>CM022948.1:74446243-74788743 GCA_012931725.1 Litsea cubeba
GCAAGCCGATTTTTTAGCCTTTTTTCCATTCTTTTACTTGTTGGTGGGTCACGGGTTAGTTCGCAAAATGATGGATGGACATGTGTGAATAACAATTTGATGAAATAATATCAAATCACAATAAACACAGTAAATCGTAAATTTACTTTACCGGTGAAGTGAAGTAAATGGTCCTAATAAGAGAGAACGAAAGCAAGGGTGTAGTGGAATCAAAAGGTGAGAGTAGCATTTTTATTTTCTCTCTTAATATGAAGAGTGTTTTTTTTTTTTTTTTTGTAAGGGAGCTCGTGGATCGGGTTTTGGGCTTGGGGTTTAGTTATTAATAGATGGTTCGTGCCCAGGCTTCTTTTTTATTTGCACCTAGTGCCTGAGAGCCGGAATCACCGTTCGGCCCAAATATATATATATAAATATATATTCATTAATTTATGAGGGAGGGAGGGCGCAATAATGTGGGTACTCAAACCCATGACCTCTCATAGAAGGTTATATGATCAGAGCAGCTGAGCTGGCCTAGTACTAGGATTGTAAACGGGTCAGATCCGGTCCGACTCCATGGTGGACCCGGAACCGGAACCGTTAAGGAGAAAGTGGAGCTGGATCCTAAGCGGAAACCGTTTCGGAACCGGTTTCTTGGCTCCGGAACCGGAACCAGAACCATATATGGGACGGGTCCGGATCCAGGTCCGGGTCTAGGTAGAGAAGGATATTAAAAAATATATGATTTTTAGGAGAAATTCTTGTAACTTTAGGTAGTATGTCAGGTCTCGGGTCCGATTCATAAACGGGTCTTTGTCCGGAACCTAATTTAGGTTTCGATTGATAAACGGGTCCGGGTCAGGAACCTAATTTAGGTTTCGATTGATAAACGGGTCCGGGTCCATATAGGTTCCGACCTGTGAACCCGGGAACCGGCATATGAGCATTTGATGTTGCAAATTGCACCTCTAAATCAACTTTTTTTTGACATTTTTATGTACAATATTAGAGGTAGTAAGTAGACTTGACGCACTGTTATAAGATGAATGATGTACTTATTTTTAGAAAAATGAAGAATAAACATAAATTAGAATCGATTTTGGAACTAGATTCCAGTCCTTTAGGTGGACCCGGATCCGGGTTTACCTATCGGAGCCGGGTCTGGAACCAACTAAACAGGCTCCGAGTCTAAACCGGATCCGGAACCGGAACCGTTATTTAGAAACGGGTTCGGGTCCACTATGGTTCCGATCCGGAACCGTTCCTTTTGCAACCCTACAATCGTGCCCTCAGGGGCGGACCTACATATTAGTGTATGGGGGCTTCAGCCCCCCGTTAAATCTGAAAAGCCCAGTAGGCCTATTGGACTGGCTTGCTCCGCCCCCAAGGAACAAAGCCCATGAAATCTCTCTCTCTCTCACTCTCTCTCCCCCTCCCCAAAAATACCAAATTGGCGATAGATCAGCTCCGGCTCCGTCGCTCATCGAAGTCTCTCTCCCCTCCGTGTCTCGGTTCTAAATTGGATTTGAATTTTTAAGAATTTATTATGAAGCGAATCAAACCGATGATCATTAAAGACTACGAGTGATGAAAGATTTAAGGATGGAGTTGTAGATCGCAGGGGCAAATTGCTTTAATAGAGTGATATCTTGGATTTTATTCTTTAATTATGGGGATGTTATTTGAAGACCCCTTATATATTCCTACTTTTATTTCTAGGGAAGTATATGTATTAAAAAGAGTAGAAATTCAATTCACCATGTGTCAATTGCCAAAGTAAGCTTGTGTGATTTTTTCTCTCTATTCATATCATATGTGAGTTCACTAGATACGGGCAACAAGAAAAAACGCAACTATTGATTCTTTCATTCTATTTTATGTTAATTGGAAATGAAAAGGTGTTGCGGCTTTATTTGGACACTCACGCAGCTTTACCGCTGCTGCCGTGGGCGGAGAACTCGCATTTTCCACTTTTCCTCCTCTCTGAGAGGAGGAAATCCGGAAAATGCAGCTTTACCGCTGCTGCCATGGGCGGAAAACTGGCATTTTCCACTTTTCCTCCTCTCTGAGAGGAGGAAATCCGGAAAATGCTGCTTTACCGCGGATGCATACGGCGGAAATCTTGCAAGCCGATTTTTTAGCCTTTTTTCCATTCTTTTACTTGTTGGTGGGTCACGGGTTAGTTCGCAAAATGATGGATGGACATGTGTGAATAACAATTTGATGAAATAATATCAAATCACAATAAACACAGTAAATCGTAAATTTACTTTACCGGTGAAGTGAAGTAAATGGTCCTAATAAGAGAGAACGAAAGCAAGGGTGTAGTGGAATCAAAAGGTGAGAGTAGCATTTTTATTTTCTCTCTTAATATGAAGAGTGTTTTTTTTTTTTTTTTGTAAGGGAGCTCGTGGATCGGGTTTTGGGCTTGGGGTTTAGTTATTAATAGATGGTTCGTGCCCAGGCTTCTTTTTTATTTGCACCTAGTGCCTGAGAGCCGGAATCACCGTTCGGCCCAAATATATATATATAAATATATATTCATTAATTTATGAGGGAGGGAGGGCGCAATAATGTGGGTACTCAAACCCATGACCTCTCATAGAAGGTTATATGATCAGAGCAGCTGAGCTGGCCTAGTACTAGGATTGTAAACGGGTCAGATCCGGTCCGACTCCATGGTGGACCCGGAACCGGAACCGTTAAGGAGAAAGTGGAGCTGGATCCTAAGCGGAAACCGTTTCGGAACCGGTTTCTTGGCTCCGGAACCGGAACCAGAACCATATATGGGACGGGTCCGGATCCAGGTCCGGGTCTAGGTAGAGAAGGATATTAAAAAATATATGATTTTTAGGAGAAATTCTTGTAACTTTAGGTAGTATGTCAGGTCTCGGGTCCGATTCATAAACGGGTCTTTGTCCGGAACCTAATTTAGGTTTCGATTGATAAACGGGTCCGGGTCAGGAACCTAATTTAGGTTTCGATTGATAAACGGGTCCGGGTCCATATAGGTTCCGACCTGTGAACCCGGGAACCGGCATATGAGCATTTGATGTTGCAAATTGCACCTCTAAATCAACTTTTTTTTGACATTTTTATGTACAATATTAGAGGTAGTAAGTAGACTTGACGCACTGTTATAAGATGAATGATGTACTTATTTTTAGAAAAATGAAGAATAAACATAAATTAGAATCGATTTTGGAACTAGATTCCAGTCCTTTAGGTGGACCCGGATCCGGGTTTACCTATCGGAGCCGGGTCTGGAACCAACTAAACAGGCTCCGAGTCTAAACCGGATCCGGAACCGGAACCGTTATTTAGAAACGGGTTCGGGTCCACTATGGTTCCGATCCGGAACCGTTCCTTTTGCAACCCTACAATCGTGCCCTCAGGGGCGGACCTACATATTAGTGTATGGGGGCTTCAGCCCCCCGTTAAATCTGAAAAGCCCAGTAGGCCTATTGGACTGGCTTGCTCCGCCCCCAAGGAACAAAGCCCATGAAATCTCTCTCTCTCTCACTCTCTCTCCCCCTCCCCAAAAATACCAAATTGGCGATAGATCAGCTCCGGCTCCGTCGCTCATCGAAGTCTCTCTCCCCTCCGTGTCTCGGTTCTAAATTGGATTTGAATTTTTAAGAATTTATTATGAAGCGAATCAAACCGATGATCATTAAAGACTACGAGTGATGAAAGATTTAAGGATGGAGTTGTAGATCGCAGGGGCAAATTGCTTTAATAGAGTGATATCTTGGATTTTATTCTTTAATTATGGGGATGTTATTTGAAGACCCCTTATATATTCCTACTTTTATTTCTAGGGAAGTATATGTATTAAAAAGAGTAGAAATTCAATTCACCATGTGTCAATTGCCAAAGTAAGCTTGTGTGATTTTTTCTCTCTATTCATATCATATGTGAGTTCACTAGATACGGGCAACAAGAAAAAACGCAACTATTGATTCTTTCATTCTATTTTATGTTAATTGGAAATGAAAAGGTGTTGCGGCTTTATTTGGACACTCACGCAGCTTTACCGCTGCTGCCGTGGGCGGAGAACTCGCATTTTCCACTTTTCCTCCTCTCTGAGAGGAGGAAATCCGGAAAATGCAGCTTTACCGCTGCTGCCATGGGCGGAAAACTGGCATTTTCCACTTTTCCTCCTCTCTGAGAGGAGGAAATCCGGAAAATGCTGCTTTACCGCGGATGCATACGGCGGAAATCTTGCAAGCCGATTTTTTAGCCTTTTTTCCATTCTTTTACTTGTTGGTGGGTCACGGGTTAGTTCGCAAAATGATGGATGGACATGTGTGAATAACAATTTGATGAAATAATATCAAATCACAATAAACACAGTAAATCGTAAATTTACTTTACCGGTGAAGTGAAGTAAATGGTCCTAATAAGAGAGAACGAAAGCAAGGGTGTAGTGGAATCAAAAGGTGAGAGTAGCATTTTTATTTTCTCTCTTAATATGAAGAGTGTTTTTTTTTTTTTTTTTGTAAGGGAGCTCGTGGATCGGGTTTTGGGCTTGGGGTTTAGTTATTAATAGATGGTTCGTGCCCAGGCTTCTTTTTTATTTGCACCTAGTGCCTGAGAGCCGGAATCACCGTTCGGCCCAAATATATATATATAAATATATATTCATTAATTTATGAGGGAGGGAGGGCGCAATAATGTGGGTACTCAAACCCATGACCTCTCATAGAAGGTTATATGATCAGAGCAGCTGAGCTGGCCTAGTACTAGGATTGTAAACGGGTCAGATCCGGTCCGACTCCATGGTGGACCCGGAACCGGAACCGTTAAGGAGAAAGTGGAGCTGGATCCTAAGCGGAAACCGTTTCGGAACCGGTTTCTTGGCTCCGGAACCGGAACCAGAACCATATATGGGACGGGTCCGGATCCAGGTCCGGGTCTAGGTAGAGAAGGATATTAAAAAATATATGATTTTTAGGAGAAATTCTTGTAACTTTAGGTAGTATGTCAGGTCTCGGGTCCGATTCATAAACGGGTCTTTGTCCGGAACCTAATTTAGGTTTCGATTGATAAACGGGTCCGGGTCAGGAACCTAATTTAGGTTTCGATTGATAAACGGGTCCGGGTCCATATAGGTTCCGACCTGTGAACCCGGGAACCGGCATATGAGCATTTGATGTTGCAAATTGCACCTCTAAATCAACTTTTTTTTGACATTTTTATGTACAATATTAGAGGTAGTAAGTAGACTTGACGCACTGTTATAAGATGAATGATGTACTTATTTTTAGAAAAATGAAGAATAAACATAAATTAGAATCGATTTTGGAACTAGATTCCAGTCCTTTAGGTGGACCCGGATCCGGGTTTACCTATCGGAGCCGGGTCTGGAACCAACTAAACAGGCTCCGAGTCTAAACCGGATCCGGAACCGGAACCGTTATTTAGAAACGGGTTCGGGTCCACTATGGTTCCGATCCGGAACCGTTCCTTTTGCAACCCTACAATCGTGCCCTCAGGGGCGGACCTACATATTAGTGTATGGGGGCTTCAGCCCCCCGTTAAATCTGAAAAGCCCAGTAGGCCTATTGGACTGGCTTGCTCCGCCCCCAAGGAACAAAGCCCATGAAATCTCTCTCTCTCTCACTCTCTCTCCCCCTCCCCAAAAATACCAAATTGGCGATAGATCAGCTCCGGCTCCGTCGCTCATCGAAGTCTCTCTCCCCTCCGTGTCTCGGTTCTAAATTGGATTTGAATTTTTAAGAATTTATTATGAAGCGAATCAAACCGATGATCATTAAAGACTACGAGTGATGAAAGATTTAAGGATGGAGTTGTAGATCGCAGGGGCAAATTGCTTTAATAGAGTGATATCTTGGATTTTATTCTTTAATTATGGGGATGTTATTTGAAGACCCCTTATATATTCCTACTTTTATTTCTAGGGAAGTATATGTATTAAAAAGAGTAGAAATTCAATTCACCATGTGTCAATTGCCAAAGTAAGCTTGTGTGATTTTTTCTCTCTATTCATATCATATGTGAGTTCACTAGATACGGGCAACAAGAAAAAACGCAACTATTGATTCTTTCATTCTATTTTATGTTAATTGGAAATGAAAAGGTGTTGCGGCTTTATTTGGACACTCACGCAGCTTTACCGCTGCTGCCGTGGGCGGAGAACTCGCATTTTCCACTTTTCCTCCTCTCTGAGAGGAGGAAATCCGGAAAATGCAGCTTTACCGCTGCTGCCATGGGCGGAAAACTGGCATTTTCCACTTTTCCTCCTCTCTGAGAGGAGGAAATCCGGAAAATGCTGCTTTACCGCGGATGCATACGGCGGAAATCTTGCAAGCCGATTTTTTAGCCTTTTTTCCATTCTTTTACTTGTTGGTGGGTCACGGGTTAGTTCGCAAAATGATGGATGGACATGTGTGAATAACAATTTGATGAAATAATATCAAATCACAATAAACACAGTAAATCGTAAATTTACTTTACCGGTGAAGTGAAGTAAATGGTCCTAATAAGAGAGAACGAAAGCAAGGGTGTAGTGGAATCAAAAGGTGAGAGTAGCATTTTTATTTTCTCTCTTAATATGAAGAGTGTTTTTTTTTTTTTTTTGTAAGGGAGCTCGTGGATCGGGTTTTGGGCTTGGGGTTTAGTTATTAATAGATGGTTCGTGCCCAGGCTTCTTTTTTATTTGCACCTAGTGCCTGAGAGCCGGAATCACCGTTCGGCCCAAATATATATATATAAATATATATTCATTAATTTATGAGGGAGGGAGGGCGCAATAATGTGGGTACTCAAACCCATGACCTCTCATAGAAGGTTATATGATCAGAGCAGCTGAGCTGGCCTAGTACTAGGATTGTAAACGGGTCAGATCCGGTCCGACTCCATGGTGGACCCGGAACCGGAACCGTTAAGGAGAAAGTGGAGCTGGATCCTAAGCGGAAACCGTTTCGGAACCGGTTTCTTGGCTCCGGAACCGGAACCAGAACCATATATGGGACGGGTCCGGATCCAGGTCCGGGTCTAGGTAGAGAAGGATATTAAAAAATATATGATTTTTAGGAGAAATTCTTGTAACTTTAGGTAGTATGTCAGGTCTCGGGTCCGATTCATAAACGGGTCTTTGTCCGGAACCTAATTTAGGTTTCGATTGATAAACGGGTCCGGGTCAGGAACCTAATTTAGGTTTCGATTGATAAACGGGTCCGGGTCCATATAGGTTCCGACCTGTGAACCCGGGAACCGGCATATGAGCATTTGATGTTGCAAATTGCACCTCTAAATCAACTTTTTTTTGACATTTTTATGTACAATATTAGAGGTAGTAAGTAGACTTGACGCACTGTTATAAGATGAATGATGTACTTATTTTTAGAAAAATGAAGAATAAACATAAATTAGAATCGATTTTGGAACTAGATTCCAGTCCTTTAGGTGGACCCGGATCCGGGTTTACCTATCGGAGCCGGGTCTGGAACCAACTAAACAGGCTCCGAGTCTAAACCGGATCCGGAACCGGAACCGTTATTTAGAAACGGGTTCGGGTCCACTATGGTTCCGATCCGGAACCGTTCCTTTTGCAACCCTACAATCGTGCCCTCAGGGGCGGACCTACATATTAGTGTATGGGGGCTTCAGCCCCCCGTTAAATCTGAAAAGCCCAGTAGGCCTATTGGACTGGCTTGCTCCGCCCCCAAGGAACAAAGCCCATGAAATCTCTCTCTCTCTCACTCTCTCTCCCCCTCCCCAAAAATACCAAATTGGCGATAGATCAGCTCCGGCTCCGTCGCTCATCGAAGTCTCTCTCCCCTCCGTGTCTCGGTTCTAAATTGGATTTGAATTTTTAAGAATTTATTATGAAGCGAATCAAACCGATGATCATTAAAGACTACGAGTGATGAAAGATTTAAGGATGGAGTTGTAGATCGCAGGGGCAAATTGCTTTAATAGAGTGATATCTTGGATTTTATTCTTTAATTATGGGGATGTTATTTGAAGACCCCTTATATATTCCTACTTTTATTTCTAGGGAAGTATATGTATTAAAAAGAGTAGAAATTCAATTCACCATGTGTCAATTGCCAAAGTAAGCTTGTGTGATTTTTTCTCTCTATTCATATCATATGTGAGTTCACTAGATACGGGCAACAAGAAAAAACGCAACTATTGATTCTTTCATTCTATTTTATGTTAATTGGAAATGAAAAGGTGTTGCGGCTTTATTTGGACACTCACGCAGCTTTACCGCTGCTGCCGTGGGCGGAGAACTCGCATTTTCCACTTTTCCTCCTCTCTGAGAGGAGGAAATCCGGAAAATGCAGCTTTACCGCTGCTGCCATGGGCGGAAAACTGGCATTTTCCACTTTTCCTCCTCTCTGAGAGGAGGAAATCCGGAAAATGCTGCTTTACCGCGGATGCATACGGCGGAAATCTTGCAAGCCGATTTTTTAGCCTTTTTTCCATTCTTTTACTTGTTGGTGGGTCACGGGTTAGTTCGCAAAATGATGGATGGACATGTGTGAATAACAATTTGATGAAATAATATCAAATCACAATAAACACAGTAAATCGTAAATTTACTTTACCGGTGAAGTGAAGTAAATGGTCCTAATAAGAGAGAACGAAAGCAAGGGTGTAGTGGAATCAAAAGGTGAGAGTAGCATTTTTATTTTCTCTCTTAATATGAAGAGTGTTTTTTTTTTTTTTTTTTGTAAGGGAGCTCGTGGATCGGGTTTTGGGCTTGGGGTTTAGTTATTAATAGATGGTTCGTGCCCAGGCTTCTTTTTTATTTGCACCTAGTGCCTGAGAGCCGGAATCACCGTTCGGCCCAAATATATATATATAAATATATATTCATTAATTTATGAGGGAGGGAGGGCGCAATAATGTGGGTACTCAAACCCATGACCTCTCATAGAAGGTTATATGATCAGAGCAGCTGAGCTGGCCTAGTACTAGGATTGTAAACGGGTCAGATCCGGTCCGACTCCATGGTGGACCCGGAACCGGAACCGTTAAGGAGAAAGTGGAGCTGGATCCTAAGCGGAAACCGTTTCGGAACCGGTTTCTTGGCTCCGGAACCGGAACCAGAACCATATATGGGACGGGTCCGGATCCAGGTCCGGGTCTAGGTAGAGAAGGATATTAAAAAATATATGATTTTTAGGAGAAATTCTTGTAACTTTAGGTAGTATGTCAGGTCTCGGGTCCGATTCATAAACGGGTCTTTGTCCGGAACCTAATTTAGGTTTCGATTGATAAACGGGTCCGGGTCAGGAACCTAATTTAGGTTTCGATTGATAAACGGGTCCGGGTCCATATAGGTTCCGACCTGTGAACCCGGGAACCGGCATATGAGCATTTGATGTTGCAAATTGCACCTCTAAATCAACTTTTTTTTGACATTTTTATGTACAATATTAGAGGTAGTAAGTAGACTTGACGCACTGTTATAAGATGAATGATGTACTTATTTTTAGAAAAATGAAGAATAAACATAAATTAGAATCGATTTTGGAACTAGATTCCAGTCCTTTAGGTGGACCCGGATCCGGGTTTACCTATCGGAGCCGGGTCTGGAACCAACTAAACAGGCTCCGAGTCTAAACCGGATCCGGAACCGGAACCGTTATTTAGAAACGGGTTCGGGTCCACTATGGTTCCGATCCGGAACCGTTCCTTTTGCAACCCTACAATCGTGCCCTCAGGGGCGGACCTACATATTAGTGTATGGGGGCTTCAGCCCCCCGTTAAATCTGAAAAGCCCAGTAGGCCTATTGGACTGGCTTGCTCCGCCCCCAAGGAACAAAGCCCATGAAATCTCTCTCTCTCTCACTCTCTCTCCCCCTCCCCAAAAATACCAAATTGGCGATAGATCAGCTCCGGCTCCGTCGCTCATCGAAGTCTCTCTCCCCTCCGTGTCTCGGTTCTAAATTGGATTTGAATTTTTAAGAATTTATTATGAAGCGAATCAAACCGATGATCATTAAAGACTACGAGTGATGAAAGATTTAAGGATGGAGTTGTAGATCGCAGGGGCAAATTGCTTTAATAGAGTGATATCTTGGATTTTATTCTTTAATTATGGGGATGTTATTTGAAGACCCCTTATATATTCCTACTTTTATTTCTAGGGAAGTATATGTATTAAAAAGAGTAGAAATTCAATTCACCATGTGTCAATTGCCAAAGTAAGCTTGTGTGATTTTTTCTCTCTATTCATATCATATGTGAGTTCACTAGATACGGGCAACAAGAAAAAACGCAACTATTGATTCTTTCATTCTATTTTATGTTAATTGGAAATGAAAAGGTGTTGCGGCTTTATTTGGACACTCACGCAGCTTTACCGCTGCTGCCGTGGGCGGAGAACTCGCATTTTCCACTTTTCCTCCTCTCTGAGAGGAGGAAATCCGGAAAATGCAGCTTTACCGCTGCTGCCATGGGCGGAAAACTGGCTACAGAGTTATGTTGCTATACGTTTTGTTTGGAAAAAAAAGCGGAAGATGACAAGAGATAAAAGTGGTCCCGACTGGTGGACCAATGAATCTAAATGGTGGGCTACATATATGCTTGCCAGGATCTAACACATGCTGGTCAATTGGGTGCAACCTAGCTGTTCATCCTCTGATCCAATCATGCCCGCCAACCAACACTTTTGGCCTAGGACAAGGTCACAGAAAAACAACAACAACAACAATACATTGGAGATATATACAAATCCAACTTGACAACAGAGGGACACGTATTAAACAGGCATGCCACTAGTCTCTCTTTGATCCTGCCTCTTCCAACTCCCGCAACCCTCCAACCTTCTGTTCGATCTCCTCGATCAGCTCCTCTCGCCATAGCTCTGCCCTTGCTCTCTCTTCAATGTCCTCTTGCTGCTTCCACGAAATACAAAGCCACCAGCCAAGTTATCATGATGGATGTACGCAGTTGAGTTTATTCAATATTTTCAGGGGCCAGCCAGCCATATGAATGGAGTCCATAAAAATAAAAATAAAAATAAAAAAAGAGTTTCAGTAGAATGAAAGTATGGATGGATGTTTCCTTATTTAAGGATGAGGTGAGAGTGAGATGGAATCTGATACCTTCTCATAAACCCAATTTCCAGTCCCATCTCCACCATCTTTCCTATACTGTTCTCCATCATAGAATGGATCCTATATCCAATGGATATCTTTAGTACTAGAGAGGAAACAAAGAGCAAAATAGTTCATGAATAATAAAGACATGCTTCGGATGACCCGAGGACTTACTTTGGTGGATCCAAAAAAACAGCATCCCCAACAGGTGAACATGATATACATGGTATCTGCAATAGCAGTTCCTAGTTTCAATCCAATGATAAATTCATTCCTGCCCAGTACCATCTATCATAAATTAATAACTCAGAAAACTTAAGGGGTAAAAACAAGTAGAACACTTACAGACGTTCTTTATAGTTTGGTCATTGAGATGCCAAACTGTCTTTTCGGTTATAAAATCTCTTTGACCCTGAACGTGCTCAACTAGAACTGCCAGAAGAGGCCAGTGTGGAAGAGCAGTGGTCTTCAATAAAGAACCTCTTTTGCTTCTATAGCTTCGATTCTGCAAGTCCTAAAGATTGTTGCTGAAAATGCATAATATGATAGCACATCGACCAAATTTGAAATGAACTCATCTCCTACTAAAAAATATTTGATTTGATAAAATTAGATTATCGAGTGAAATGGTACCCATTTCAATGAAATGAAAGGATTTGTTTATCCAAAGCCTACCAGTGTTCCACCAAGAGATTGTTTTCCTAGTGACAAACCCTTTGTTTTCCACAGCAAAAGATCAACATACCAAATTGTGTGTGCGCGTGCACATAGATAAATTCATGAGAGTACATAGTAAGGCCAAATTATAAAAAGTCAAAACCACTCAAAATAAATGCCCAACGTATTTATGAGCCTTCACAAAATTCACTGCAGTAGAGTTGTGTGAAGGCCCATAAATATGGGGGTTTAGATTTTTCACAAGTTGGCTCCACTAAGGAGTCTCATGATGTTGTTGTGAGTCCAAGCCTCAGAGGACCCGAACACTAAAGATAAATCCTTTGGACAGTCCCACCCAATTGGTTTGGAGAGAATTTTTGTAAGTGGATATCGACAAAGTAAAATCAACAATCCATTAATCTCTTTTCATTAAGTGACCCTAAGCATAAAATTGCAGTAAATGAATATCATGTGTACCATATTTTCAGTCACTGAAACAAAAGGAGGAAGTGCACAAATACTAAAATAATGGACTCCCCATTGTTCGAGCCCCCATGGTTTTTAACCTATTCACAAGGGATGTGACAACCATGTTATAGCCATTGCAAGGCATTTGCCCAAAATAAAAGGATGAGAAATCTCCCTCACCTGCTAACAATAAGCAGCACTGTTCACCTCTTCGTTTTCCTTCCTTGCATCGCTACTAATTGATCCATGAACTCTTCCAATTGAGTTTTCTTGAAACAAACACTTTCTTCCATCCACCTAATGAAATGAGAATTCTTTGAACTTCTCTCTCTATTTTTTCTTTGTGATGTCATTACTCTTCCATATCTGACTTAAGGTCTCTATTCATAGATGAAGTTAATCACTCAAACAATATGAATTCTATTCCCAAATATGTTTCACCAGAAGGAAGTACTATCTATGTTTTAGTGCAATAAGAAATTTTGGAATCAATGATGGTCGCTCCCCTAATCCATTACATATGCTTGGCAAATATTTAATTGACAATGGGGCTAATTAGAGCATGTGTAGAGCACATATAATCTTTAAACGACCAATATCAAGGCTGTTAAGAATGTTTGATGGTCCACATATGATTTAGCTAGTAGCTTCTTAAGACTTAAGACTCAACCATGTTTAAACATTTCAATTCTAAGTTGAGTCGCTGTCTTTGAGTTGATACGCATTGATCTATCTTTTTTTTATCAGTAATGATAAATTCTATTAAAGGATCTATAATTCTTTACAAAAAGTATGCGAACTTGTAACCAATGTAAGGATGAAACAGTATAATTGAAAACCAAGATGACTCCACACCCAAGTTAAAATATTAAATAACTCAACAGCCCAAGTTGACTCTCCAAGTCACCGAGTTGACTCTACTTACCTCACTGAGTTGCTTTGTATGTATTCAATGATCCTTTTATTAGCTACTTGCCGGATTGAGAAAATTTAGCGCGATTTCTTTGAAATGACACTGTTGAAAAAAGGAAGTATCATTTGGTTCAATGGGAGGAGGTGTGTTAACCTTTAGTTCAAGGTGGCTTGAGTATTCGCTCCATTGAAAAGGTAAATAAAGCCTTGTTGGGAAAGTAGTTATGGAGGGAGGGGGAGCCAGGTCAGGATTTTGGAGGCGGCTTTTATTGTGTAAATATAAGTTGGGTAATGATGGTTGGTGTATTCTGAGCCAGGATTATAGGGTTTCTACATTATGGAAGTCTGTTATTTCTGTTCAGGGAAACTTTGATCCATGGATTCGTTATGGGATTCATGATGGTCATCGTGTTAGATCTTGGCATGATGAGTAGTGTGGGCAGTTTATGTTGAATAATTAGTTCCCAAACTTATATTTGTTATTGAGAATCTGTGGTTCTGGTGGAAACGAAGTTTGGGATTTTTCATATCGGAGGAACTTAACCGACACGGAAATTTTTCCTATCTACTTAGCATTCTTGACAAGGTATATTTGTCAATTGGCAGAGCTGATGAAAGGCTTTGTAAACCTGATGCAAAAGGTCAGTTTTCAATGAGTCATTTTATAATGTTTTGACTAACAGTTCTAGTAGACGAGAAAATTGGAAATCTTTCTGGGATCCCTCTGTTACACCAAGAGTATTGGTCTTTTGTTGGGTGGCGAGGCAGCATAAAATTATGGCTATTGACAGTGTTGCAAAGAAGAAATCATTTTATAGTAAATGGGTACCCTATGTGTTTAAAGGATGAGGAAACAGTACATTTGTTATATCATTATCATTTTGCTTAGTTTGGGCTGCTATGTTAGAATTCTTTGATATGAGTTGAGTTATGCCTAGGACTATGGAAGATCTTTTTTTGCAATGGCGTTTGCGAAGTAAGTTTGCTCGTGGTAATATCTTGTGGAAGTTAGTTCTTTATGCTACTGTTTGGAAGCTTTGATTGGAGAGGAACAGTAGACTGTTTAGAAACAAGAGGAAATCTGTTGAGGAGATTGTTGAGTCCATTGTTTGGACTATATTGGAATGGGTGTGTAATTAAAAGGAGTTTGTTGGTTTCTCCCTGGAAGATCTTAATAGGACTCGGGCATGTATTTTAAAAGGGCGTTGGTGTCCTGGAATTGTGCAAAGATTAGTGTGGTACCATCCTCCTCCAAGAATTTTTAAGTTGAACTTTGATGGTAGTTTTGTTCAAAGTGTTCAACGAGGAGGTATCGTTAGTGTCGTCAGAGATTGGAATTGAAACATTATTAAAAAGATTTCAGGGCCGAAGATTCTTCATATGCAAATGAAGCAGAATTGTTGGCTCTTCTGATTGGGTCTCATGAGTTGTGTAGAATGGGAGGTTTTAATCCTATCCTCTAAGGTGATTCCTTTTCTTTTATCCAATGGGGTTCTAGTAAGGTTATTCATCCTTCGAGGCTGGCGGATTGGATGGAGGAGGTGCAGGATACTTCAATTCATATGGGTGTTTTTTTCCCAGCATATTTTAAGGGAGGCTATTCAATGGCGGATGGTCTTGTCAAGGAAGGAGTTTTTCACACTTTTATTACTTTTGATGTATAAGTTACTTTAGGTGTTTTTTTTTCCTTATCCGTTGGAGTTTTCATTGTCTTGTTTTTATCTTTTTTTTTTGGTGAAATAAAATTTGATCATTTATCATAAAACATAGCATTAGCTTTAAGAATAATGAAATATCTCTGTTATTATACAACTATGTATTAAATTCACACTTGCTTATCATTATCCTATTATTTATTAATTTTTCTTGATTTCTTAATTTTTTGTGTGATCTTTTAAAACCGGTATGCCCATATTGGTCTAGCACGAGTGGCACAAACCAGACAAGCGGCACCAACTCATCCTTCTTCAGATCAATACGAAGACCGGCATCGAGAATTAAACCCTTGTCCATAGGACACAATGCGGGAAACAATCTCAATAAAGAGTGAAGTCTAAGGAACATCTCGTGACTCCCACTTTTCTAAGATCTAGAAACTAGAATCCAAGAGTATTCAACTTGGCTTTGATCTCCAAGTTTCTTTGCGTTCTTCTACTAGGGTTTTTTATTGAGATTTTTTGAGCTCTTCAAGGCTCTTCAAGACTTCTTTCTTGAAGCTTGTTGATAGCTAGAGATTTAGTTGGAGAGTCAAGAATCCCGAAAACCCCAAAATGAGGCCACCCCACCTCCAAGAGAGTTCAGGGGAGGCATTAGTGCTAGCCTCCCTCACGGATGTTGGTGCTTCTATGTTAGTGCCTCTAGCACCCAACGCCTAGCTCAGAACCTACAGTAGTCACCCTGATCTCTCAACTATATGACATTACTAAAAGAGTAATTTTAATAGCAAAATCGAAGAAAAGTCCAACCATTACGCATTAGAAATATATCTTTATATACACCCTTAAAAGAAAGAAATTCTTTTTTTTTTTTTTTTTTTTTTTTTGCGGAGATCATCAGCCCCATAGTGTCAAGCACTTCAATACTCTGTCTTCTTTCTAGATCATCATTACATATATTTTAGAAATTTCTAGTGCTAAGCATTTAATTAATGACAACATAGGTACATTACATAGAACTTGTTTCAAAAAAGGAAAGAAAAATCAATTCTTACACCCATCAAATCAAAGTTTTATTGGAATGAGAAGGATTACATGTACATGGCATGGAAACATAAAGATCATTGCATGTGAAAAGGACACATCCACTTGATGGCTAATGGAATCCAGCACCTCCTACTAGGCGAGTAGAGCAACCAAGTCATCCAATGATTTGAGTGTCCTCTCATAGTATAGATATGACTCGTATACTTTTGGTGTACGGACGTAGTAATCCAACTGCCAAAAAAGAAGCTTTAATATAATCAATTTCTCACTTCACTTGAATAGATCTCTCTTTACATGGGTTTCTGAAAAACAAAATTCCATTTGGACTCATCTACTACATCTAACATGTGGGCTATCAAAAAGGGCCCAAGCCCATCCTTCCCGTCTATTTATAAAGCAGAGTCAGGACTCGGGCCTAGAATAGCCCGCTAATTAAAAGTCCGACGGACTTGAAAGCCAATTAAAGCCCATTCTAGAAGTGGCTAATATTTAGTCCGAAATATGAGGCAAGTACTATGACCCCTTCTATGCATTTACTTAGTTGCCGAGTTGACTAAACAATGTAGGTGTTTGGTTGGGTCGTGGGTGTCAATTTTCTTGTAAAGGTTTGATAGATATTAAGTAAAATAGAAGTGGGAGATATTGAAGCTGGCTAAGAGGTAGGAGTCATCAGGAAGTAAGACCAATAAGCACTTGAAGCAAAGACCAATAAGCACTTGAAGCAAAGAAAAACAAATGAAACGGAAAGGAGAAAAAGTGGAGGGTTGAGAGAGAGGTGCACATGCAAATATATACCTCAGCCATGTTATCGACCAACTCATTGGCAGTCTTGACGTAAGATGTCCGACGAGGACTTTCAGGCAGAGTGCGGAGTGCATTGTTCAAGTCGGAGGACAGGTATGCAGACTTGAGGCGGATGTAGAAGATGACATATCTCCATGACATGGTCTCCAACATGGGTCTCATTGCATGAAGGCCCTCGGTCGTTTGCTTGATCCGGGCCACTGCCTCCTTCGGAGAGAGCCCTTCTTGAAAGAAGCGTTCCTTGATGAAAGAACGGGTCCCCCATAGCTCCTTTGCTACCACTAGCGGTGGTGTTGCTGCTAGTTGCAATCCGAGTGCTGACGTGGATGCCATCAAGGTTAACATGATTGACTCTCGTCGGGTTGCCTTTTTCTCACTAGTGGATACTCGGATGATCAACTTTTGCCTTGCAATCAATAAAGAACCTCTTTTGCTTCTATAACCTCTACCCTGCAATCCCTAACGATCGTTGAACATGTACAATATGATTAAAACGTGGAAATTTGAAAGGAACCCATCTCTATGCACTTGTTCAAGAAATTTGATTTAATAAAATTGGATTATAGAGTGAAATGATTCAAATTTGTAAAATTGGATTCATCTACCTCTAGCAAGCCAGTATCCCACCCAGAGATTGAACATTTGCTCATTTGTTTTTTCCTTCCTTCAAACTAAACATCGACATACCAAATTGGTGAGAGAGAGAGAGAGAGAGAGAGAGAGAGAGAGAGAGAGAGAGAGACCGTTTTTGGAAATGGTTCATCTCTAAGAGTAGAGTTGTAAACATTTTGCTTGGACATGGTGAAATTACCCTAAACCATGATGGCCTCTACCATTTCTTTCAAGTGAGTGGAATGAAAAGAGATTGTACTGTGTTCAAAACAATGTCCAATATATTCAACTTCTATTTGTGGATATCAAAAAATTGTGTATCAACTCCGGTTCATACAAGTTTCATACAACGAGCGAGGAAAACTAGTTTGGGTCGGAATGTCGGGATATGGTGTATATATATATTTAGATTTCAGTCAAGTTCATGCTTAAGTGAGTTCAAGTCTGGGTCGAACCCAATTAGCTGCAAGAAGGCCTGGACCTATGATGCCCAGATACAGATAGGGGTGCAGACACTGATACGGAAATCGGGGATATGATTCCTCACTTTTGAAAATCTAGGACATGGATACAGATACAGGTGTCCTAATTTTTTCTTTAGATCACTTTTGAATCAATGATATTATCATTGTTTTCATCCCTTTCTATCGTTGTTTATGGTGAGAAGTAAAACTATTAAAAGAACAGTATGAAATAAAGGATTTTATAAGTAGAATATGGTAAACTTGTTCCCTAGAAATATCGGTGCAGTATCAGGTACCAATGCAAGTGTCGTATCGGTCCAATACAAATACATTGGGCTTGTACAAGTATTCGGGTATCATAGATCTAGACTGTTGGATCAAACCATCCCTGTTAATAATTATTCACTTGAATATCACATTGATATTCACCGATGGTTTGAAACAATGAAGAACAATAAATTCCAAGTACCAAAAGAGTTTGCTTACCAAATAGTGGAACCTAAGTTCACACCAGCCCTAGAAGTACAGCACAAAAAATTAGAGAGACCAGAATAAAGCCTGTCTGGAGTTTCAATGGAAATGTATTAATTTGATTGTATAAAATCAAACATACTAACTACAGATGAATATAGTTATCGTAGAAAATGACAAATAATCGCTAGTAATTTCTCAAATTCAAACATGAACTTAACTTTCTAAATTCAAATACACCGCTAACTTCCTACTCTACATGCAATAATCCAACTACAACTTAATAATAATCAAAAGATTTCTTTAGTTTCGACATCCCCACTCAGAAGTAATTTTCTGGAAATGAGCCGCAACCCGCAACTTCATTCTTATATGCTCAAATGGTACTTTCTAAAGTGTCTTTAAGTTTTTCCAATACTTTCATCCACCTTCATTTTGTCCAGTAGACCCATTAAATCTAACTGGTTTAACGTCCTCGGGTCTAGGCACAAGATCGTATATTTCATATTTTATGCGAGTATTCATTTCCTCATTTATGGCCAGAACCCACTCCATGGGGTCTTTTGCTTTTCCCAAAAGAAGATGGCTCAATGACAAAGAAAACATGAAATTGTGATAAGCAAGTTTCTATACCCATAACACGCTGGTTTGACAATTCATTTGGCAGACATTTCAAGAGGTCGTAGTCTCCTATAGCAATATAGCTGTCATCTTGCTGCCCTTGTTGTCCATCATAAACATCATTCTCTCCTTTCACTTTTCTGCCCTGATGGCAAATAGGTGTCCACCAACACTTCGACACTTCAAGTGCATTAGGTTCACCGTCACCTCATTCCAGCTGAACATGAACATGGGTATTATCACCAACACTCCAAATAGCAGCAGCATTTACCATAGTAAGATGACACGTCATAGTTCGAAAAACCTTTTTTTTTTGTTGGCCATAGCTTCTAGTTTGGTTGTCATTTCATTCAGCACAAGAACATGGCAAGTAACCACGTCTTACAAGTCTCTGACTTTTGCAAGATGTTTCTTTCCACCACATCATTTTTATTCTGGTATAGAGGCACAAGTGAGCTCTCCCTTGATATCGTTTTCATGACGAAATGAAGAGACTCATTTGAATTAAAGTCTCCTCTATAATCAGAGTCTTCAACCATCTGATCTTATCAAGTACACCTTCAATGGTAATATTTTATTTTTTTTTATCTCAGGGTATCCCCCACCTTTGGCAGGACTATTCCCTGGGCCCCACGCCCGCACCCACACAAATTTTCAATGGTAATAAATTTTGAAAGAGCATCTGCTTTTTCTTTAAAATAGGACCATGTTTATCTTGTAAAATCATCCACAATTACCAGCGTGTAACACAAACTCGAATATGGAGTAGGAAAAGGTCCAAATCACTATGCATTAATTTCAATTAAGCTTTACACCTTAGAAAGACTTTCATCCACAATGATAATTGCATTGTTGCCACTATAGTGTCAAAAGAATGAAAAATGCTATTCCAGTAATATGATATCTTCGACTAGAGTCAACTATATAATCATCTTCCACATTGATTGACATTAAGGCACCCATCATGCTTATTTCCACCACAAAGCACTTCCTCCAATGTTCATCTTATTTAGTTCATATTTCCTTCCAACTACGTAGTCACCCTTTAAATTTGGACAATTCTTTTAGGCATGTCCAATTTTACCACATTGGTAACACTTGACAACTTTTCGACTATCACCAAATGTTCCACCCTCATTGCCATGCTTGGTAGAAGTATCATTATGGGTCTCATCATTCTCATGGCTAATCAAATGGTCTTTTTTCTCATCTGCCTTTTGTGATCTTTTCTTACAGGAGAAAAGCGCATATCCATCACCTCCGCTAAACGGAGCACCCGGACAATTGTTGAGCCAAAGATTCATAAGAAACAAGAGAATTTCTAATTTCACCGATGACGGTTGTGCGGTCCAAACTTGAATTGATATTATCTCTTTTTTACCTACAGATGATATGACCCTTCATTCATGGCTCTGAAATGGGCTATTCTGGGTGTAAGAGTGAAGTTTTCGAACAAAGTTTTTGTGTCTTCAAGAAAAATGCAAAATAGAGAAGGAATACCAAAAATTGAAGATGAGAACAATAAAGATGGTATGAAGTTTCAATGGAAATGTGTCAACTTGATTGTAAAAAAATACAACACCCTGACTAACATGAACGTAGCTATGGACTTACTCTAGAAAATAACTACTAACCACTTCTAATGTCTCAAATTCAAACATGAACCTAACTTTTTAAATTAAAACACAACTACTTCCTACTTTCATAACTACTATAACTACAAATGCAGTAACCCAAAACTGTAATTTAAAAATAATCTTCCTTGTTTCAATCTGATGCTTAATCAAAGTGATATCTGTGAATTTCTAGATTGGAGGAATTAATCTTAAGGGTTTAGAAAGAGCAGAGTGAGCCCCACAATGATCTCTTAGGGACACGACACACCAGATATAGCTGATCTTTTTTTTTCTCCCCAATAGTGTCTTTCTCAGTGGTTCAGTTTCTTTACATGCCACATCTCTGTCCCTTCCAAAAACAGTATACGGTGGCCTTCTCAACATCAGAACATTTTTACTTAACAACTACATTCATTCTTTCAGGGATAGAGACTTTTCTGGTTCTTCCTTTCTTTTCATCTCTATTCTCTGGTGTTTAGTTCTAACCTCTAACAATATTCATGCCTCTTGAACTTGAACATTCATGTTGGCCACTACCATTCTCCTTTGGGTTTTCCATGGGTCACCCGAAGTTGTCAGTACAACACAAAATGTTGTTGGGAAACCAATCTAATCATGTGATATTTTCATGTTTCCTTTAAAACGAAAATTAAAGTCTAATTTGGGAGTCTTTTACAGTTGAATGTTGCATACAAAAGCTTACGGGCTACAACCCAGTTTTACTTCAAAGAAAATTTTCTGTTTTATTTCTAGAAACCACTCTTTTAACTTTACCCATCTCCTGTTGGATGGAGAAATTAGAGGTTACATGATAGTTGCCTCCTTGAACTTTAGTCTTCTCCATAACCCATATGCATTTGGAGAGAGTCGCATGTGTGTTTCCAGAAAAGCAGGCTCCACCACTGGTTCTTTTTCTACCCTGCCCATATAAATTTTGAGGCGATTTTCATGCTTTCATAACACAAGAGGCTACAAATTGGGATAAGATGTTGTGAGATATGTGAATGGATCCAGTTATCACTAGATTAGATGTCCATGTAGAATTACCCCCAGGATTTTGATTTCATCTGACCGACGAAGAGGTTGTCACTCACTACCTCTCAACTAAGGTTGTTGACAGCAACTTTGATTCAGGAGCAATGGGAGAAATGGATCTGAATTAAGTGTGAGCTACATGCAATTCTTCCGTAATTTTCCTTAATTTGCTAATTCTTTCTAGCAATAGAAAAATTAAGGTCTGTTCTTAAAATCCTCTCGGTATTCTGTAAGGGCCTTTCAATTTTCAATATTGACATCTTCTTCTTGTTCCCATATGAAGGGAGAGCTAAAATGGGAGCGGATCAAATGGGTTATGCACGAGTACAGGTAAAGGGCAGAAGATTTCTCTCTACAACCTCCCTAAAGTTAACTCTGCTTAAGACGTACCTCAGGATACAGTGGTAATTGATAATGAATTTGTTTTTTCTCCCATTTCATAGAAGCTCCTTCATGTTGTGTGTGGCACAATTTAATTTAGTGTGAGTTTTTTGTTTTCTTTTTCTTTTTTTCTTCTCTCTAGGGTTGGTGAGGATGAGTTCGTTGGAAATGAGTTGGGTTCTTCTTTTTCAACCACCTTTAACAGGTCCTCCTGACAGGAGCAAAGCTTCTGGACCCGATGCAAACCACGCGACCAGCTTCTCCTATGTAATGCGCCGCCACAGAAAAGTCAAGAAGAGACGACGATGGAGTGCTTGAGCTCCGATCCCTTATCTTTTTTCTTCAACCCAGACTTTTGCTCTCTCTTTTTTTCCCATAAGAAGAGAAACGATCTCCATTTTTAAAATAAATTGATATCTTTATTATTACTTTTTATAATAAAAAAAATCAACATATTACATTAGGGCTAGATTCTTATTCGTGAATATTTAGAGTTCTCACTGGAAGTTACATTTGATGAGGAAAAGAAACTCTAGCTCTAGATTCTAATCAAGCCTACAGTTCAATGTCATGTCTTTTGGATAATAAAATAATAATAATAATAATAAAGACAACAAGGGAAGAGAATATAAGAAGCGAGGGGATGGACATACCATGTTCTTCACGACCTCGTCAGCAAATGAGTTGCAGCGGAATGCGGTGGCAGAAGGGAGCCGGAGGGGCTGAGACTGAGCCCACTCGTACTTGTCAACAAGAAGAGACGACTTTAGGAGAGATACCGACGCCATTTTCTCTTCTTCCTCCTCCTCCTGCTACTCCGATGGATAATAGACGGATAAAGAGATAGATGGTCTAGTAGGTGACCTCTCTCTCTCTTTATAATCTGGATTATTTTATATTGGTCATATGAGGAGCCAAAAGAGATGTCCCATTTGTGGCTGAAATGCACCAGCAAAGGGGCGCCAGACACTTTCGAGATAAAACTTACATTACATTGGATGCATGCAGCCTCGACTCTCAACAGGATGCGGACTCACATATGTGTCACGTCAGCATCCCCTATCAAGTGCCATACTTACATTGATTTTTAAACCACTTGGACATGCCGTAGTATCCCCTTCCAATATCCCCAAAGGCCTTGAATGAGTAACCCGCCCCATGTTCTTGGTAAAAAAGCACTCAAATGATTGTTTAGAACGGTTCCAGATTGTAAACCGATTGATTTATATGTCATTCGGAATAATCGTACAACTTTTGGACCTGACGTGGATACTACAGATCACTTAAAATTGTTGTTATTCCTTGAAATGCAGGACTGCAGCAAATAAAATTGGCTTTTACCTTCTTTCCTTTTTCTTAAGTCAACATTCAAACCAAAAGCCCTACAAATCAATCATATTTTCATTCTATTCAATGAGATAAACAAAATACAAATTTTCCCCAACGTCTGGCTGGAAAACGGCTGTGTGAGTGGCAGTGCCTGTGTTCTAAATCAGAAAGTGGGCCAGACGAATGACCCAAAAAAAAAAAATCTCCAATGCAGGTTTTTTAAAAAAATTAAAGACCCTTGTTTTTTTTTTTTTTTTTGGTAAAAAAGATTAAGGACCCTTGTTGCGTGTCTTAAAACTAACAAGTCAAGACATCTCTTAATCTTAAAACGACTCCTAGTAATAATAAACTTGTAAATGGAATGTGAATGCTAAGAACCTAATAGCTTGAAATAATAAAACGCCCAAAAATATAAATAACTTCTTTGGAATGATTATTTTTTATAAAAAATTATACAAAATACATGCAAGAAATAAAATCGTAGGCTAGAAGATCTCAGCTAAAATGAAATAACACCCAGCAAGGATAAAAAAAAAAAAAAGTCCTTCCCTGGGTTTAATTGAGTCCTAGGTAAGGTGGCATGTATCGAGATTAGAGTACACAATCGTAGAAATGTCTCATCATGGACTAGGACTGAATAGAAAACCATCAGATTATCCTAACCTATGATTTAAAGAGCTCTAAGTTTAATGATTTAGGGTTTAGGTTGGATGAGCAGTTAAAAGTGGAGGCAATTATCAGATTTTAGCAGCATTCTGTACATGAAAGCGTTGGAACGGTCATGGGTCATGGGTAAGCCTACTATAGAACAAAATTATCATCATCAATGCCTTAACACATCTATTTTGAGGTGGCTTTGTGAATTCTACTTCTTCACCATCCATAGCCATTCTTTTAGCAGCCCACAATCCATCATGTCAACAGTTTCTCATGAAATGTTGAGTCTTCAATGCTCTCAATCCTCAAACGGAATGAGGACCACAAAAAAAGTTACGACAACCTGGATTGATAATAGTTTTAGGCATTTAAAAGAATTGACTCCATTATTTTATTATTATTTTTTTTTTTTTTTTTTGAGTGGCTGAATGAATGAAGAATGGAGAGCGAACAACCCAGAGCTGTTGCTAATTATATCATAAAAATTTTACATGATGTTCACTCTTGAACTGATACTCTCTTAGTTTACAGCTTCTATGGAGCTGCAGGAACCGTAGGTGGAGCACGGAGAACTTGTTGCAGCAAGCGTGCTGCAAGACGTTGAGTAATCCCTCCAACAACACGCCCACTGAGGTCGAGCGCTGCCGGTTCTTGAAGGACCTGCTCAGACCATGCTCATCAGGTCAGCATCTTATTGGAATAACTAGTCTGGAGTTCTAAAATGACAAGTACAACAAACAAATGCCACAGCTAATCCACAATTGTTACCTTTAAATTATGTAGGAATCAATTTTCAATTACCCCACTACCTAAACCTATAAACAGTGTGTTGCCCAATATAAAAATACTATCTAGCTTCTTACTTGTAAAATAGGCTGCAGAAGGGCTGGGTCAAAATTCTCCGAAGATCTCAGAAGACTCCATACTCTGTACACACGATCTCTAAGTTCCAACATGCTATCTTGTTCACTCCCACTAATTGCAAAAGGTCCAGTTGCATTGCTGTTGAAAAATAGAGACCTCAGAAACTCAGGAATGGCATTATATGTATCAATTGTTGTGCCTATTACAATAGCTTCTGTGACTCGGATAGCCTCTTTAACAACTAAAGCACGTAGCTCTTCACCATCAGGGCCCATTAGTAGCTTTAGAACAGGTTGCAAAGCTTCCCTAGCTGTGAAATCTCTATCCTTGCTCCCCTGAACAAGCAAGTTCTCTAGTCTATTCCACCTGAATGCAGCAAAGGGAACATAAATTTAGAGAATTTTTTTTGCGAGTTTTAACAGATAGAACTAATCAACCCCAGCAGGCTTGTAACCAAGCAAAGGAAACAGATTTTTGAGTGGTACTCAAAACCAAAACCAAAATCATTAAAACTATTAGCAAATCATGCACTCACCTGAATCTACCATCCTTGAAAAGTAACTCAATTAGTGCATCTCTGAGGTAAGGATTTGGATCCGTGAGAAGCCTTTTTGCAAAATACGGATATGAAGCAGCCAGTACCTTAAAATTAGGATCAGCATAAAGAGCCAAACCTTCCAGCACGGTGAGCGATCTCAATATCAATGCATAATAGGCAGGAACTGAAAGGAATTTGGAGAGCCAAGTCAGCTCAAATTGTTCCTCATACGGAAACATCTGTGAAGCAGCTATTTAGTTAAACAATCTATGGGAAAAAAGCAACACACGAGATAACTAAAAAGGTCCTAAAGTCATTATTAACATGCAATGCGAACTCACCAGTAAATGGATACTGATATAAAACAGCACCCAAACCATCCACCAGCGTTTTGAAATTGAGCTCGCTCACAGTAGAATTAAGCGCATCATCAAAAAAGTTCTTGAGTGCGGGCACAATTGGAGATACGTCTACATCTGGGGACAAGAAATCCAAGGCATAGTAGTCACGGGCCATAGCTTCATAGTCACGATTTACCATGTGAACAACATGGCCTATAATAGCATATCTTGCTTCCTCTGGGGTCTCACTCATCATTCCAAAATCAAGAAAAGCAAGCTTTCCTTCTGGTGTTGCCAAAAGATTGCCAGGATGAGGGTCTGCATGAAAATATCCATACTCTAACAGCTGCCTGAGGCTGCACTGAATACCTGTATTCACCAACTCCAAGAGCTTCAACCCTTGGCTCTCAATAGCTTCTTGCTCATTTAATTTGACACCATCTACCCAGTCCATTGTAAGAACTTTTGCACTGGTGTAATCCCAAAAGATATCTGGAACAAGGACATCTTCCTTGTCTGCATATAACTTCTTAAATCTCCGTGCATTCTTCCCCTCCTACATAAAAGAACTGTGCCAATCAAAACTAAACAGAATTATCCTGGGCTGTCCTTAGCTTGTCAACGTCCAGACCATTTGTTTCACGGGCCCAATATTCAGGTCCACATCCAGCCCACAAGGCTAAAAATAATGCCCACAGCCAGCCCATCAGCAAATTGTTAGGTTTCTTCTGAGCTGTTAATCACGCTTTACTGGGGCATCTAGTCAGACTTATGAAAAGGCTTAAATCCAGGCTCAGCCCACTTAACCATCGGAATATTAGGCCTGGGCCTAGACCTTGGGCTGACCAGCCTAAAGCAGAGTACTATTTAATAACATTAAGATATAGAACTTGGAGAACAAGATGAAGTGGTTGCTCAACATGGCGTCAATCAGTCAGCAATGAGATAAATACATATGAAGTGATTGGATAACATAGCTTCAGTCATTCAGAAACCAGATTACCACATATTTAAACAAAATAATGATCGAGTCCAACCACTAAAATCGTAGTAGTGTAGTACAACTGACACTGCTGTACACACTTTAGCAACCTGCACACATGGTAGACAGATAGAAAGGGTACTCGAAAGATTACCTATGGTCTAAATTTCAATTTGATTTAATGATCACAACCATTGAATCAAGACCATGTAAAATGTAACCATCAAACCAAATTGTCCGAGCCATCTATCTTGGATATGCCCATGAAATACTCTTGATCATCAAATGAAGGTGATATTTTGAGCCATATGCAATCCATGCATTGCCCCTTATATCAAACTATCAACAATGCATTTATTTGACATAGATTTTCTATAGTTTTACATTAGGACTCTGGAAGACAACCCCAAATAGATGGTATGAGACTAAGATGATAATGAACCATGCATTTATGTGGGCAGCGGGCCACAACATGGGTTATTGTAGTACAAACCATAGCATTTGATAATTTTGCATAAACGAATAACACGCACATACTAGTAACAAGAAATTTTCTCATTTAAACAAAATTGGAGGATGATAAACTAACAAATAGCATTTCCATGCATTAGAATTAAGGAGTACCTGGACATAGTTCAGCTCCTGATACACTCTTCGGGCAAACTCGTCAATTAGAGCAACAACATCACTGGTGATGAAGTCAACATATTTATTTATCAGAAAACCTAGCCCCCGTACCAGATAGAAGTCCAGTCCTATAGCTTCTTCTATACCAGGCCTTTGCACCTTCACAGCAACAACACGTCCAGAATACTTTAATTGAGCCTTGTAAACTTGGCCCAAACTGGCTGCTGCAATTGGAGATGGAGATATGGATGAGAAAATGGAATCAATTGACAGTCCCAATTCTCTCTCAATGCATGAAAATGCCTCTTCATCTGGAAATGTTGGCAATGCATCCTGCTCAATAAAAAAACAAGATGGTGATTCTCGGTAACAATGAAAAGTATTATATCTAATTTTGCTCCTACATAGCAGAAACAACTTCAAATGCCAACTGTGTGTGTGTGTGTGTGTGTGTGTGGGGGAGAGAGAGAGAGAGAGGAATGAATCAATTAGAGAATGAATCATGCATGATACAGTGATACACAGTACTAGTGTTATATGCACTCTCTCGCAACCTACCAACCATCTTTTGGCATCATTGTGAAACCTGTTGTAGCCTTCATATGCAGGTCAATCTGACCCTTTGACAAGGCTTGTCAAAGCCCACAAAAAAGGGGGATCTTTTTTTGTGCTAGAGCCTGAGCATATAGTAGGACCGATTTGGAAAAGCCCACCACCTTGAAGGCTGGATTAGGGCACATCCCAACCCAGCCCTGCCGTTTGTCCGTTAATATTTGTAATTATAATATATTTATATAAATATACACGTGTGTGTATGCCCTTTGTCCGTTATGTATATGACATGCAGTATTAGAAATTAGAATAGCATTGCGGTCCACCACATTGAAAGATTCATGATGTACAATACGCTACATATGCACCATATCATACAATCAGGGGTGGACCCACATACTAGAATGGTTGGGCAGCTGCCCCAGTCAGATTTGAAAAATACCCATCGGGCCCATGCCCCTTTTGAAATTTGATCGTGCCCCACCCTCAAAATTGAAAAGCCCCTAACTCCTCTTTGGCTCTCCCAGTTCTCCCCGCGTAGAAAACCCTCGCCCTAAATGCTTTTCCCCTACTCCGGATTCGGATTCCGGTCTCCTTCCTCTCCGGCAAAGCAAGTATTATTCACTATTTCTCTCTTGATCTACTCTCTTCTCTCAATCTCTTATCTTTCTTTTCTCCTCTAATCTCTCCATCTCTATTCGGCTGCTCCCCTCTATCTATTTTTCTTATTTTCTGTTTTTTTTTTGGGTGTTTGATTAACCTTATTCTTTGATGCCTGCTGGGTTGTTCATGAATTTTGTTTTCAGTTAACCTTTCCTTTGGTATCTTTGCTTCTTCCATTTCTTTTCTGCTTCAAATGTTTTTTTTTTTAATGTGCGATTCTCAAATGGGTTTTCTCTTCGCTATTAAAATTTTCCAGTTTTAGCCGTTAGATAGATATTGGGTTTGATTGTTGGACAAGGAGAAAGCCAATGTCTGTTGTGGTGATTTTGTTGGGTTTTATTGCTTCAGTGAAATTGATGTGGGTTCTTTGGTTATATTTCAGTTTGAATGATTTTAGGATTTGTTGTAGGTAATATATGTGTGCGCGCGCTATATTTGGTTGTTTGGATGTCTAATGAAATGTTAGAGAAATTGATGCTCTTCCATCTTAATTGATGGTTTGGTGGGCTAGAAAAGCTCTACTCAGATGGATGTTTATCTAGAAAAGGGCAATGCTTGACTGGTTTTTCTTTCATTCTTGTTATACTGGATAGGGTGTGATGCCTCCCCTCTGTAGCTCTCTGGTAAAGGAACTTCAAAACCAAAAATTAAAAAAAAAAAAAAAAAAAAGTAGGGCTTCCTACTTGTTTTCAGTATAATTTTTTTTTTTCATCAATAGAAATTTCATTTAGATCCATACTCCTATGCACCATGGTTTAAGCAGATAAATAGACTAGAATTCCCATATAAATCCTTTTAGATGATCCTAATATGTAGCAAGAGACATGAAAAATGATAGTTAGATCAATTTTTTTTTTTAATGGTATAGTTAGATCAAAGGTTTCTTTGTGCAGGTTGATGTAAGTGATTTTTCCTTTTTTTTTTCAGTTTTCTGTGGTTGATTTCAATAATTGGGTTTTGAATAAAAAAATGGATTATGTCTTATTTTTCAGTTTTCTTCAGATAAAAGTCTTGGATAGTCCGTTGTATGATTGACTTTTTCAATTGACCATCGTCCGCCCCACCGAAATGAAAATCCTGGGTCCGCCACTACATACAATAACCTCTTAGGATTTAATCACCCCAATCAAAGGGATATAATTGCTGCAAAATTAGAAATTCTGATGCACAAAGTTACTAAATAACATAGTGCATCCTGTAAAGATCGATGAACCCTCACATTGAAAGGCACTGAATTCCATCCCAATTATATTCAACTTGTGAGCATATGTTTGAATCCTGAGTGCCAAGGGTTATGTATAATATGCTATCAGAGCTAGACCTCTGTTCTTTGCTAAAAGATAGTGAAGGTTTGATCATCGGCTCGAGAGAGTTGTTGTATGTGACTGAAGGGACTCACTTTTGAATTAGCAACTCCAAAATCACCAGATTCCTTTCCGGCCTTCCACTGGTGCCTTTTGTTTGTCTTTTTGATATATCTTGGAAGGAAGATCTATTTTTATCAAGGTGTAGCAGCACGTCACTGGTTGTACGAAAGTGATCACTGCAGGGCTCACCTGGTGATCATCATTGGTTGGGATTCCTCTGCACGGAGGTTTGCATGTCTCTCTGAAGATTTTTTGATATTTTTCAGAATTTTTTTCCATGAAAGGCCATTTCCTGATTCTTGTGTTTGATCAGTTTTTTGGACTGTTTTTTATCATCACCTTCCAAATCACTGGATCTATGGTGTTTTCATTGGAGGTTTCATTTCAAATATATAGTTGGGTCATACCAACATGATAAGTACTAGCATTGTATCATTTAGACAAGTCATCTTGGCAACAATAGAAATTTCATTCCATGGTTTCTTATCTTCTATGCACATGCCCAAACCATCTAAGACGTCATTACTGTTAGCACCATCTGAACCAAGGCCCATGTACAATAGGCCCATACTCATTTATCACGTGTGATTAGTTGACTCATCACCAATCTGTTTATATTCTCATTCCATGTATAAAAGATTGTAACTTATATTCTTTATATTCTTTCCTCATACATAAATTGTAATTGCCTTGATTAAGGCTAGTAGTCTTTAAAAATAAAGCAAGGAGTGATCTACCAGATCATCCAATATTCCAAAGCCTTCTCTCATCCTAAAGTTCTGTAACTGACATGGTATCAGAGCTTCTTCTTCTTCTAGCTTTTCTCTTCGACCTTGTTGTCGAATCTTGGTAATATAACAGTCATAGGCACCCTTCTTGTGACTGTTCGTGCATGTTAACATAGTGTTTCATCAACATCTTGAAGTCTGATCACTGGTGGCCCACCTCCGATCAGCCCAAGTTCATCAACGACATCATTCTATCTTGATCGACAGTTAATCAGAGACTTGTGGACCTTGGTATTGACTCAGCAGAGAACTCTGAGCATTGTTTTGGGTTCTGGGAACCACTCTTCAGCTGTTTGGAGCAACTCATAAGGGGCCCACCTCGGATCAACACAGCAGCACAGCAGACCATACCATCTTGGTCGACCACTCATCCTGGATTTCTTGGACATTTTTTCAAAATTTTTGGCTCATCAGAGGTAGGATTTTTGACCGATTTAGTGGTTTCTTGTTTTGGTGCATAAGTTTTCATCAAATGCACACAACTTCATGGATCTGTAATTGTTTGGACTTTGGAGTGAAACTTGGCTTGCCTTGACAGAAAATAGGAGTTCTAGACATCTAACAGATCAGATCATCTACTGGGCACCACCTTCTCTCTTAGAACACAAACACAAGGTCGTCGGACCTTTTTTTTTTTTTGTAGAAACAGGTCGACAAACCTAGGTTCTGGGTTCAGATCATCCCCAGACCACTAGAGATCCACTCTTGTGCTTGGAGATACCCTAAATCAATTCTTGATTTGAAGAAGAGATCACTCTAACAGATCTGGTTTGAGATTTTGTTGATTGGCTTGAGCCAACTCCTAGAGTGAAAATGGACAAAAGTGAACGCTCACTGGTTAAGTTTAATGGGACCAATTACACATCATGGGGCTTCCAGTTTCAGATATACCTTAAAGGAAAAGAATTATGGGGTCATAGATGGGACTGATCCAAAACCTGTAGAGGATGTAAAGGCAGTCTCCAAATGGGAAACCAAAGATGCACAAATCATGACTTGGCTTCTGAGGTCAGTAGATCCACAATACATCCTGAATCTCAGGCCTTACAAAACAACAAATGGCATGTGGGACTGCCTAAAATAGATATATCAACAGGATAACTCTGCACGGAGGTTCTTCCATTTGGAACATGAGCTTTCTCAGTTTACTCAAGGGACATTGTCCATTCAAGAATATTACTCTCATTTTATTCGCTTATGGATGGACTATACTGAGATTATTTACTCCAGCCTACCTGATGCCTCGATTGCGGTAGTTCAAAACATTCATTCCACTAGTCAGGGGGATCAATTCTTGATGAAACTTAGACCTAACTTTGAACAAATACGTTCAAATCTGAGGAGCAAAGTGCCTTCCCCATCTATTGATTCTTGTTTCGGAAAGCTTCTTCGTGAGGAACGTCTTACAACCCAGGTTGCTCTCCAACAAGCAATTTCCATCGGAACACTAACTGTGGCCTATGTTGCACGTTCCCACCAGCAGAACAGAGATATAACCAAAGTACAGTGTTATTGTTGTTAGAAATATGGACATGTTGTCACTCAATGCAATCAAAAATACCACTCTTGCTACAAACGCAAGGGCCACATTCTTCCTGAATGTCGGCGCCGTGCTCAGAATTCCTCTCATAAGGCCAATCTGGCAACCCTGGATGCGTCTTCTTCATCATTGAGTCCTGCTGCCAATACAATGTTGCCTACTCCGCCTGCTTCTTCATCCTCTCTTACCCTTGAAATGGTTGAACAGATGATCGTAAATGCCTTATTTGCTCTTGGCCTCTCAGGCAAACTCTACCTGGTATATGGATTCGGAAGCTTCTAATCATATGACTCACTCTTCTTTTAATTTATCTCAATTAAAGCCTTATGATGGAAATCTCCGAATCAATACAGCAGATGGTGGCAGTATACCCATTACTGCCATCGGTGAGATCTCACATCCCTTACCTTTGAGTCATGTTTTTCTTTATCCTCAGTTATCTACCAATTATTATCTGTTGGACAACTAGTTGATAATCATTGTTCTCTCTTTTTCTCGTTTTGGTTGTGTTATACAGGATCAAGCATCGGAGAAGGTGATAGCGAAGGGGCCTTAGTGTGGCCGTCTTTTTCCGCTACAACTATCTACACGGGATATGAATTTGGTTGCCTCTGCCTTGTTTTCTGCTTCTAGTTCAAATAAAAGCCAATTATGGCACAATAGATTAGGCCATCCTCATTCTCGTACTTTGTTGTCTTTGTTTAAATCTGGTTTGCTACATGATAATAAAATTTCTCTTAAGGATGTTTCTTTTAATTGTTCTAGTTGTAAAATGAGCAAGAGCAAGACTCTTCCTTTTCCCATCAGTACTTCTTTACCATTGAAATGTTTTGATCTTGTTCATAGTGATGTATGGGGTATAGCACCTGTCATATCACATTCTCATTTTAAATATTTTGTTACATTCATTGATGACTATAGTCGCTTTACATGGATTTGCTTCTTGCATTCAAAATCTGAGGTGTTTGCTACGTTTAAAATTTTCTTAGGCTATGTGGAAAATCACTTCTCCACATCCATTAAAACACTTCGCACAGATTCAGGTGGTGAATATGTTTCTAAGGAGTTTCAGACTTTTTTGCAAAACAAAGGGATAATTTCTCAAAAATCATGTCCTTATACACCCCAACAAAATGGTGTGTCTGAGAGGAAAAACAAACATCTTCTGGACATTGTTCGGTCAATCCTCTTAGAATCCTCTGTTCCACCAAAATTTTGGCCCGAAGCTTTGTACACAGCATTTCATGTTATAATAAATAGGCTACCCTCACCGTGTATAAATCATGAAACACCTTATTTTCGTTTATTTCATAAACATCCTATTTATTCTCATCTCCATGTTTTTTAGTGTGTATGTTTTGTTCTTCCTCTTCGAAGTGTGCCTTTTTAGGTTATGCGAATGACCAAAAAGGATTTTTCTGTTATGATCCAAACGTAAAACGTATCTGAATTTCTCATAATGTTGTGTTTTTTTAAAATCAATATTTTTTCCATCATCATCTAGATCATGATACATCTCCTTTGTTTTCACTTGTTCCTGACTTTGGTGATCCTCATGTTCCACCTATGGAAAATATCAAACCTATTCTTGTGTGTGAAAGGCATAGACAGGAAAATACTATGCACCAGAGCCCCTTGAGATGTCATCTTCATCGGCACTTGACCCAACACTTGCTCTAGACATCTCCCAGACAGTCCCCCGTCGATCATCTAGGATTTCCCGCCCCCCAGATCGGTTTGGCTTCACCCATACATCCTTACTTGTTACTCTTTCTTCTGTTCATATACCTAACCATTTTTTCCAAGCAGTGCAACATGAGTGTTGGCGTCAAGTCATGCAGGAAGAACTTGACGCACTGAAAGTATCACACATGGGATGTTGTTCAATGTCCTCCATCCATCAAACCCATTGGATGTAAGTGGGTTTACTTTATCAAGCTCCATCCTAATGGTACTTTGGCCCGTTATAAAGCTCGGTTAGTGGCACTTGGCAACCGTCAGAAGTATGGCATTGACTATGATGAGACAGTTGCTCAGGTCGCCAAGATGACAACTGTGCGTACAATTCTAGTTATTTCAGCATCACGCTCATGGCCTCTTTATCAGATGGATGTAAATAATGCTTTCCTCCACGGAGATCTTAAGGAGGAAGTGTACATGCGTCTTCCTCAAGGATATGATTCTACTTCTAAAAATGAGGTGGCAAAGCTCCGTCGCTCCTTGTATGGACTTAAACAAGCACCCAAAGCTTGGTTTGAGAAATTTCGTTCTACTCCGCTTTACCTTGGATTTGCTCAAAGTCCCTATGATCCATCACTATTCATGAGTAAAACTGCTCAAGCTACCACCATACTTCTCGGATATGTGGATGATATCATCATTACGGGTACTCACAGTAACATGATCCATAGTCTTCAATCCTCACTTCAAGCTGCATTCCATATAAAAGATCTGGGTCCGTTAACATATTTCTTGGGACTTGAGGTTCAACAGTCTAGGAAGGAACTGTTTTTACATCAACATAAGTATGCTACTGACCTCGTTGACCTTGTTGGCCTCAATGAGGCCACACCTCTGGATACTCCATTAGAAGTAAATGTGAAGCTCAAGAAAGATGATGGGGACCTCCTATCCGATCCCACATTCGGCAGACGCTTAGTCGGCAATTTGGTCTACTTGACAATCACTAGATCAGACATCTCATATGCTGTGAATGTTGTTAGTCAATTCATGACAGCACCGCGGCATCACCATATGGATGCTGTCAAACGGATCATTCGGTACATTCTTGGTTCTCCGACACGAGGATTGTTTTTTCCGGTTGGCACACCGTTGACACTTACTGCTTATTCTGATGCCGACTGGGCAGGATGCCCGGATACTCGCAAATCCACCACAAGCTGGTGTATGTATTTGGGTGAATCGCTCATTTCTTGAAAATGCAAAAAGCAAGAACAAGTCTCAAGATCTTCCACTGAATCTGAATATCGTGCTGTGTATGCTGCATGTTCTGAAATCCTTTGGCTTCGTGGCTTCCTTACAGATATTGGTTTTCCTCATACCTCAGCTACCCCACTTCATGCGGACAATACTATTGTTAAAGTGTAAACTTGTATGATAATAGACCCAGCCCGCTTGTATGATAATAGGCCCAGCCCACTTGTATATATGGGATCTAGTCAGAAGATAACTACGTATATACTAGGATGTCCTTCCATTTTTAGATATCTAATTAGGTCTTGATTCCATGATTTGTAGCCTAAACTTAGGCAATGTAAAGTCTATATAAAGAAGAGAAATCCAAGAAGACAATACATCGAATGAGAAAATTTTCACAAGACTCTTCCTCTATCATTCTAGCATTCTTTCTAAAATGCCTCTGAATGTCATGGTATCAGAGCTTTGGTTCTAAGAGATCTTCTTCCTTCTGAGAGATCTTCTTCATTCTGAGAGAATTCTAAAGATTTATCTCTTCGTTTCTTCTCTTCTCTCTGCCTGGAGTATCTCTGATCAAGGTGACCCACTGGCGAGACTCTTCTTCTTCACTGCTGATTGTCCACTGATCAACAGTGGCCCACCACTGATCAAACAGTGGCCCACCAGCGATTCACTCAGTTATGATCGACCGACCTCAAGGATCTTTTTAAGGATTTTTCTGGATTTTTTCTTCACCATTTAAGGTTGGTTTCAGGCTTCCAGCACTTACACAGAATGCTCCTCAGGCAGCTCCTATCGATGTTGCGTATATAGCCCGGGGTAAGCCTCAAGCCCGGGATATGAGCAAGGTCAAATGTTTTTGCTGCCACAAACTCGAACATGTTTCCACTCAGTGTGACCAGAAGTTTTGTCCCTACCGCAAAACCAAAGGTCATGTTCTTCCGGAATGCCGGACAAGACCTCAGAATAAGCCACAGCAACAGAGAGCATACTCTGCACATCTTCCTGAAGCTTCTTCACCAGTCATGCCTGCACCACCTGCTACCATTTCTTCTTCTACCCTTACTCCTGAAATGGTCCAACAAATGATCATAAATGCTTTCTCTGCACTTGGCCTGTCAGGTAAACCAACATCTTCAGTATCCACTCGGTATATTGATTCAGGGGCCTCCAATCATATGACACACTCTCCTGCCAATATGACTCATATTAGGGAGTATGATGGAGACCTCTGCATCAATACTGCTGATGGTGGCAGTGTTCCCATTACTGCTGTTGGCCAGGTTCCTCACTCCTCGCCCTTGCATAATGTTTTTCTTTCCCCTCGCTTAACCACAAATTTGTTATCCGTTGGTCAACTTGTTGATAGTAATTGCTCCATCCTTTTTTCTCGATCTGGTTGTGTTATGCAGGATCAAGTATCGGGGAAGGTGTTGGCGAAGGGCCCTAAGCAGGGACGACTGTTTCCTCTCCAGATTTCGTCACAAGAAAAAAACCCTTCGGAGTCTGCTTTGTTCTCTCAATTTAGTCATAATAAATGCCAGTTGTGGCATAATCGTTTAGGACATCCTAATTCCAAAACTTTGATGTTTTTATTAAATTCTGGTTTAATTAATGATAATAAAGTTTCTTTTAAGGATGTTTCCTTTAATTGTGATAGTGCAAGATGGGGAAAGGGAAACTCCTTCCTTTTCCTCTTCATGATTCTTTAGCAATGAAATGTTTTGATATTGTTCATAGTGATGTCTGGGGTATTGCACCTGTTATCTCTAATTCTCATTATAAATACTTTGTTACATTCATTGATGATTATAGTCGTTTTACTTGGATTTATTTTTTGCATGCTAAGTCTGATGTTTTCTCGGTTTTTAAAGTTTTCTTGTCTTATGTTGAGAATCAATTTTCCACTACCATTAAAATTCTTAGGTCTGATTCAAGGGGGGAATATGTTTCTAAGGACTTTCAAATATTTTTACAATCCAAAGGCATTATCTCCCAGCGATCTTGTCCTTACACCCCCAACAAAAAGGGGTCTAAACGGAAAAACCGACATCTCTTGGATATTGCTCGTTTACTTTTGTTAGCATCTTCTGTTCCCACTAGATTTTGGCCTGAAGCCCTCTCAACCGTTGTACATGTCATAAATCGCTTACCTTCATCTCGATTAGACAACCAAACACCGTTTTTTAGACTCTTCCAAAAGAATCCTCTCTATGATCATCTTCGTCCTTTTGGGTGTGTTTGTTTTGTTCTTCTTCCTCCCACTGAGCGCACTAAGTTAACAGTTCAATCCTCCATCTGTGCCTTTCTTCGTTATGCTCTCAATCAAAAAGGCTATCTATGTTATGATTCTACAGCCAAAAGAATTCGAGTGTCTCGCAATGTCGTGTTTTTTGAAAATCAATATTTCTTTCCAAGGCATGGTGATTCGAATGACTCTGTCTCGTTCTCTTTTTTACCATCTTTTTCAGATGCAATGCCTCCACCTGTTACTCGTTTTAAGCCGAATTTTATGTATAAACGACGGAATGTTACAGATGATCATGCCTCTGGGTCTCTCACTACGCCTACCTTGATTGCACCTAATCCTGCACCTGATCCACCTCCGGAGCCTCCTGCCCCTGATCCTGCACCTCATCCACCTCCGGAGCCTCTTGCTCTTCGCCGATCCATTCGCCACATAAAGCCACCTGATCGTTATGGTTTTACTCATGCTTCATTATTAACCACTTTTTCTTCTATTTCTATCCCTAACTCGTACTCTCAAGCAGTGCAGCATGATTGTTGAATAAAGGCTATGCAGGAAGAACTTACTGCTCTTCAAACAAATCATACATGGGACATTGTTACCTGTCCTTCATCTGTCAAACCCATTGGATGCAAGTGGGTATACTCAGTGAAATTGAAGTCTGATGGATCCTTGGATCGCTATAAAGCCCGTCTAGTTGCACTTGAAAACAGGCAGGAGTATGGTATCGACTATGAGGAGACTTTTGCTCCGGTGGCCAAAATGACAATTGTCCATACAGTTCTTGCAATAGCTGCCTCTCAGTCATGGCCTCTATACCAGATGAATGTGAAGAATGCATTTCTTCATGGGGATCTTAAAGAAGAAGTCTACATGCGTCTCCCTAATGGCATTCCTTCTTCTTCCAAGACCGATGTCGCTCGTTTAAGACGCTACTTATATGGCCTTAAACAGGCACCCCGAGCTTGGTTCGACAAGTTCCGAACCACTCTCCTTCAGCTTTCTTTTATACAGAGCCCGTATGATCCTTCGATGTTCGCACTTCATTCATCCAGAGGATCCACAATTCTCCTTGTGTATGTAGATGATATCATTATTACTGACCCTCACAGTGATATGATTCGACAAATACAGGCCTCTCTGCAAGATAAGTTTCATATGAAGGATTTAGGACCTTTGAATTATTTCTTGGGTTTGGAAGTTCATCAATCAAAGAAAGGCTTGTTTCTTCATCAGCACAAATATGCTACTGACCTAGTGGATCTCGCCGATCTCGGTGATTCTAGCCCAGTCGACACCCCATTGGAAGTAAATGCCAAGCTTCGGCAACAAGACGGCGATCTCCTTCCTGATCCTACATTCTATCGTCGTTTGGTTGGTAGCCTTGTCTACCTAACCATTACTCGACTAGATCTCTCTTATGCTGTTAATCTGGTGAGTCAGTTTATGACAGCCCCGCGGCATCATCATTTGGCGGCAGTCAAACGGATTATTCGATATATCCTTGGTACCTCTACCCGCGGCTTATTTTTTCCAGTTGGCACACCACTTACTCTCACTGCTTATTTTGACGCGGATTGGGCAGGCTGTCCGGACACACGTCGCTCTACCACAGGATGGTGTGTTTACTTGGGAGACGCCTTGATATCCTGGAAATGTAAAAAGCAAGATAAAGTTTCCAAATCTTCCACGGAATCAGAATACCGGGCCATGTCTTCCGCTTGTTCTGAGATCCTATGGCTCCGTGGGTTGCTCTCAGAACTTGGATTCTCCCAAACTCAATCGACTCCTCTTCATGCTGACAACACAAGTGCCATTCGAATCACTGAAAATCTTATGTTTCATGAGCGGACCAAGCATATTGAAGTGGATTGTCACTTCATTCGGGACGAGTATGATCGCAAAGTCATTTCTCTTCCTCATATTTCCATTGAGTTCCAGCTTGCTGATATCTTTACAAAGGGTCTTCCACGGCCGCGGCATGAATTCTTGGTTCGCAAATTGTTGCTGGTTGATTCTCCGCATCAATTTGAGAGAGAGAGGGGGGGGGGGGGGGGGGTTTAAGTGTAAACTTGTATGATAATAGACCCAACCCACTTGTATGATAATAGGCCCAGCCCACTTGTATATATGGGATCTAGTCAGAAGATAACTACGTATATACTAGGATGTCCTTCCATTTTTAGAGATCTAATTAGGTCTTGATTCCATGATTTGTAGCCTAAACTTAGGCAATGTAAAGTCTATATAAAGAAGAGAAATCCAAGAAGACAATATATCGAATGAGAATATTTTCACAAGACTCTTCCTCTATCGTTCTAGCATTCTTTCTAAAATGCCTTTGAATGTCAACTATTTCCATCCGTATCACTGAGAATCCAGTTTTTCATGAAAGTACAAAACATATTGAGGTGGATTGTCATTTTATTCAAGATGAATATGATCGCAAGGTCATTAGTCTTCCACATGTTTCGAGTGAACTCCAACTTGCAGACATCTTCACCAAAGGACTGCCTCGGCCCGTCATGAGTTCCTAATTCGCAAATTGCTACTAGTTGACCAGCATTAATTTGAGGGGGGATGTTAACACCATTTGACCCAAGGCCCATGTACAATAGGCCCATACTCATATATCACGTGGGATTAGTTGAATCATCACCAATCTGTTTATATTCTCATTCCATGTATAAAAGATTGTAACTTATATTCTTTATATTCTTTCCTCATACATAGATTGCAATTGCCTTGATTAAGACTAGTAGTCTTTATAAATAAAGCAAGGAGTGATCGACCAGATCATCCAATATTCCAAAGCCTTCTCTCATCCTAAAGTTCTGTAACTGACAATTACTTTATCTTATCATGTTGGAGGCTCCCTGACATTTTCCTCTTATGTACTCGTTCCTAATACTATAGAACCGCATATTCCTAATTTTACACAAACCCATACCAACAAAAAAATCTTCCTGTGGAATTGAACCTTGACTGTCCTACATCGCTACCTTGGCCATGTGTATATTCATGTTGTTTCCTTCTTGCCAACATCAAGCTCCATATTACTATGGAGGTATAATCGGTTTGCCGTCCACTTATCCCTTTATTAGAAGCAAAACTCAACGCATGAAGTTTTACTGGCTTGTCACCTTGCACTAATCCTATTTAAAAAACTCAAATAAACTTCATTTGTTACATAGTTGCTGAGAAGGGCCCGAGCACAGTTAAGAGTCATTCATAATTGCACCACAAGGTTGCAGGTTAAGTCATGTTACCAATCACAAACCAATGTGTGTGTGTGTGTGTATTCTGAAGATGCTCCTTAAGTATTGAAACTTGAGACACTGTGGCTCTAAGTGGTCATCAAATTGACCCAGTCATCCACCCTACTCTCCACCACACATGCACTCAATGATGGTGATTCTAGTATATATAACAACGGGTTTCTACAGGACCTTAATTCAAACCAAATTAAAGAACAACCGACAAAAATGGGAGAACAGACAACCCACTCAGAGATAGGAGAAAAAATATTATCAGTTATGGAAACCCCATATTGGAACTCAAGTGTAGAAGTCGCTAAATTCAAGCGATTGTATGACAATTGACACAATTATAACAAGATACCCAGCGTAATTGTTCGACTGCAACAAACACAGTTTCAAATAAGTTTTCACATAAAAATAGGAATCCAATGGGTTAACTTCACAAGAACTAAAGAATAGAGAGAAAGGTAAAAAATAATGTGTGTATTCATATCCAACCATGCCATATATATAGGGAAGTTTCAATGCTGTAACACAAATAGGTCTCTTACGCACTACTGAAATTATGGAATCCTTATAAGATGTTGGATAAAGTAGTCCCACTAGTAATTAAAGACAACACTCAATTGTCAAGTCCTGCTAAAACTAAAACCAAAACAAGAATCAAACAACTATAAAACGCCACAGTGTATATGAGACCCATAAATGACCACACAGTCAAGTTAACCCTGACTAAATTTTTGAAATATTGAGGTGTGAAGCAAGGTGTTCCAATTGAGCAAAGCATGGGGCGTGAGCCTCATGACCATGCCTTTTAACAAATAAATAATTACATTAGAAATATATTAGTAAAAACAGAAAATAATAGTAGCCAATGGGACATATGGACTATACTTCATCATATGCTTCATCTGGGGCGTACTCTACAAAAATAACTCATAAGGTGAGATACTTAAAGCACAGGGCATAAGGCGGGACATTTTTGGGAAGCACCACCCAGAGACAAGCTCAAAGTAAGCCCTATCACTTCTAAAAATGCTAGTCTTGATATGTGGAGCCCGTGATCTTCATTATTCTCCCCTAATGGGAGAGAACTCGATCTAGAGTATTGTTTTGCTTTTTCCTCTCTTTTTTTTTTTTTTTTCTTTCATGTTACCAGCATGGCCACAATGGTGCAAGTTCATTTTGATTGTTCTCCAGAAATAGATCCCTTTGTGTTGCCTTTGAATTGTTTTTGAATGCATCACCTCTGTTATTGCTTATTTTACGAGGGTTTGGCGTTGAATTTGAACCCAAGTTCTGTTTTATTCATCCTACTGCCTAGATGCTTCAGGTAAACAAGAAAAGCAAGAAATATAGCATACAATCAGCACATTCTTCGAAGGCACACGCATAAATATGATGGTAGCGGGAAGTAGGGGGGAAGAGGAACGTAACAAGAGGAAGGCAGGCAAGTTACCTGCAGTTGGGAGAGCTCCTCAAGGTACTCAGGGGGGCAGAGATCAGGCCTGGTGGATAAGCCCTGTCCAAGTTTGACAAAAGTGGGGCCCAGTCGCGTGAACTCTATCCTTAGCTCCTTTGCTCTCGTTTGTTTGTTCTGATCGAGCTGGCCACTCCTATCATCTAACAGCAGTTTGAAGGCAAAGGTTCCCAGGGCAATCAGGATCTCCAGGGCCCTCCCTAATGCCTAACATGAAGGGGTCAAAAAAAAAAAACAGTAATAACATACCACGCTTGAGCGAACAAACAAGCAACCATGAGCATGACTAGGCAACATCTGTTTTGATTGTGTAACAAAAAGGAATGTGTTCAATTGAAATAAAAATTTGCACCGTTTGTGTAGCATGCAGGTGATATATCACACATAAGGGCATCTTCAGTTGCATAGAATACATAGGAATTCATGATCAAATGAGCTTAACCAAAGGATTATTAAAGAGTTGAGGCATGAGGTGAAAGATATGAAGCAGCAAGGTAGAGGGGACCTTGGCATTCCCATGATTTGTATTCATTTACCATCTTCTCTTGATTTAATTTCCATAAGAGGGGAGGTTATTTGGTGATCAATTTTGGACATTGGCCTCTCTCTCTCTTTCTTTCTTCGTTTATAACTGCTTACAGAAATCCGGTCCCAAGGAATTTGTATCCAATTTACATGAAATAAATAGATAGATAGATAGATAAATAAATAGAGAAATGTAACAAGCCGATAAGAATACCACCACCTACCTTGATGGGACGAGAGCCGTATTTGATTGAGAGGAACTGGGGACTATAGACGGAAGCATTAGCAGCACGGGCCATGGCCCTGACCTCTGCTTGCATGTCATTAGCACGATCCCTTGAGGAGTCTTGAAAGAGCTGTATGGCATATGTATCGTAGTCTCCTCCTCCTCTTCTTCCTTGCTCCGCTGCCCCAGCAGTCTCAGCGACTAAAGCCGCCCGTATAGGAGGAGCCGTCCTCCTCCTTCTTCTCCTCCTCGTACTGCTGCTACTGCTCATCGTCATCACCGACATGGCGCCAACGCAGGAACAGCAGCAAGGAGGAGGAGCAGCAGCAGAAGAAGGCCAAGACATGGTGGCGGATGACGAGAGGGAAACGGGAACCGCCATGGCTGCCTGTATTGTATTGGGGGGTGGGGTTTCTGCGCCCACACGAAAAAAATACCCTATTATTACTATTATTATTATTAGAGTAGGAGGGAAGGGGAAATTGCATCTGCTTCTTTGATTTTTTGCCCGTTTTGGTCTCACAAAACTCAAAAAGGAAGAGGCCGAGGCAGGCACACGTAGGTAGGCTCCGGCTGGGCCCGATGTCGATGGTCTCTATAATTTTCTTCTTTCATTCGGTTTTTTTTTTTTTTTTTTTTTTCTTCCTCTCATTTTTCAGTGGTCAAAACGTACACTCAACCGCCTCTACCTCTCTCTCCGCTTCCCGCTCACAGTCGGGGCCCAATAAACACCATTCCCTTCATTTTTGTTGAATTTTATGCCTTTTTTTTTTTAAATGGATTTTTATGCCCCCTGTGCGGTTGTATTGCCCACATCTAACAGGGGACTTACTGCTATCCGTAAAGTATTTGGTAAGAACACTATTAGAAAAAAAATTTATTTTTAACAATATAAGTTTTCACTCTTCCCTTACGCTTTTCTTCCTAGCCACTTAGGGCATGTTTCTGTGCTGGAATTTCAGAAATTTCTGTTTGAGAAATTCTTGAATTCTCAAACAAAGTGAAATTTTTGGATGCCCCTTTGGGCTTGAGCATCCAGAAATTCTACAAAAATGCATAGGGAATGGAATTCCTAGATTCTCAAAAGTCAAAAGGTGGTTGAAATTCAGAAATGTCAATAAAGAAACATGTAATTCAGAAATTCCAGGGACAGGGACAGCTTGTCACATCATGTTCAGGAATTCCTGGACATGGTGAATTCCTGGCAGAAATTCCACTAAAGAAACATGGCTTTAAAATCTTTAAGGGCACGTTTGGTAAAAGCATTTTTCGTGATTCCTCAACACTTTTCTAACATTTCGTGGAAAAAGCACGTTTGGCTACACCATTGATGAAGGAAAGAGGACGTCATCTTTCCACTATATCATGGTTATACTCGGTCAAACCACCCTCCATCGGACTCACAGAATCCTCAAGATGACAGAAACCCGAAGCTACAGTAACTCGCTCAAGAATTGTGGGCAGATTGATTTTTTCAATTTTCTCATTTATGTGGGCCATAAAATCACAATCCAAACCGATCATCCTCTTAACATGGCCAAACACGTCTACTTAATCAAATATCAGCCGTTAATTTCTCATAGATTTTGAGATATTTATAAAAAAAAATCTAGATCGTTGGATGGTGATTTCTGGAATTATGTGGGGTCCATTTGTGAAATCCAAACCATCCAATCTCTTTAGGACGCCTAAAACGGCAATGGATCCAAATTTGGCAGCCTGATTCATCATGGATCATGAGAAATTGGCCAAAAACTATTGATCGTTGATTTCACACAATGCAAAAAAAGGTGATGAAAAACAATGTTTTTTTTTCAATTTCTTGGTTCCTGTGGGGCCCATAATCATGATCTAAACCTTGAGATGTTTCTGGAAGGTCAAAAAATGGCTAGGTGATCAAGTTTCAACCGTTGAGCATGTCTAGATATCGAGATATTTGTAAAAAAAACGTCCAGATTCTAAAATATTAATTGTGTATTTTTGTGGGGGCCCTTCGCACGATCCGAACCATTCAAATACTCTAGATGGCCAAAAATCACCTTGAGTAAAAAGTTGAGGTCATGATTCTTCATGGATCTTGAGTTATTTTAAAAAAACTTACAACTATTGGATCATATATTCTACTAATGGTGAGAATCCTCTTTAAATGCCAAACCTGGAACTCTCCTTACAAACCCTACATGAGGGTATCTTTATTCTTGGAGATGGAGGGAATCCTTTAAACTAAGGATTTCCATTTGTTTACCAAACGTGCCCTAAGCTTTGCTACATATCTACGCATAAATAAACCCTTTTCTCTCTCCCAACCATTACACATTATCTATTGCATTTTCATTTTGTGGATTTAGGAGGGCTGCCTGAAATGTAAAAACTGATCCTTTGGGTGTGTCAATGGAAGGCCACAGACATAACTGTATGTTGGAAATTTATTAGAATAAAATAAAAAAAAAGTGGGCAATCTCTACTTCAATCTACTTCCAGTCCATTTTAAATAAAATAAAATAAAAATGTAGGAAGTCTCCACTTCAATCTACTTTTAGTACATTTAACTCCCTAGCTGCTCTCATGTTTGGATGCACGGTGAATTGAAATAAAGTGAGGTGAAGCATCAAATCAAGAGAAAATAAAATATAAGTGGTTATGATAGTTTTTTATTTTTAGTTGTTTAACAATGAATCTTTTTTTTACTTTTTTGTGTAAAAAGATGAGGTTTTTTTGTCATTTAGTGGAGAATGGATGTCACGTCCCCTGAACCCGATTAAAGAATAGACCGGATCCGGAGAGTGAAATTTAGGACTAATTAAATTTTTTGTCCTTTGGGCCCACAGATCGTAAGTCCGCTGCGAGGATAATACATTTCAAGCCTCATGTAATACAATAATTATTGAGTTCATAGAACTCTAGCATATGGAATATCAACAGTGAATATAAATCTCATTAAATTTAAAGTTTGCGAGAATAGTAAACAAAAACTAAGAGTTAAGTTAATTTATTACATTGCCATCCCAATAAACAAGACCAATAAAAGAAACGAGTCAATGTAGTAAAGGTCCAACGAGAGAAATAATAAAAGAATAAATCTAAATAAAGACCCATGTGAATCTCTCTCGTGCCGGAAGTGATAACGCTACTCTACATCATCGGCACGCCACTCTCGTGCCTCCTCTGCTGGTTGGAGATCCTCTGGGATCTCCTCACCGGTCTGCTCCTCATAATAGTACTCACCTGAGGTGCCTGCACACCAAGGAATAGAGTCAACGACATATTGAGCAATAGATAAGCAAAGCATAATAAACATGACATGCAGTAAATGTAGAATAATGACAAGTACATGATTATCTGAATACAAGGTAATCGAGCTAGGCATAAATTGAGATTAATAATCCATAGAAACAATAACAGGAACCCTAGCAACCATCTAACAATAACCACTATCCATGCAATGCAAAACAAAAATAAGAGGGAGACTCTGAGGATGTCCAAAGCCACCCCCCGGGGTACCAGTAACAATCCAATCCGGACTACTGATACCAAAGTCCGGCTCCAGTAGGATCCAAGCTCCCGGTCCTAGGAATAGTAGCACGGTCCAAGCTCGCTCCCAACTATTCAACGCCATGGACGCCGTCCAAAGCCGACTGCCCACCCCGACAACCAAGTAACCGGTTCGTCATTAAAACCCCAAACTGCAGATGGCCATGATATGCAAATAATAATAAAGTGGTTCTGACACAAGGACCAACAAAACAAGCAAGTCTAGCTAGTTCCATGTATAAGACAAGATCATAGGGATTATCTCTTTCAAGACAAGCAAACCACGTAATAATCCCCTTTCATTGCTAGCCGACTGCCCACCCCGACAACCAAGTAACCGGTTCGTCATTAAAACCCCAAACTACAGATGGCCATGATATGCAAATAATAATAAAGTGGTTCTAACACAATGACCAACAAAACAAGCAAGTCTAGCTAGTTCCACGTATAAGACAAGATCATAGGGATTATCTCTTTCAAGACAATACAAGACAAGCAAACCACGTAATAATCCCCTTTCATTGCTAGCCAGTCATGTTTATCAATACAAGATACAGGTTCCTATGGTACACTCTAAGTCAGGTCCAAGTCCTAAATTTTATAAGAATTTATGTTTCATATTTTGTTAAGTGTTTTATGCCAAGAGAGTGTACAAAGAATGTTATCAACGGATACAAATCATAAATCAAGGAGGAATTACAATCCAATCCTAAGCAAATGATGTCATCCCTATACCACACATGTCCTAATAGAGTACGTAAGAAAATTGGATCAATGATGCTTCTAAGAAAATCCCTTGGTGTACAATCATGTTAAGCATCTATTGGTTCAGTTCCATATGCATTCGGTTATACCATATGTAATACACGAATACCTAGACAACCCATCGAATTCACATCAAGCCATGTGTTTCGATTTCAATCCCCATTAATGGTCAAGTGAGAGTAAATTCCTGGTTTCCAACATCTAAGGCCTAAACCTAGGTTACCGGTCTCATTTCCAATAAAACACAAGCTGGATCAATAATCTAAGTATTTACATTACTTTCTGACCTTCGATCGTGATGAAACTAGAACCATTGAATTCTACATTCCAAGAGCTTTCCAACGGTATATAGCTCGTGAAATTTCGACGAACGGATCAAAAGTTATGATCGTTGGAAAATCTGCCTAAAATCGGTCAATTACCAAGAGTTCGAACGTTCGAAGAAGTGTTCGAACGTTCATCCCAGGCCAATTTCCCGAGAGCTCAAGTGTTCGAACGTTCAGGAAAAGTGTTCGGACGTTCGTCCCAGGCCAATTTCCCGAGAGCTCAAGTGTTCGAACGTTCAGGAAAAGTGTTCGAACGTTCGTGTGCAGAAAGTGTTGTTTGCTGAATTTTTTAGTTCTATTCGTTCCAGATCATCTCTATTTTGTTCTAAACCTTTCCAATGGCTATATCCTGCACAAAAATCCAATTTTAGGAAGCTTTCCCTAATTTGACCAAAATTTTCAACCCTTGAACCCAAAATTCATGGTTTGAAATAAAATCCGGATTCAGGGATTTCCACCCTAGTCCACCTAGCCTTTTACCGGCAAAATGGTTTTAGGTCAAAACTTATGACCCTCATGTCTTTAAACAAAAAATAGTTTTTTCAAAAAACCGCGGGGAAGCGACGCTTAGTTGATACTCGCACAAATCGGAAGTATGCGAACTACGTTTGACACTTCCAAAATCGCAGGGAAGCGACATTTCGTCGATACTTGCAAAATCCAAAACCGTGGAAATACAACATTTCAGTTGATATCCACAATTCAAATTTCAAAGGTTCGAAAAAACCAAGAAATCGTGAAGATGCAACATTTCAGTTGATATCTACAACCCAAATTTCAAAGGTTCGAAAAAACCTAAAAACCATGGAGACGCAACATTTCAGTTGATATCCATAACCCAAAGGTTCGAGAAGACTACAAATTTCAAAAAATCGTGGGGAACTACAAATTTCAAAAAATCGTGGGGAAACGACATCAAGTCAGTACCCGCAAAACCAAAATTTTTGAAAAGCAAGGATGCGACATTCCATCGATATTTGCACCCAAATCTGCGAGGATGCGACATTCCATCGATACTCGCAACCGAATGAGCAAGGATGCGACATTCCATCGATACTTGCAAGACCATTCAGCAGGGAGGCGACTTTTAGTCGATACTTGTATTTTTGAAAACCAAAATCGGCTATAGATGCCACCAAAACAGGCAATAAATGCCACCAAAACAGGCAATAAATGCCATCAAAACAGGCTATAAATGCCATCAAAACAGGCTATAAATGCCACCAAAATCGGCTATCAATGCCACAAAACAAAACCGACTATCAATGCCACAAATCAAAACTTGGTTTTCAAAAAAAAAAACTCGGCTATCAATGCCACCGAAACCGGCTATAGATGCCACAAACAGGCTATCAACGCCACAAACCGGCGATCAATGCCACAAAACTGGCTTTTATGCCAAAACCGGCTTCCATGCCACAAACAAAATTTGGCTTCCATGCCAAAACAATCATTTGACAAAAGATTTTCACAGAATGACAAGCTTTTGATCAAATCCCATTTAGCAATTGCTTTCATCACAAAAAAATTTCAGTGAGCGTAGGGAAAACAAAATAAAAAAAGCATCCCATTTAGCAATTACTTTCATCACAAAAAGATTTAAGTGAGCGTAGGGAAAACAAAAAAAAAAAGCATCACATTTAGCAATTGCTTTCATCACAAAAAGATTTAAGTAAGCGTAGGGAAAACAAAAAAAAAGAGTACCAAAAAAATACATACAGTACCAAAAAAAAGAAAGTGTTCACAAGCACTGCAAAAAAAAAAGAGTGCCAAAAAAAATAATAATATATGTGGTACCAAAAAAAAGGGGAAGAAGGATAGTTTCTGATACAAAAAATTAGGAGCTCAACCAAAAATGGTTCCCAGCCAAAATTTGAGCTCCTCGAGCAAACTTTTGGCCTCAGCCGTCAGGGTTTCCAAGGCACGCTTCTTCAGGAACTTGCCATGAGATGCTGGGGTGGGCTGTAACCCTTCTTTCACACCGGGAAGCTTATCCCGAGCAGTTTGCCATTGTTTGTCCTCTTGAAACTTTCTTTTAAGGACTCGATTAGCATCTGCAACCCGACGAATCAGAGCACTCTCCCTGTCGCGAGCCTCTGTTATAGCAGCCCACTTGGCAGCGACTTGTGCCTTTAAATGCTCAAGACGTTTTCAAGCCTCATCGACCTCCCTATCAAGGATGTTAAGGTCATGTGTCAGTCCAATGATGGCTAGCTCTTCTAAGTTCTTCTCTCGGACTATCTGCTTCCTGCTTTGTGTAGCCTCATTCAGGTCAGACTTAGCCTTATCAGCAGGGTCCAGGAACATCTCCTTGAAAAACTGGTCGTCAGCAAAACCCATGGTCTCAAACCACTTGTCACCCAGTGCAATGATCCTATCAACGATCGCCCTGACACCTGTGACATCCAGACCAGCCTCTTCGGCATCACTGAAAATCTCCTGCACATGCTGGATCATGCCAAATCCGGCATCCAAGTGCCCAGAAAGGAGAGTCTCAATCCAAGAGCCCGGAACCCGCGCCACCACTTTCTTCGCAAAAAGAAGATATGGCCCAGCTGAAGATTCGCCCCCCTCCGTCGGTCGGCTGCTCATGTCATCACCCGTTGGAAGAGTGACAAAAGAACTCTTTCCAGTTGGAGCTGCTTGGGAAGGAATCTCAGCACGAGGCATCTCCTCAACAGTGTCAAAACTGGTCCTAGGAGTCTCTACCTCCGGATCAACCTCTGGTATCCCTTGCTCTGGTTCTGAAAGAAGCGAGATCTCTCTGCAGTGCAATGTCAGGACATATGGCGTTTGTACTCGCACAAAAATCTCTCAACTCTTCTTGCATAGCCAAAATCTTCTTCGAACCCGGATCCTTAACCCTGTCTTCCCGAGTCATGCCATCAGAAGGCTCCCTACTTTCAAAGAAATTAGGAGACGAAGAGTTAAAACTCTTCCAACTGCTGGATCTAACTTTCAAGCCTTCCTTCCCCTTCAAAAAATCATAGAAGGCAACGAGCTGAAAGTACATAAGCCTAAACTCCTCCGACTGCTCCTCGAGGACGCTGTCGATCGGCATAAACTCTTCATAGAGTTTGTCAAGGATAGGTAATCCAGTAATTGCGCTCAGCTCCTTCAAAGAGAAACCAATCTCACCATTCGTCACAACGAAGGTGTTGGTTTGTGGAAGGAATGACTCCAACATAGCCATGAAGGCCTCGTCGGAAAAGATCACGGTCACCTTAAAGGCGCGGACCGCATCAAAAATTCCGGCTTCCTTCAAAACAGCACCACCAATCAGCAGGACGCGATCAGTCCACGACTTCCACTCGGAGTCAGCACTGAAACAGAAGTCAAAAAGGCTTCACCTAATTGCTACCGTCACCGCTGAAAATGCCAAGGCCCACCGGACCCAAATCGACCAACGGATAATCAGAGCCCTGGTAGCCGCTGGCCGGCATCAACATGTCCATGTCAGCAGGCAACTTCTCCGCATATCCAGGAGAACCGCCAACAAAAACCTTGGTCTTGATTACATTTGTCCTTCTCACCCAGCTTGGAGGATCTTCCCTCTTAAAGCACGTGGGGTAAGGCTCATGATCGAGACGGTGCGATCAAACGTCGACCGGGTAGCAACAGTCTTCTTCTCACCATCTGCTGTGAAAGAGAACTAAAAACATCTCCTCTGGTATGTCATGTCATCAGGGACTGCATCACCAAAGAAGAAGAAGGTAGGCTAGGGCAAAACCCTCTGATCGTCTATCACCCATGGATGACAGTTTATCATGATCTTATAAAATTCTTCTCCCTTGAGAGCGATCTGTCGCTGCCTCATCTCATCTCTGTTGAGGGAGCCGCACTCTTTCAGGTTTCTCTCAACATACTGGACCTTCTCCCAAGCCTGCTGAACGGCCGGATTAGAAGATCTAGTAGATCGATGACGTACGCTTGTAGCAGGCTCTTTATCCTTGTTCGTTCTGGAGGAACCACCTGCAAAGGATGGAAAAGAAAAAGAACAATCATCAAAATGACAGGATTTCGCTAAAGGAAAATCTGGCGAAATTTTGACATGATTCCGGGGCAATTCCGAAGAAAAGGAACTACTCCGAAAGAAATAGAAAGCTTGAAAATGGGCTCAACATTACTGCGAGCTCCGAAACTCCAAACTTTCGAAACCTAAAAGTCTCCGTAAAATCAGGAAGGGCTCAACATCGCTGCGAGCTCCAAATTCCCAAATTTGTAAAAACTTTCAGGTATGCTATCACATCATGCTACAATTCAATTTACAAAAAAAAAAATACATGCATGAACATCTTGGTTTGCCAAAAAATGCATTATCATGATGAGAAAAAAAAAGAAGAAAAAAAAGAAACTTTCTAAAAAAAAAGAGATAAAGAAAAAAAAAGGGGGGGGGCCCACAGGCCACGTGGCCGTACGACCAGATCCGTACGAATCTGTCCGTACGGCCCACAAAAAAAAACATGAAAAAAAAAACATGCAAAAAAAAAAGCATGAAAAAAAAAGAAAAAACGTGTGAAAAAAAAAAAGAAAACACGTTTAAAAAAAAAGAAGAAAACACGTGAAAAAAAATAAAAAAAGAAAAGAAAGAAACAAAAAAAAAGGGAAAGAACTTTTTTTATCATCCTATTTCCTACAATGGAGTTTTCTTGAAAAAGAGAACTTACTTGAAGCCATTGATGGAGAAGAAGAAGACAGTCTTGAAGATCTTGAAGAAGAAGAAGAACTCTTGGTCTTGAAGCCCTCTTGAGATTGTTGTAAAAGAAAACAATAAGAGCAAGAGATCCAACCTCCTCCTTGCTTTTATAGAAGATAGCAAACCAAAGAAGGAAAGAAGAAATAGGTAAGTGTTACTCATTAGTAACCTTATCAAAAGAAAGAAATTAGAAAGATACATTTCCCAAAAGAAAGATATCTTGAGGGATTCTCTCCCAAAAAGAAATCAATGAGAGATTTTCTCCCAAAAGATAGGAGATTTGAGATATTCTCTTCCAAAGAAAAATATTTTGAGATATTCTCTCCCAAAATAAAGGGAACATGAGAGATTCTCTCCAAGTAAAGATATTCTTAGATATTCTCTATCCAAAGGAGATATTTTTAGTATTCTTTACAAAAATGACACCATATGAGATCTAAGCCATTTTAAAAGCTTAAGGTCCTATGGGTTAGCCCATATGAGCCAGGTTTGACCACCTAGGCACTAAATAAAAATAAAAAAAATTGGGCTTTTAGTGAAAAGAGAAATCCCTCTTACCAAGAGCATATAAAAATGGTTCCATGCCTCTTTTGAGTTGATTGGACCATACAAAAAAAGAATTTCAAGCCCCATGAGCTTCCAAAAATCAAACCATCCAGCCTCATATACCAAATTGAGCCAAAATCTTGAAATTGACATCCCACAAAAATTCAAACCAAATCCTGGTCCCTTAACTTGCCACATACAGCTTGTTAGGTCACAAGACCAAAACCAAAACCAAAACCTGATCCCCTAACTTGCCACATACAACCATGGTTTAAAATCTCGGTATCGGTCGCGGTATCGGCCGGGCCGAAAAACCGATACGTCGCGGATATCGTCGCGGATATCGGTCCGTCGCGGTCGTCGCGGTGTGAATTTTTTTTTAATCCAAAAAAATTCACAAAAATATTCAAAAAATCCAGAATATTAGAAAATGTTGGAAAACAATATTTTTTTCCATTAGTAACAACAATAAATCAAAATCTCGGTCACCTTAAGTTATGAGTCCTGTCTATGTCGCTGTTCGCTTTATTCTCCAGTATTTTATATAATGCAACCATTATTGATGCTCATGATCAATGAGATGAAATATCATAAATTTGACATAATGCAACCACAATTTTTGGCAAAAACTCATACTTTTTTGTTCCAAAAGTATAGATCTATTTTAAACTAACACATTATCAATGCATTTAAACACTAATATGAAAAAATGTAATTGATTTCAAGAAAAGCCCCAAATGTTGGAAATAAAAAAATTTAGATCTACGCTTTAAAATACTAGATCTAGGGAAAAATAAGTGAGTAACATCGAATCTAACTCAATATAAAGCCTTTTGGTTCATGAATTAGTGTATTACACAATCTTTACTACTATATCATTCCAAACATAATTAAATAGGTTTAATATCATATCTAGCAGCTTATGATAATAATAGACATCCAAGGCCCAAGCACAAAAAAATGAAAGACAATTAGCAAAAGAGTCCTAGTTATCATGGTCAAGTAGGATTCTTTTGTCTTCTCGATTGCCACTTCTCTAAAACATGCGCTTCGCAGAGGGGATCCGGGGGTATCCCCCGGCGGGGGTAAAAAAAAAAAGGAGATCGGCCGATATTTACTTCGTGTCGGCCGATATCTCGCGAGATATTGGCGATATTTAACTCGGTATCGCCGATACCGGTACGTATCGGCCGATACGTACCGGTACCGGCCGATTTTTTAAACCATGCATACAACCTGTTAGGTCACAAGGTCAAAACCAAAATCGACCCCCCAACATTCCACATCATGGTTTAAAATCTCGGTATCGGCCGGGCCGAAAAACCGATACGTCGCGGATATCGTTGCGGATATCGGTCCGTCGCGGTCGTCGCGGTGTGAATTTTTTTTTAATCCAAAAAAATTTGTAAAAATATTCAAAAAATCCAGAATATTAGAAAATGCTGGAAAATAATATTTTTTTCCATTAGTAACAACAATAAATCAAAATCTCGGTCACCTTAAGTTATGAGTCTTGTCTGTGTCGCTGTTCGCTTTATTCTCTAGTATTTTATATAATGCAACCATTGCTTATGCTCATGATCAATTTATTAGTGTAAAATATAAGAAAATAAAGATAAGTAGATAACAAACATATCAATCATCATTTAATACTAACTCAATCATCAAATAAGTTGTGAAATTCATGACCATGAAGATAACATATTAAAATCTGAAATATGATAGTGAGATAGATAAATCATAAAGCACTTGAGCATCAAAAGGTTCATAGTTTACCTGAAATTAGAGGGGACTAGAGAGTAGAAATTAGAGAGAGATTGATGAGTATGAGTGTATGATAGTTGATAGATTGACAGCCTAATACCAAGTGGAGTGTCGCCCAGGCTCAATATCATCATCATCATTTCTTCTGTTTTGGTTAAAAAGATATGCTCCATACTGTTGTGCAGCACTACCATACCCATGACCATATTCAGCTTATTGTTGATAAGATGATGAACTATCTTGATCCCCTGTAGATTGTTCTTGGTAGTTGTGCACAAATGGTATGTAATAGCCATGAGGGGTATATAAAGGTCGTTGGGGATCATGTGGTAGTGGGGGAAGCCTCCCTTGCTCAATTAATATCTGTTCGATAGACATTATCGGTGTTGGTGAAGGGGGTACCCAATTAGGGTCATATGAATAATTCATATGCTGTCCATACATGGCACCCTGTTGGCCAACATAACCCCCTTGATGACCATGAGTACCTTCCCCCACTCCTTGCCCAGCAGCGTCACCACTACTCCCTGTCTGTCCAACATGTCTGACATAGCCACGGCGAGGATCTAACTCGGTAGCAGCAGGAAAATGCTCAACTGTCTCATAAGTGACATGCTCATCATCTCTATAATGACCCTCATCCCCGGGAGAGTCAGGTGGGATTCCTACTGATGATGAAGAAGTAGAAATACTTGACTCACTCTCCTCGTCCACGTCCTGTCCCCTTGGCTCACTTGTATCAGGCGCGCGCCCCTGTTGTATTGTCAAGTTTATTTCTTCCAACCTTTCTGAGGCCCTCACTGGCTCAGGCCTATCCCCAGTCAAGTCCTCCATCAACCCCTCTAACTCTGGGTCTTGGTCTAACACCGGTTGTTCTTGTTCCTCCAGCCATTGACCTAACACAGTATCCTCTTCTGAAAAGATATAGTCCAAATTAATTGGACAAAAATAATCCTGGTGATCTTCAAACTTTCTTCTCCTTCTATTTCTACTCCGGAGCCTGAGGTTGTAGTGGATGTAGACACTACTAGAAAACAGACTTTTAGCGGCCGCCATTAGCCATCGCTAAAAGTCACCTGGCGGTCGCTAATACTCTTTAGCGACCGCCTAGCGACCGCTAAGTATCGGCCTCGGAAACTTCGTCGCTAAAACTATTAGCGACCGCGCGACCACCTGTAGCGGCCGCCATTAGCCGTCGCTACAGGTATAAATGGCGGTCGCTAATATTCTTTTTTTATTTTCTAAATACCGATAAACACTTTTAGCGGCCGCCATTGGCGGTCGCAAAAGGTAAAAATGGCGGTCGCTAATACTTTTTTTTAAAAAATTTTAAAATTATTAGCGACCGCCAATGGCGGCCGCTAATACTCAATAATTTTTTTAAAAAAGTATTAGCAACCGCCATTGGCGGTCGCTAATAGTTTTAAAATTTTCAAAAAAAAGAATGCGTATCCTTTTTTTTTTTTTTTCGGGGGCAGCGCCGGGGGATACCCCCGGACCCCCTTCGTAAAGGGCATGTTTTAATACCATCAGAACCTACCCAACACACCAAAATAAAAAAAGAAAATTTCAAAAGGAAAGAGAGCCATGTACATGACATGCATACATATGATCATTTGCATAATCATTGAAATCCAAAGCCTTACCCAAATGAGTGCAACCATTTGTACTTTGTATAGAACACAGACTGTTAATAGCATTATATTCATGTTAATATATTAAACTGTTGATGTAGAATTACTATTAGTTGTATTGGTGGCTTTCCTTTGTCTATACTTGCATGAACTACTATTTATCTATTGTAGTATTAAATTCTCAGAATAAAAGGGCAGGTTAAACTATAAGAATCAGTGATGCATGGTGTTGTATATATGAATGAAAAACTAACGAAAAGCATATGTAGGGAAAAGGCAAGAAAAACCTTTGTTCCAAGAATAATTGGCTTTTCACCCAAATTGGACTGCTGCACTCCATTTGCATCAACCACAACCTTAGAATTATCTTTCGATGCTCTTCCTCTGTTCTTCCCTCCGTTAGATTTCCCAGCCATTTTCACCCCTGACAACATTTAAAAAAATTTCTAATGTAAAAGATTTCTCGAAATTTCGGCATAGTCTCCACTGTACGTGTGACATTAAAAATTTTTTTTACAACCTGCCGAGTACCTATACATGACAAAAAAACACTTCATATAAATAACCCAATGCCCCAACACACTACACCCTCTATTCCCTACGTACGTACTCATCTTGTGCTTCTAGATAAAAATACTCAAACTAAATTTTGAAAAATGAAGCATATTAAATGTCTTCACAGATATTTATCACTCTTGCAAGTGCAAATACAAGTATTAGTCAAGCTGAGATTCAAAATCAATACTCATGTCAATTAACTATGTCAAATATTAAATGTCTTCTCATTTTGTTGTATCTAAGTGTCAAATTATTGCAATGACTGCCACCAATGACAAGATCAAACCCACCAAATGTAGTAATCATCTCTTCCAGCCTATCACCATTCAGCTGCTGTACATCCGCAATATCAATCAAAGTGCCCATCTGGTTCGTTTGTTCACACACATCAAAGGCATCTAGTTCTCCACCAAAAGCAAATAAATGGGAAAAAAGTAGAGATATATAACTTCACAAGCAAAAAATAAAAACATCCAAAACAATTGGCACCTATAAATCAGCTAGCAATTCATTCCAAGCAAACACAACAGATTCTAGCTAGTACTTAAGGTTCTAAAATAAGATGGCTTTAAAACGAAACATTTTTTTTTCCTCTTAAATGACTTAGAATCCAGAATTCCTTGCAGCAGCTTGAGTTTTGAGGAGTTGCCCACCTTATATGATCAATAAGTCCCTCTTGTTCAAGAATGCAACCATGTAAAAATATGGAAAGAACATTGATGGACACTTCTTTGTTTTCTCCTTTTCATAAATATCAGTTGTGTGTAGGAATCCAAACCATTCACTTATAAGAGTTTTTAAGAAAAAAATTAAAGTTTGTGAAACCTCTTCTATTTTTTTCTCTTAGCCATATTCCCATGAATCATCAAATAATGAATTGTAGGATTCTCTCATCACTTGCGTGATTCTAAGCTATGGCCACCAAAATAGGGACTTGCTGATCTGATCATCTAGGATTTCATATGTATGAAACATGCATGAAAATAAAATCATTAATACCTTTAAGGGGAAAAAAAGATGAACAGCACTACTTTCCAAAGTAAATGTCCAAGAAAAAGGCCTTAGAATTTTGCCCACATGAGCAGATACATAACGATCAAAAGATAACTGAGAAAAGAACATGGACTTACCAACAGAGATGGAGCGTGTACATCTGGCATAACTGCAAATTAGGAAGTCAGTAATGAAAAAAAATACAATAAAGAGAAGGGTAAGAATTACTATATGACCATAGTTTATAAAAAAAGCTTTGAAAGCTGTTAGCTTCCCACATACGTGTAACAGAGGTTGTTGGTCAAAGACTGAATCCCATCTGCTGTAAAATTGTTCTCATCCCATAAAACATGGTAATGGGCTGGTCGACTTGTCCCCTGTGCCATAGCCGAAGAATATATTGTTAGGGGCAAAAATAACAAGTTATGATATTAATACCTCATGCCCAAACATAATGCAACTTCTCACTGAAAATGCGTCCATAGTTATTTAACTAAGGTGCATTTGGGCTGTTAGACAATGCTCAATGTTGCAACCACAACATTGTGGGTTGCCATAGTTTCAACTCAGTTTATCTTTCCAAAAAAAAAACACGCACACACACATTCCACCAAAATAAAATTTCAGTCTTCTTTTTCTTAAAAGGAAGTTCATAAAAATGCAGTTTTGGGAAGCATGTTCTTTGGGGAAGTTTGTGATTTTCACCATCTCACGTAGGCTCCCAATATGTTAAAGAGTTCTTATGTTTTGAGATCTGCAAAAATAAGTACAGGCAATGATGCATACCAGCACCACCCCTATTTAGTGCAGGTGTAGTTCAGATGGTGTCCAAACAGTTCTTCACAAAGATTTAGAACATGCTTAATATTAACTGATTGAGATTCAGATCAGTATATTATGGGAGTGTCAAATGCATTATGTAAACACACTGGCTATTCTTTGTCAAATTGCCAAACACATTATAATAAGTGATTAAATTTCTAATGGATGAACTAGAGGGGAGAAATAAACCACTGTCTCCAATAAACACCAGAATATTATCTAGGATTCCACTGATTAATTAATAACCACCAAAAGATTCAATCCATGGAGAGTTTTAGAAAACATATTTCTATCTCAGGGAAATAGTGCAAGGAGAAGATGATAGAAGTCCACCTCTTCCGCTCACGAAGGAGAAGAGGAGATCATTAAAGAAAGAAAGTTTCAAAACATCATTAGTGCACTCTAAATTTATAACTAATTTTACAAGAAAAAAAATTATCCTAGGTTCCACCACGCGTATAATTTTCTTTCTACCTAATGCTATTCATCTATTAGGAAGCAAATGGAATAAACCATAACCCACCTTCCTGATTGCATCCAGTTCATATAGAAGAACTTGATAGAACTGCCCTTCACTCACACCATCCCTGATCACAAGATTCTTCAATTAAGAAATCGAGATAGTCGAAATGTGTGTATGCATGTATGCATGAGTAGAAACACTACTAAACCTTGTTTTCACTCTTCTTGCATGCAAACGTGCATTTGTGTAGGTATTGATGTATCTACTTACATAATATATTATTTGTATGCATATATAATGGTAGACTATTTGTTCACCTGTAGAATATAATTCTCAATGGCTTTTGGCCTGTTGCCCTCCGAAATGAAACCAATAGATCTCTGCATCAATGAAAAGATGAATAAGATGTAGGAAGTGGAGGAAAAATAACCAAGTCAAAATTAAAAAGAAAACAACTGAGAATCCATATACCGGATCATGCCTCCACTGAGGGTACCCCGAACAGGGTCATGCCATGTCTTGTACAGATCCTGTATAAGTTCCTGTCTATGAGCCTGAGCACAAACCTCTCTTGGACATTCATCGTCAAATGATTTTATCCCTTGCGCTAGCTTGGCAAATAAGGCTCACTATCATGAGTTCATAAGAATATGAATAACTCCCTGGCAAGTGTCTTATGGAACAAAAGGGTATATTTGAGAAAGCACATAGCACTCTACGGGACCAGCATCGTTAAATCCAAACAAGAACGAGACAAGGTGAATGTGTATTTTACCATTGGTAGCTATTCAATCAACTGAATTACTATAATATTGCATTTTTCCATCCCAAGGTTGGGTGTCATGCTTGAAATGTTTGTGGATTGCACAAGTACTTTTCCAAATTGACTTTTGAAATGGGCATCACCAAACCCGATTGAGGTTGAGTGATGAGTTGAAAGGTGCCTTAAAGACTAGTGAAGGTTAGTTGGAGTGTGTTCTTGTGTCATTTGGTCTTTCTAATGTCACAATTACTTTGTCTCACATGAAGAGTGAAGTCTGGCCATTTTATCAGCAAGTATTTTCATCGCTTTTTCATTTACAGCCACAATTTCATAGAGCATGTAGACCTTTAAGGGTTGTACTGTATGACATTCTGAGAAGCTAGTTCCACAGACATCTTAAAAGGTGTAAGGTCTACTCTTAGTTGAGCTCTCTCTCAATAATACCAAATGCAGGAATAACAGTTTGTTTCAAGTTGAGAGGCAGAATGATTTTTGAACTCCTATCATACAATGTACTTGTGAATGTTAGCATGAATTCTTATATGATTACACATTTGCATGCATATATAGAACATGACACTACGTAATTTTGAAAGAATTCACCTTCACATTGATTTTTAGGGAGACATTTGCCAGGTACTGTTTATTAATCTTGAAAACATGCTTTGTAAGACAGCATTGCGATATTAAACCCAGCTCGGTTTCACATATTCTCTTGAGATCTCCTGAAAATGTAAAACAATATCATGCTAAAAAATGCACTCACAAGAAAGCCTCATTGTGAATGAGAATGCTGTCAAAAGGGCACACACAGAAAGTGCACACTCTGCATACCATACAGAGAGCCATTGTTGTCAGGTAGAATAGCTATTAGTAACTCCAGTTCTTTTCCTTTAAGTTTGTTCATCGATGCATGGTAGACATGCTTCAGAGCCTTTTCAACATGTTCAGGCCTGGCAGCATAGATTGGAATTACAGGTTCAGGATTGAATTCCTAGAGAAAATTAATCAATTTGACATGGTTAGGAACAATTAGGAAAATTAATCAATTGAACATGGTTAGGAACAATCTGGAAATTGTTCAAATACCCTAGCCAAAGCATTATAAAATAAGGCTTGAAAAATTACCATGCCAGAGACTTGGCACATGTGAGCCAGCTCGTATGTGCTATACTCTCTTGAACACTCCGTGAGAAGTTGATACATGCCCACTGGCTGACAGTGCTCCCATTAATCATTTTCTATCAAAACAAAGAAGTAAGAGATTTGCAAGAGCAGAGGCAGTTTTCAGATCCGCAGAAACGACGAGAACTAGGCAATTTTTACATAATTCTGAACTAAGATGTAAAAATAGAATAAAGAAGATAGTTGATGGGAAGGATGAAAACAAACTTTCTGGTCATTTCCTACAAAGGTGGACAAACCTCTTGCATTTTTCATTGAAATAAATTGTTTTATTGAGTGTAGAAACTGTTAAGTAATCTATTGTTTGTCATGTGGACCATATATATGTGTATCAATATAGGAGTTGATTCCTGAATCCTTTTGAGTTTGTATCATAATAATGGAAGGGAATTTCATATTGTAGCCACTCCTGTCCCTCTTGGAAGAGTTATATCCACTTGCTTTCTTTCCTCTTCCAAGATAATTTCCCTTACTAGTACTAAATTCTAACGAGCTGCATTCTACTATCCACTCCTCCTAAACCCACAAATGGTCTTCATAGATTATGTCCATTGTTGCCGCATGTTATAGTGTACTGATTTGTGCACAGGTTTTGAATGTAAATTGTTGGAATTTGAGATGACATGATTAGTCTTTGAAGAATTGAAGAAATTAGCATCTCAAGTATTGTTTTGAGTTGGAATTCTTGTCAACACATTGTCACAAACGAGATGTTAAAAGGCTAGTGTTGATAGAGCTTGAAAAGGAGAAACAGAATTGAAACAGTCTGGAATTAAGAATTCCTGATGCTGTTCATGCGGTCGACCGAGCAAGAAGAAACCTGCAGAAAACAGAAAAAGGCACCTCTCAGTTATTTTCGTGACACAGTGTGTCTTCGGTCGACCGGGACTCCAGGATGTCGACCGAGCTCGAAATTGTCTGTTTTCCAGTCAGTGTCTTCGGTCGACCGGGCAAGCCAGGATGTCGACCGAGCACGGGAACCAGAGTTGCGCAGAATTAGAAGTTTTGCACGAAAATTCAGCACAGTTATCTATTTCGTTTGGGACTCTTTCTAAACGAATTGTAGCCTGTTTTGAACACAATTAAGGGTTACTAAAACCTATATAAAGGCATGTTTGGGTCGTTCATATACACACCACCAAAGAGAGAAGAAGAGAAGAGAAAAGAGAGAGAGTTCTTGAGAGAAAGCAGAAGCTGCTGCTGTGTTGCTGTTGTGCTGATGTGGTGACGTTTTCTACAGCAATTGTGGACGAGATTATGCTCTAGAAGATGGTTATGCGTCCATGAGTTAAGTGTCTCTCTTTTATGCTTTAGATTTCAATTTGTAAGGGATTGAGAGAGAGAGAATTGTAGAGGGGAAGGGCTGTAGACAGAGTTTAATCTTCTTGTTCTGTAAAACATCAAGTTGGTGCTTGGTGTTTGGGGTTTGGTGATCCCATCTGTGGGTGCAGATAAATTGTAAAGGGAGTCGGTGCTTCCTAGATAGTTGGTGCTATCTGAAACTAAGGGAGTCGGTGCTTCCTAGATAGTTGGTGCTATCTGAAAATAAGGGTTGGTGCTCTTTGTCGTTGTAGCGACTAAATAAGATTCAGATCTGTCCCGGATTGGTGTTCGGACAGTCTTTGAACCGTGGACGTAGCCTTTCGGTGAACCACGTTAAATCTGGTGTCATTGTGTGGTTTGACTTGTTTTGTTGTTGAATTGGACCTGTTTTTAGAAATCACTGATTCACCCCCCCCCCCTCTCAGTGATCGCGGTATCCAACAATTGGTATCAGAGCGAGGTTCCCTTGATCAGTTTAATACGCTAAGGGTGATCTCTTGTCAAATCACATGGCGGTCAATACAGGGAATATGAAAGCACCTCTGTTTGATGGTTCTAATTACTCCTTTTGGAAGATTAGGATGCAAGCCTTCATCAAATCTCTTGGCTATGATGTCTGGGAGTCTGTCAGAGCCGGTTACAATGCTGCCACCGTACCCAATGATACAGCATCGAAGAAGTTGGCAGACAACGACTCCAAGGCGCAGAATGCACTCTTTAGTGGCCTTGTGGACAGCGAGCTTGTCAAAGTAATTGCATGCAAAACAGCCAAGGAAATTTGGGACAAGTTGCAAAGCATACATGAAGGTGATGAGAAGATTAAAGAAGCCAAATTGCAAACTCATCGCTCTCAATTTGAATCTCTTCGCATGGAGGAAAGCGAGAATGTTGACTCGTATATGCAACGAGTGAATGAAGTCACGAATGACATTCGTGGACTAGGGGAGGAGATTAAAGAGCCGGTCATCGTCAAAAAGGTTCTAAGATCTCTTCTTCCCCGGTTTGATTCAAAAGTCTCAGCCATTGAAGAAGCCAAAGATCTGAATGCATTTTCCATGGATGAATTACATGGTTCTCTAACTGCCTATGAGATGCGCATAGGAAAGACGTCTTCATCTGATAAAGAAGCCGCCTTCAAAGTTCAGAAAAAGGCAAAAGAGACTGCTGGTCATGATGTTGATTCTGATGATGATGAGCTTGAGGCTCAATTTGTTAGAAAGTTGAAGAAAGGAAGCATTGGCAAGTACAAAGGGAAGCTACCCTTTAAATGCTTCAATTGTGGAGGTATTGGTCACTTTGCTGCGAAGTGTCCCCTAAAAGAAGACAATGATAATGACTCTTATGCTGAAAAGAGTAAAGGAAAGAGAAATTTCAGAAAAAGGGGCAAAGCTAAAAACTTTCTATGTCAACAAGATGACAGCACGTCTGAAACTTCAGACGATGATGAATCAACCGAAGCTCTCTTCATGGTCACTGTTGAAGAAGAAGAAGAGCTAGATCCGGAAGAGGATGAGGAGGCTGAAGTCAATCTTGAAGAGGAACTCATAGCCGCACTTGAGGAGCTAAGCATGGAACGCAAATCAAGTAAGAAAAATCTGAAACTTCTCCATGAATCTGAAAGTTCTATTATTTCTTTGAAAACTCAAGTAGAAGAATATAAAAGAATGGTAGAAGTCCTTGAAAACCAAATAAGTATCAAAAAGGAAGAGGCTATGAAACTTGAAACTGAGATCGCTAGAGCAAAGGCTGAAAATTTGGAAAATAGCAAAAAACTCAAAGCGCTCCAAGCGATTGAAGGGACTATGAAACTCAATGAACTACTGCAAGTTCAAAGACCAGCCCACTTCAGATTTGGTCTAGGATTTGAGAAAGGTGAATCCTCTAAAATTGCACCTCCTAAAAGGAAAGAGTTTGTGAAGCAAGTCACTGCACCCTCTAACTCCATGAAGCCCACTCAACCTAGAAAGGAGTCCATTCCTGTTAGAAAGGTAATGAAGACTAACCAGCCACAAAGAAGATACAAATTCTATGGTTATTGCTTTCATTGTAATATGTTTGGACATAAAAGAGCTGATTGCAAATTCTATGTAAGAAACAGTCCATTTGTGACTAGGAATCCTTTTTCAATCCTAAGTAGCCACAAAATTGAGTGTTATATATGTCATAATTATGGACACTTGGCTAGGGATTGTAGGTTGCATATTGCTAACAAATTTCAGGTTGAAAAGAAACCCAAGTTAGTTAAGGCATGGAGGGCAAAGAAAAGTGCAGAAAGTCTCAAAGAATCTCTCATTGTGCAAACGGCATTCAATGCACAAAAGAAGACAGCACCATGGGTCCTTGATAGTGGTTGTTCAAGCCATATGACTGGTGATAAAGAGAAATTCATCAAATTACAGCACTATGAAGGCGGTTCAGTGAAGTTTGGCAACAATGATGGTGCCAAAATCTGCGGAAAAGGTGTTATTCAGCTTATGGCAAACAAGATCAGATCTGAAGAAGTCTTATATGTGTCTGGATTGAGACACAACCTGCTTAGTGTGAGCCAGATCTGTGACAAGGGTCATGAAGTTATCTTCACAAAGAATGGGTTTGCCATCAAGAAGAGTAGCAACGGCAAAACAGTGGCAACTGGATCAAGAACTGCTGGAAATCTCTATACACTGTCAGATGGAGCTGAAAAGACCTGCTTGATGAGTCGGACAGAGGAAAGTTGGTTGTGGCACAAACGCCTTGGGCATCTAAGCTTTGATAACATGTCAAAGATTTGCAATTCAAAGGCTGTAAGAGGCATGTCTAAAGTGGAAAAGCCTTCCAATCCCATTTGCGACTCTTGCCAAAAGGGAAAGCAAACGAGGGTTATGTTCAAGTCAAAGGAGCATCATTCCAAGAAACCTCTTGAGCTAGTGCACACTGATCTCTGTGGACCGATGCGAACTCAAAGCACCAATGGAGATAAGTATTTCATGTTATGCATTGATGATTATACTCGTATGACATGGGTATTGTTTCTTAAACATAAGCATCAAGCACTTGATCGTTTTAAAGTGTTTAAAGCACAGGTTGAAAATCAATTGGAAAAACGTATCAAGATCTTAAGGTCTGATCGTGGAGGCGAGTTCACATCTGAAGAGTTCACTAAATATTGTGAATATCATGGCATTCAAAGACAGTACTCAGCCCCTAGAACTCCACAGCAAAATGGAGTTGTGGAACGGAAGAATCGCACCGTACAAGAGATGGCTCGTACGATGCTAAGTGAAAGCAAGATGGCTGACAAGTATTGGAAAGAGGCAATTCATACGGCTGTATACATTCAAAATCGATGCTTGATCAGGCCACATGAAGTCAAAACTCCCTATGAGCTATGGTTTGGAAGAAAAGCAACAATCAAGCACTTTAGAGTCTTCGGCAGCAAGTGTTACATCAAGCGGCTCGAACAAAATCCGGGCAAATTTGAAGAAAGAGCTGACGAAGGTATATTTCTGGGTTACTCCTCTACTAGCAAGGCATATAGGTGTCTTAACAAAAGAACCAGAAAAATCATAGAAAGTGCTGATGTGAGAATAGATGAGAATATTGAACCAAAGAATGCAACTCATAATGACAGTCCAGTTTATGAGGACTCGAGTGAGATTGATGATGAGATGGCTGAATCTAATGATTCTGAGAAATCAAAGGATGACTCAGAAGATACTTCACCTAAGAAGCACAGCACTTGGGTAGAGCAACACCCTAAGGATCAAATCATTGGAGATCCTACGGCAGGCGTTCAAACTAGACAAAGTGTAGTTAGTAATTACTCACTTGTGTCCACCATTGAACCCAAGACTGTGGCTGAAGCCAGTCTCGATGATAGTTGGTTGAAAGCTATGCATGAGGAGTTGGAGCAAATTGAGAAGAACTCCACATGGGAACTTGTTCCTAGACCTACTGATAAGAATGTTATTGGTACTAAATGGGTCTTTCGGAATAAGCTGAATGAAGATGGTCAAGTCATTAGAAACAAAGCAAGGTTGGTTTGTAAAGGCTATGCTCAAGTTGAAGGCATAGATTTTGAAGAGACCTTTGCACCGGTAGCTCGTCTGGAAGCTATTCGTATGTTTCTTGCATTGGCAGCATACAAAACCTTCAAGGTATTTCAGATGGACGTAAAGTCAGCTTTCTTGAATGGTTTACTTGAAGAAGAAGTCTACATTGAGCAACCTGATGGTTTTCTCATCAGCAAAAATTTAGATCTAGTATGCAAGTTGAAAAAGGCTCTTTATGGACTGAAACAAGCGCCAAGGGCGTGGTATGCAAGGCTGGACCTATATCTCCGCAAGATCGGTTTTGGAAAAGGACTTGTTGATAGCAATCTATATGTCAAAACTGAGTTAAGCAAACAGCTGGTTGTCATTGTTTATGTTGATGACATAATCTTTGGTGGCAATGATGAAGAGATGTGCAGGAATTTTGCAGAAGAGATGAAGAAAGAATTTGAGATGTCAATGCTTGGAGAACTAAAGTTCTTTCTTGGTTTACAAGTTCAGCAGCTGAAACATGGCATCTTCATATCACAATTGAAGTACATTAAGGAAATGCTGAAACGGTTCAATATGGAAGACAGCAAGCCAGTGAGCACACCAATGACAACGAACACGAAGCTTAGCAAAGATGATAAGGCCTCGTCCGTTGATCATACCACCTATCGCTCTATGATAGGAAGCTTGCTCTACTTGACTGCAACAAGACCAGATCTTCTACAAGCAGTATGTATGGTTGCACGTTTTCAAGCAGCACCAACTGAAACGCACCTTACAGCAGTGAAAAGAATCTTTCGATATCTGAAAGGTACTATGGAGCTTGGTATCTGGTATCCCAAAGGCAAATCCTTCACTCTAGTTGCATATTCTGATGCCGATTGGGCTGGATGCGTAGATGATCGCAAGAGTACTAGCGGCGGCGCATTTTATCTTGGAGAAAGATTAGTTGCTTGGCATAGTAAGAAGCAAGACTCAGTATCCCTTTCGACAGCGGAAGCGGAATATATTGCAGCGGCAACTTGTTGTACGCAAGTGTTATGGATGCGGCAAATGCTCTCTGATCTAGGAGTTCCTACAACGGATCCTACGCCGATCCTATGTGACAACACGAGTGCAATTCATATATCTAAGAATCCTGTTCAGCACTCTCGCACAAAGCATGTAGCAATTCGTTATCATTTTCTTAAAGATAAAGTTGCTGATGGAGAGGTCAAGTTGGAGTATGTTCCAACAACTGAGCAAGTGGCTGATATTTTCACGAAACCTCTGCCAAAGGAAGTCTTCGAGTATCTCCGGAAAAAGTTGGGAGTTACTCACTCTCCTAAACCGTAGGAGTTGTGCTTGAAAGGGGGAGCAATGCATTCATTGAATATCCTATTCGCTCCTCGGTTTGGTCCCTTTGGATTTGTTGTCAAAGGGGGAGAGATGTTATGCTACGATAGCAAGGAGAGATGTTATGCTATGTTAGCAAGGAGAGATGTTATACTATGAAAGCTAGGGGGAGATTGTGACAGTGCATGGTTGATATTTCCGAATTTCAGAATTGGTTCCAAGTTAGTATTGAAAAGAACTTGGAAGAGCTGCAAGCTGGAGTTGAAAGTGTTGAAGTTCCAATAGTGTTGCCAACAATTCCAAAGGGGGAGATTGTTGGAATTTGAGATGACATGATTAGTCTTTGAAGAATTGAAGAAATTAGCATCTCAAGTATTGTTTTGAGTTGGAATTCTTGTCAACACATTGTCACAAACGAGATGTTAAAAGGCTAGTGTTGATAGAGCTTGAAAAGGAGAAACAGAATTGAAACAGTCTGGAATTAAGAATTCCTGATGCTGTTCATGCGGTCGACCGAGCAAGAAGAAACCTGCAGAAAACAGAAAAAGGCACCTCTCAGTTATTTTCGTGACACAGTGTGTCTTCGGTCGACCGGGACTCCAGGATGTCGACCGAGCTCGAAATTGTCTGTTTTCCAGTCAGTGTCTTCGGTCGACCGGGCAAGCCAGGATGTCGACCGAGCACGGGAACCAGAGTTGCGCAGAATTAGAAGTTTTGCACGAAAATTCAGCACAGTTATCTATTTCGTTTGGGACTCTTTCTAAACGAATTGTAGCCTGTTTTGAACACAATTAAGGATTACTAAAACCTATATAAAGGCATGTTTGGGTCGTTCATATACACACCACCAAAGAGAGAAGAAGAGAAGAGAAAAGAGAGAGAGTTCTTGAGAGAAAGCAGAAGCTGCTGCTGTGTTGCTGTTGTGCTGATGTGGTGACGTTTTCTACAGCAATTTGTGGACGAGATTATGCTCTAGAAGATGGTGATTCGTCCATGAGTTAAGTGTCTCTCTTTTATGCTTTAGATTTCAATTTGTAAGGGATTGAGAGAGAGAGAATTGTAGAGGGGAAGGGCTGTAGACAGAGTTTAATCTTCTTGTTCTGTAAAACATCAAGTTGGTGCTTGGTGTTTGGGGTTTGGTGATCCCATCTGTGGGTGCAGATAAATTGTAAAGGGAGTCGGTGCTTCCTAGATAGTTGGTGCTATCTGAAACTAAGGGAGTCGGTGCTTCCTAGATAGTTGGTGCTATCTGAAAATAAGGGTTGGTGCTCTTTGTCGTTGTAGCGACTAAATAAGATTCAGATCTGTCCCGGATTGGTGTTCGGACAGTCTTTGAACCGTGGACGTAGCCTTTCGGTGAACCACGTTAAATCTGGTGTCATTGTGTGGTTTGACTTGTTTTGTTGTTGAATTGGACCTGTTTTTAGAAATCACTGATTCACCCCCCCCCCCCCCCTCTCAGTGATCGCGGTATCCAACAATGTAAATTGGTTGGTGTCTTCCCATATGACAAAGTGCTTAATTAAGATATTGTGGTACGGTGACAGGTTGGTAATTTGCGTAAGCATGTTTATGAATGTGGGCTTACTCAGAGGATTGATTTAGTCATTGTATCACCTTTGCTAAGGTATGAACTTCCCAATAAGTCATGTTCCTACTAACAGCCTTGTACTTATACACATGTCATTTTTTTTCAATTGGTAATGTGACCTGTACCCACAAACTGAAGGTTGCAAAGTGTACATCTCATCTTCTCATGAACTATTAATTTTATCTCATAATCATGCATTCTATTGCAATGGGAAATGTATGGATGACCATCTGTGCATTTTATTAATTTATCATATGCACATCTTTTTTTCTCCTTTTTCTTGTAAGATCATGTAGTTTTTTATTGTTTGAGAAAAATGAGGACTTGAAACTTGTTGTCTTTTGAACTATCTTGTTTCTTGAAAGACTAATATTTGGACCAATCACACTCTCTTAAAACTAATAATGTGGATGTAGTTACCCAAAAAAAAAAGGAAATATCAAGCAAAAACCAACAAGAAAGGAGGGTTCTCTAATATGGAGTATAAAATAAACCACCGAAGTCTAGGACAAAATTCTCAAACCTTTTGGAGCTTCTTTAAAATGGAATCTTCATAAGCCTGATATCCAGCACCAACAAGATTGCCTAAATTTGGAGTTTCAGGTTCAGCATATTTTGCAGGAGAAGCGCTTGGTAAATCAGCAGCATTGGAATGAAGAGGAAGAACTAGCAAAGGGTTTGACAAATCCCCGCACATGTTTCATGTAGCAGAAACCTGCAAGATAAAGGAGAATGTTACAGCTGCATGTTAGGCATAGAAGAACAGATACATATTTTAGCAAATGCAGCTATCAAGATGGATGGTAATGATAAATAAACCAAAAATAAATTTTGGATCGAATATATTTTCAACATCTTTTTGCTCTGAGCTGCAATTGAACATAATATGTTGAGTTGTGTGGTAAGATGGAGATCTTAAAATATACAATGGCATTAAAAAAGAATCAGAGAGAGAGGGAGAGGGAGTTGTTGATCCACCAAAACAGGGCAACTTTCATAAGATTTGAAAGAATAAACTTACCTAAATGTATGACCAAATGAGTTTGTTTCTGGCACTGCAAATCCACCATCCAAAACCCACTCGTTCGAATCAATAAGCAATAAGAAAAAGGCAGAAAACAGCAGCATGAAGAACCACAAAACCCCTCTGGCCTCCCTCCCTCCACGCCCTCTTGATTAGCTGCCTCAATAATGGGTTCTGTGACGGGAGATGATGATGGCTGTTTGAGGGTGGAGAGGGCTGATGGAGGACGAGTGGGTGGGTGTGAGGGCTGGAAAGGGCGATGGACGATTGGGATCCGAGCGCGAGAGAGAGGGAGAGGGAGAGGGAAAGGGAGGGAAAGAGAGAACCGGCGGTGGCAGCTCCGGCGGAACAGATCATCCGGCGGTGGCGTGGCTGGTGCGGCGGGAGGGCAGAGCGCGGGAGAGATTTCTGCGACAGAGAGGGAGAGGAAGGGAGACAGAGAACCGGCGCAATTTGTAGGACAATCGGGGAGAGCAGCAGCTCAAAGCGAGACTGTAGCACAAAGACACAGCAATGCAGCGCTGCTGTGGAGAGACGACGCGAGAGGGAGAGCTGATCGAGAGAGGGAGAACATTAGAGAGAGAGATCGACGAGAGAGGGAGAGCTGAGGGCGCCTTCGATTAGGGCTTTGCGCAGAGACGAGAGAGGGAGAGCAGTCGCGAGAGGGGGTCTGCCGTCTGCCTCAGCGAGAGAGAGATCGACGAGAGAGGGAGAGGGAGAGGGAGAGGGCAGAGCGCGGGACCAGTGAAAAAAAAAAGAGGGAAGGGAAAGCTGAAGAAAAAAGGGCTTTCGGTGGGGGGGTATGTATACAGGTCATTAGCGACCGCCTGTGGCGGTCGCTAATGATCCTATTTGCGACCGCCCCAGGCGGCCGCCCGCCTTTTGCCTGTGCAAAAGTAAACTTTCTAGTAGTGAGACCAATTTATTTAGCTTCAGCATTGTTAATCTATTTCTTGGTCTTGTGTGGATAAAAGAGAAGGTGCTCCAGTTTCTTTCACAATTGGAAGACGATGTTGTTTGACTAAGGACTTTAATAGCAATCATCCTTAGTGCAGGAGCACTCTCTCCATAATTCAACCACCATTCAGCTGAAAAAAAACAGAAATGATATTAGAGTCAATAAAATAATAATAAGTCCTTGAATAATATACAAATGACATTACAAAATTTACAATCAATACCGGGATTGGTCTGTGTGATAGCTCTCCGCGCAGTCGTCGTTCAAAAGCTTCCAGCACGTACATTGTATATATCAATCTGAAGACATTAACATAATAAAATAAATTAGAGAAATGACAATGTTATACTTTTTCCCTTAATTAGCCTACTGCCTACCTGATTAGTAGCCCAAATTGCTTCATCTGTATTCGCTGCCAGTCTTTCAATTAAATTTTTTAATCCCAAACGGATTTCATCAGATATACGTCCATCCGAAAATTATGGATTAAAAAAGTATCCTGTAAAAGTACCAATGAATTTTAGTCAATGATAAATTAATATAGTGAGGCCAAATTGAATGCAACAATTCAAATATTAAAGGAAACAGCCTTTACTTACCAGCAGTGTGTAAATCATGTTTCAATTGTCGTCCCCATCGATCGTCGATGATCTTCCAATACTTTTTGTAATATCTACAATCTGCTTGAATAGCCAGCTTTGATCTCTCCATGGCCTTATGTAAGAAGCCCATTGTTGGCTTATCATCGCCATCAACCAATCAAAGAACCTTTATTAGGGGATTAAAAACATTCAAAACACCCTTCACATGAGGCCAAAATTTATTGGACTCAATTGTTTTACACACTTCTATTGTAATGGGACTTGGTCTCTTTCCCCATTTTGAATTCATGAACTCTTGTGATTTTATTAATTGCAGAAGTCCTTCTCTATACTTGTAAACACTTTCTATAGCAATAAAGTGGGTGGCAAATCTAGTGATGCCAGGCCGCAGTAGTTCATGGTTGTCTGTATGTGTTTTCATCATGGAAATGAGTCTATATGACTGATAAAAAAAATTGGTGATCTGCTTTTTCTTACCAATCACTTGCTTCATGACTTTTCCTTTTGCAATATCTTCAAGCATTAAATCCAGGCAATGTGCTGCACATGGAGACCAAAAAATCCTTGGCCTTTGTTTCATAAGCATCATTCCTGCAGCCTTCATGTTTGCAGCATTGTCGGTAACCACCTGAACTATACAATCTGCCCCAACTTCTTCAATCACATCATTCAATAACCTATTAATATATATTGCATCTTGGATGTGATCAGTTGCATCAACTGATTTGATAAACACCGTGCCCATAGATGAGTAGATTAGAAAATTCAAGAGATGACGATGTGTGATCGTCGTCCACCCATCGCACATTAGTGTGCAACCTCTTTCCTTCCATGCCCATTTGAAAGTTTCCACCCAAGCCTGAAACTCATCATACTCTTTCTCAACACATACATGCCCAATCTCATAAGGGGTGGGTGCCTTTATACCTGGACCATGTTCTGCAGCTGCATCTAACATAGTGGTGAAATAAGGAGAAGATGCCTTGTTGGGTGGAATGCCTCCATCCAAAAAAAACTTCCCAGTAGCTCTCACTAGATTATCTCTTGCTTTACCAAACTTGCCCTTTAGTGCTTTTATGATGCCTGGCTGCTTTGATGTTGGTTTTCTATAAGCAAATGGGTCAGTTGGCCCCACCACATCTAGCCTACGAGGTGCCTGTGTAGGAGGTCTTTCAACCTCCTCAATGTCTGGATCTTGACGGGGTTGTTTATGACTAAATGCCCGACGCAAACTCGCCCCCCCTGATCCGGATGAACCACCCTGCTCATATTGGCTACATCTAGCTGCTGCTTCATATTGCATTCTTCTCCTTTCTTCCTCCTCCTGAAGTGCCCTTACACTTTCTCTCCTAGCCCTTGTCATTTCCGGGTCTTCATCGTCATCAATAGAGGAACCAAAAACCTCTTCTCTACATGCTTCAAATTCCTCGGTTCTTCTTGTTTCTTGTACTACTTTTTTTTGTGCAAGTGTCTTAAGGAGCCCCTGCATTTCAGCTCTCACATTTGGTGGCACTTTCGGACATTTTATCACCTGTCCTGATACATGTGCCAAATGTTGTTTCAATAGTGTAATCCCCCCATTAAGAACCTTTTCACAATAATTACATTTTATTTTGCTTCTACTTCCTACTGCTTCACCGTGACTCCATGCCGGATCTATGTCACGCACCATTGTTCCTATAAAATAAGACATTCATATAATAGTAATACTCTAACAACAATTATAGATTTAATAAAATCATTTTCAAAGTCCTAAGCCTTTGGTAGTTAATGTATCATAAATATTAAATACACTTGAACAATTATTTTTAGAAAAAAGTAAAGATTTAATAAAATCATTTTCAAAGTCCTAAATATATAGATCTAGCATAAAAGTATGTAAATCAATCATTTACATGCCACACAATGATCATAAATCATTAAAAGAACATATTTATGATGAAATCCCAAAAAAATGATATATTATAATTCAAAAATTATAAAATCCGAAAATAAATTAAATAAAATAAAAATCTAAATGATGTTTATGACAATGAGTAGATGTAGATCTATCATCTACACACTATTAATAAGCATTTAGTATCATAAATACTCTAACAATTAACAACAATTGTTTTTAGAAAAAATAAAAATTTAATAAAATCATTTTTAAAATCCTAAATATGTAGATCTAGCATAAAAGTATGTAAATTAATCATTTAAACATCATACAATGATCATGAATCATTAAAAGAACATATTTATGATGAAATCCCAAAAAAATGATATATTATAATTCAAATATTAGAAAATCCAAAAATAAAATAATTAAAATAAAAATCTAAATCATGTTTATGACAATGAGTAGATGTAGATCTATCATCTACACACCATTAATAAGCATTTAGTATCACAAATACTCTAACAATTAACAACAATTATTTTTAAAAAAAATAAAGATTTAATAAAATCATTTTCAAAATCCTAAATATGTAGATCTAGCATAAAAGTATGTAGATCAATCATTTACATACCATACAATGATCATGAATCATTAAAAGAACATATTTGTGATGAAATTTTAAAAAAATGATATATTTTTATTCAAATATTAAAAAATCTGAAAATAAAAAAATTAAAAAAAAATACAAAATCATGTGTATGAGTAGATCTAGCAAGATAGTATATAGATCTAACTTAGTTCTAAGTGAAGAACGCAACACAAGTGACATTCTCATGATTTCTAATTTTTCATGCTTCATCTAAAAAAAAAAAAAACACATAAATACATAATACCATGCTTTAAGTTGATTTTCTCTTACCTTAATAATATTTTCTTGAAGAAAATATGCAAGATGGGTAAGCAAATGAGTGGCTGCTGCTCTTAGAAGTTTGGATATGAGAGGAGAGGGGAAGAAGATGAAAAATGGGAAAAAATTAGGATTTTTAGGCTTTTAAGGGATCTCGGCCGATATTTTGAAAATATCGGCCGAGATATCGCCACGGCCGATATGTACCTCATATCGGCCTATATATCGCGATAAATTGGCGATATTTTGGAGCGTATCACCGATACCGATATCTCATCGAGATATCGGTTCGGTATCGGCCGGTACCGGTACGTATCGGCCGATACGTACCGATACCGGCCGAGATTTTAATCCATGTTCCACATACAGCTTGTTGGGTCACACGGTCAAAACCAAATCCGACCCCCTAACCTGCCACATACAGCTTGTTAGGTCACAAGGTCAAAACCCAAATCCACATCCCTGATGTCATCTTCAAAACTATGCCTCGAGATGGTACGTGATCCCTTTCACTAACATAAAAATCCCCTGGAAGCTCAAAAGGCTACAAATACCAAAAGAAAGACTGCTCAAAGACTCTTGGTCAAGTCACAAGCTCTCCTTCAAAAATCTCTTCGACACACATCAACAACAAAAGTTAAGCAACTCGTCGCTGCACCTCGAGGGGGCATTTGTTGACACAAAAAATGTCACTTTCCCTCTTCAAGATCCAAAAAGCTACATGAAGTCGCAACCTGCCATAAATAGGCAACGCTACTTCCCAAAAATCAAATCTTGTCAAAATCAAACAAAAACTGTAAGATCCTTGAAGACAGCCAAAAGAGGAGTACACAAGAAGTTTCAGGCAATTTCAGAATCATTTGGCCTAACTTCGCTTCTCCGGCAGCTCAAAAGGAGCTCCCGGCGGCGAAAGCATCGGAGACACCAAATCTTCGATCAGAGCCGATGGATGGTCTTAAAATACATCCAAAAGGCTCCACTTCAAGTTCCGAGTCAAACCGACAACGTTTGACCCTACATCAACCATCGAACAGCTAAATCAAGCCTCTCGGCGACGAGAACCACCGAGGCCATCACTCATCAGATAGAGTAGATGGACGACTTCAAAATGCTTACAAAGGGCTACACGTCAAATTTCAGGTCATTTCGACAACATTTTACCAGACTTTGACGCTCGGAAGCCAAATCAGGCCTCTTGGCGGCGAAGCTCCCCGGGACCATGGTTTCCAAGACAGAGCCTATGGATCATCTTAAAATGACTCCAATAGGTTCCCTGTCAAATTTCAAGTCAATCGGACATCGGTTGACCGCACACCAAGCCGCGACATCTTCATCGCGATAAAAACAAGTCTACCAGTGATAGGACCCCAAACGGCTTCAAAACTCAAACAAAATCCTATGGTTGGTCTTATTTATTGCTCAGGAGGCTTCACCCCAAATTTCAGGTCATTCCGACATCGTTTGACCCAGTTTCAGCTTCTGACGGAAAATCGGCAGCTCTGCGCGACAAAGTCTTCGGCTTTCCCGGAAAATTGAAAACTTTGCCCTAAAAAATGCAAGGATTCTCATCAAGTTTTCTATAGGAAAATCAGGCCAATAAATGATAAAAAAATGTCAAGAAAAAATACAGAAGAAAAAAGAATCGAAAAACATCAAAGACGGACGCAAAACGGGACAAAAGTGGGGAAAACCCCCCCGAGTCGCTGGTCCCTGCGACCCTGGCCCAGGGTCGCCAGCCCGTGCGACCCTGGCCCATGGTCGCCGGCGACCATGGAGCCCGGGACGCCAGGAGGGCCCCGGAAGCCCCGTTTTTCATCGTTTTCCCCGATTCGAAGCGTCCGACCCCTGGGATTTTCCAAAATTCATACTTTTGAGACACCAAATCCTTTGACATCCTTCAAAATCACGGGTCAATCATAAAGAGTATCAAAATCAACATTGATCGCCAACCGGTCAACAAAAAAAAAGTGTACTTTCTACCTGACCGATCAAGAAATCGACAGGACAGATGGCACCAACCCGCTGTTGGCAACCAACACTTGAAGTTACATGGTCATCCGATGTCGATCTGCATGAAGATCCATCGATGATCATCGCCAGAAGAATCCCAAAAGATGCGGCACGGCCTGCGACTCTTCAACTGCTCGGCGACCACTTAATGCGATTAATTGACTTACTTTATTGCAGTCATTAATTCATTTCTTTGGACGGCCCAATCAGAAGCAAGCAAATGAGAGTTACAAGTCAAGAGATTCATGACATTTAAACCATAAAAATCTTCCCATAATGGCGATTAAAGGCGATTAAATGCCCTCAATCTCCACCGGCCAATCAGAAGCCAAGAAAAAGGAGTTACAAAATCAATGAATTAAATCCTGTAACTCCTCACATTATGCGGCTTAATGACAATAAAAGCCCATAAACTCTCCTAAATGGCTACCAAGAGCCTATAAATAGGAGAGCACTCCAAAGGAAATCAGATCGGAAAAATCACAGAGATCGGAAAAACAAGACAAATCCCATATCAGAAAAAAGCACAGAAATCCAGAGAAAGAAAGAGAGAAAACTCTGCGAAAGTTCTGCACCGGCCACCACTACAAGGTGACAAAAGTCCCTTGGGGGGTATTCCCCCCAAAGTCCTTACTTTCTCCTTCTGCCTCCATTGGCTTAGATGTGGCTTTTCAACCCATCTACTTAGTTTTTTATTGGACATAGGACCTCCTTTTGGTCTTTGTCCTCTAAAAACCTGAGGTTATAGCCAAGCCAAGCGAATCAAGAGCATCCTCTGTTCTCATCTGCATGGATGATGGCGAAGTTCACACATGGCTTGCGACCGTCAATCTGAACGAGTCCCCCACAATCTCCTGAGAAGTTAGATCATCCTTTTTTTGCTTTTCATTATAGTTTGTATTTTTCCAAAAGAGATAAAATCACAACTCTTGTCTTTCATTATTGATAAGAATTGTAAATCGGCTATAAACGCCAAAAATCGGCTATAAACGCCAAAATCGGCTATAAATGCCAAAAAAATCGCCTTTCACGGCAAACCAAGAAAAATGTCTCTTTTCTTAAATATATGTGCAATGAAAAACTTGAAAGAAGTTGATTTCCTTTTTACTTGCGAAGGTCGATCTCCGGATCACCACTTGTAATTCCAAGTAAAATAGAAAATCTGGCACACCCACACAAAAAAATGTTGATGCACGCCTTTGCCCCCCGGTTAGGAAAGGATCGGATCCAACGGACTCCCACGTCCGCCGACCTCGGTAGAACCGAGCAGAAGCGCAGTCCATCACTCTTTAGCTTTGTTTATTCTACTATCGCAACATTAATATTTAATGAGAAGTATTATTCATTGTTTGATATTCCATATGCCTAGATTTGTATGAATTCCGCAATTCATTAATGTCTTGAGGTTTGAAATGTAATATCCTCACAGCGGACTTACGATCTTTGGGACTAAAGGACAAAAATTTTAATTAGTCCTAAATTTCACTCTCCGGATCCGGTTTATTCTTTAATCGGGTTCGAGAGACGTGACAAACATGGTTGAAGGTTGTTTTAACTCATACGGAGTCTTTTAGGATCGATCCATTGAGTTTGGCAGAAGGGAATAAGAGCTTACTATAAACTATGCAGGAATGGGTTTTTTACATCCAACTAAAAAAAGTAAATACTCCTACAATGTTGTAATCGCGAAAAAAGACATGAATAACTGTAAATAGTACAGAACACATATAAGGTTGCAAAACTCATACACACGTATGTATTTTTCTAAAAAGTTGGTTAAAATAACTATAAATAGTACGGAACACGACAAAAGAAAGGCAAAAATGATAATAAAGTTCTCAATTGGTGTGTCGGGCACTTGCACTTTAAGTAAGGATAACAAATGTGTTTAACTAATTATGATAAGAATACAATGAAGAGGAGATCTAGAATAATGGATGCAGCGCAGGTATATATTTGCTATAGAGTTTCAAATGGGACAGTTCTGGGTCGGAACAATGCTAGAACCAGCCTGAACCCGACCATTTATAAATAATAGTTCCAATTCTAGTTCCGGTTCTAACTCAAAACTTAATTCGTTAGCTTCGGACCTAGTTCCAATAGGAGGACCCAAATCTAGTGCTAGAACTGAGTCCAACTAGAGAGCTGAAATCTGGGTCCAAAATCAATTCTAACTTCTTTTCATTTTTCTTGTTTTTTTTTTATTTTAATAAGGATGCCATTAAACCTATAATAGCGCATCAAGTCCACACCTCTAGGATTAAACATAAAAATGTCCAATAAAAGTAAATCTTGAGCTACAATTCGCAACATTAAGGAATCTTATGTTGGATCATGGGTCCATGGGTCAAGACCTGTATGTACCCAGAACTGAACATGCATAACAATCGGAACCTAAATTAGGTTTCGGACCCAAACACGTTTATGAATTGGAATCTAAGACAAGTTCCAACGCCGGTGATTTACGGATCAAAACCTCCGGATAATCGGAGAATCGGATACTCATTTGCATCTCTAACTTGCATGAGTTGTAAGCTATGAGTTGGAGCTTTGCATGCATCTTTCCATTTGCTTCCAAAAACTGGGGGAAAATGTCACATCACCAAACAAGAGCAAGTCAAAAAGTTCACATCATGGCGTACTTTACTCCTCCTTCACTACTGAGTTTCCTATTCTAATGGGCATGAGATATTCATATCTTTTACCAATTCCATTCTAGAAAGGACTTTCCAAGACACCACCTAGAGGTGTACAAAATTAACAGCGACCCGACCCGACCCGACCCGTGGGTTAATGGGTGGGTCACTCCACCCAGAATTTTGTGCTCGACCCGACCCGACCCGTGACCGTTGGTAAGGGTAATGGGTCTCAAGGATCGGGTTACCGGGTGACCCATGAACCCGTTTTTTTTTTTTTTCATGTAGAAGACCAAAGATAAAAATCCAAGAGGGATGCTCACTTGTCAGGATGTAGTTTTAATTTCTGTTAGATGTAGTTCACTGACCAATTTCTAAATATTTGAGTTATTATATTGATCTCATATCTATGAACTCAAGGCCCATGTATACTATAATATATTTAGTGCGAGGAACATTTATTTTATTCCTATCAACAGATTAAGGTGATCTCACATGGAAAACACGGTACGTTTTGAAGCATTATTACATCTATTTGACATCAGTTTGTTTAGATTTGTTAAATCTTGAATCTTGAATATCTTGTTGATTGTATTTAATCATTTAATTGGTGACCACTGAATTAATGGAGAGAGTGATTAGTAGTTGAAATTGGACGTGGGTTTCAGGTCAAACCGCAACTACTTTTTTTTTACACTTCTACCCATGGTACAAAAGAAGGCCAGCAAACAACCGCAACCATTTTTTACTTTTACATCTAATCACTTTTAGTTCTCTACCAATTATCTGAAAGTTATTTTCATAAACAATTTGGTCTTCTACATGAAAAAAAAATGACCCGAACCCGACCTGTGACCCGTCTGACACGTGACGCAAACGGGTCGGGTTCGGGTGGGTTTTCACCCATAAAAATCTGGTTAGGTCGGGTCCCGCGCGGGTTTCGACCCGTGAACACCCCACCACTAAAGGAATTGCACATTTAGTGCCTTATATTTCATAGTTATTAATTTCATACCGTTTCGGCCGAAATGGCCAAAAAATTTCTTTTCAGCCCAGTAGCCAGAACGAAATTTCAATCAAAACTTTTCGATTTGAGTTTCGGTCAATTTCGGCCAAAATACAAGATTTCAGCCTATATTCGGCCGAAATGGTATTTTACATAATTAATGTTTTTTTACTTCTTTTTCACATATATACTTTGTATTTCTTATCTTTTTCCAAAATGTAATTCCAAAAAATTTACTAGAATGGATTAAATCTATATTTATTACTTATTTATATTTTTACATATATTATGTTATATTTTTTCTGAAATGTAATTTCGAAAAGTTTCGTTGAAATTCCAAATCGGCCGAAACTTTTCATTTTGTAGGCCAGGGTAAAATGGGGTCCGAAACGATATTGATAACCATGGTATATTTGATTGGATTCTTTTTCGTACGACCACCATTAGTCATGAATAACGGTGGTTGTACATGAAAAATACCATTTGACTATCTATTCTAAAGTCTTTTTTTATATAATTTTTTTACTGACCTTTTCGCGATAACTTAACCATCCGGTGTTAAATATGAGACCCATATGTGCCTACAGACTTGTTGCGAGCATATCTACACAATTGAAAAAGGAGATTGGCAGTTTAACGGTCAACAAGGAAGCTTGATTGATCGAAGTGCAGAATATTATTTTTATGATTCGATGCCATGTGGAATCGAATTTTCGATTTGTCTTGTCCAGCGTGCTCGTGGTGATGAGATCTACAATGTGGCGCATAGATTTGGGCAGATTGACAGCTATAAAGTGAGTGATTCGAAAACACTCATTATGTCGTCAATGGAACGTCAATTTTGAGGTGGAGAATTTTGACGAGAGAAGAAACTTTGTTGAAAAACCAAAGTATTGGTTTAACGTGTCAAAGTGCTGAAGAGAGTGCGTATATGTTAGCAAGATATAAAAAGACATCACGGGTTAAGTTTCCTGTTGACTCAAGTTTTACAGAATTGAAGTCAAGGTGGAAATTGTTAGGTTCATGTCTTGTATTTCGGATTTATTGGAGTGGTCTATTTGATTGATTAGGGACCGGGTGAGGGGTGTTTTGGTCAATGTATCGGGATTTTCTTAAGGGCTAAGAACGTAGAGATTATATATATAATGCAATCTGACTCTAAACTTTGAAAAGAGTTAAGATCTAAGTTATTGTTCTTTTGTCGTGGACATAGGCGTAATATTGAACCACGTCAAATCCTCGTCTCTTTCTTCTGTAGCATGATTATTTAATCGCAGGTCTCACGCTTTTGCATGTACGCGCACAATATTTTTCGTATCATACTAGCTAACTAATCTCAAATCAGACTCAAGAAATAACTAGAAGCCTTTTCATTCTTTCTTTTCTTTATTCTTTCATTCAATCTAAATAAGAGAACAAAGGAACATTCAAAGAAAGAAAGTTAGAAAAATCAGTTTCAACTAGCACTAGACTTCTTCAGGTGCTTGGGGATGCTTTTATCCTGCACGTAATGATCTGCTTCTTATATTTTTTTGTCATTTTTGACAGATGAGCAACTCATCCCAGCCTTAAAACCCATGAGCCCAATAATGCCTACCCTCAAAGGGGCTGTTGTTTCACTTGATTGGTTGTCCAATCAATTGAACTTGTGAGTGGATTTAGGATCCCCTCAGGCTTTGAATTAAAGAAATCATATCAAAACGAAATGGAGCTCTAAAGAGAGAAATTTAGAACAGTAAAAAATAATAAATTTTCAAGTAAGAAAAAGTAAATATTAAATCAATAAAAAATATAATAATGTGATAAATGTGAAGTATTTTATTGATAAAGCAAAGATATATTTTTTTCCTCTTAATATAAAGAAAAGTTAAGTGAGCGAGAAATAAATAAGTAGTAAAATAACCACACGTTAGATTTTTAGGCCATGTTTCTTTAGTAAAATATCTGCCAGGAATTCATTATGTCCAGAAATTTCTGAATATGATGTGACATATTGTCATCTTGAATTTCTGAATTTCATGTTTCTTCACTAGTATTTATGATTCCAGCCATATGAAAGGTCTCTTTTGACTTTTGAGAATCCAAAAATTCCACTTCCTTTTTATTTTGGTTGAATTTCTGGATGTTCAAATCCAAATGAGCATCCAGAAATTCCATTATGTCTAGGAAATTTTGGAATTCTAGCAAAAAAAAAAAATAGGTCCTAAATTATATGATAAAAAGATAACTAATGAGTATGCATAAGATTGTATTAATTGATATTTTAATTGAATGGGAGTAAAATTGGAGGCCGTGAGGCAGTGAATTGAATTTAATGGGTGGGCTCCGTTGGAAAGTCAAAAGCCTTTACAGGATCCCGACTCATATGAGTGGATCCGGACCTTTTTACAGGGAGGAGATTCCCCAGCACAAGCCTCCAAAACTTTTTTTTTTTTTAAGTTAAGCCTCCAAAAAAAATAATCCCTACAAACAAGCAGAATCTACACTCTCATACACACCGTGAAAGCTGCCACGTGGACTCGCAAACCAAGACAACCTCGAGTGTTCTCGTCCATCGCGTTTTCATTATTATGAAACTCCATCGCATTCTAAATCATTTATCATTTCAAATAGATATAGGACCTCCTGGATGCGTCTCCTTTTGGCCCTTTTCATTTGGAGGGACTGCATGTAATGTATGGTTATATAGTTAATTGAAAGAGCAGCCAGCTTGGGAGTGAAAATGTGACGTTTTTTTTTTTTCTTATTTGGCCGTGCCGGCCGGCCAAACCCAAAAAAAAATATAAAACAGAGACGATCTCTCTTTCTCCCTCATATATATATATATATATATATATAAATTCAAATGAGTCCAGTGCAGTATAGACGAAGGGCTACGATGACCAGCGAGACCGTCGAATTCGAATCAGGCACAGAGACCGATGCAGAGCCATCACCTCAGCAGCAGCAGAGGAGAAACAAAATGCGCATGAGCACGGAAAAAAAGAAGAAGAGTGGCAGACGTAGGAGGAAATGTTCTTGCAGCAGCTCAATTCAAGGAGGTTTAGCCAATGTTCAGCACGATCTACCAACAAGCAGAATCCCCATCTTCCATCGATCATTATCCCTCTACTCCTCCTCAACAGCAGGCTTTGCATCTCTCAGTACCAAGCAAGACCACAACGGCAACCGTAGGAGACGTATTGATAAATGTCAAAATCAAGGCTCCTCCACCGCACAGAGGAGATCCACCGATGATGCAAGAGTGGCCGCTTGTGAATTCACACGAGTCTGGGAAGAGGAATCCTCCACTCAAGAAGAAGAAGAGGAGGAATACGCATCATCTTCTTCGTCGGAGGAGGAAGAAGAAGAGCGAGTGGATCCCGTGAGGACAGCAACCCATCCCTGCTTCAATTCCACCAATTCCATTTCCATCAGAAGCAGAAACCTCAGCTTCAGCAACAAGTATCGGCCCAAGACTTTTGAGGACGTCATCGGCCACGAAATCAATGTAAAGGCTCTCTCCAGTGCCATCCACAATGACATGGTCGCGCCTCTTTACCTCTTCCACGGGCCCAGTGGAACTGGAAAGACATCCACCGCAACCATCTTCGCCATGGCCTCAAATTGCGAATCTTCTGCATCTGCCGCGGCCTCCGCCTCTGCTTGGCCCTGTTGGAGCTGCAGAGGATGCTCGACGAGCATCTACATCAACGACCTCTTCTGCTCTCCTGGAAGCAGAGGAGGAGGGGGACAGGGCGGTGTCGAGAGGATCAAGACCCTCCTCCTCCAGAGCACGGCCTTGGCTCGGACTTTCAAAGTCAAGGTCTTCGTCATAGTGGAGGAAGAGGGATGCCTCGCATGGGACCAACTGCCGAGCATCGTTGACTACTGCCACCACGACGGTTCAGTCGTCCTCGTCATGGTCACCAGCAGCAACGAGGGCATGGGCGCCTCGGGAGGGGCGGTGCCCAAGGCTGTATCGTCCAGATGCCAGAAATTCAGCTTCCCCAAGCTTAAGGACACCGACGTCATCCTCAAGCTTGCACGAATCGCGGCGGAAGAGGGCATCAGAATCGACAGCGACGCACTCGGCCTGATAGCGGCCAAGGCGGACGGCTCTATGAGAGAAGCTGAGAACATACTGGAACAAATGTCCCTCTTAGGGTCAACAATCACCTCTTCCATGGTTCAACAGCTTGTGGGTAACTTGGCTCTTATATGATCATCTATAAAAATAAATGTCTCTTTCTCTGGCCGGCTGGTCTCTTCTGGTCCACCACTACTGTACTGACATACAGGGAGGGGCACCCTTGTATGTTTTAAATATGCTCATTAAAACATTGACTTATTTATCCTCTCTTCTTCTTCTTCGCCTCTGACAGGTAGGCCTGGTGCCGCGCTCCAAGCTCCTCAGCTTACTAGATGCGGCCATGTCCTCAGATGCAATTACGACAGCGAGACGGACGAGGAAGCTCATCGCACTGGGAGTCCAGCCGCAAGCCCTCATATCTCAACTGGCAGCCCTCATCACCGAGATCCTCTCAGGCGCATCCGTGCCCTTGTGCAAAGATAAAAAGAAGAGACCATCAAGAAGAAGAAGTAAATCACTACTCAGTAACTACTCTTACAACGTCACATGAATACACACACACACACCTCTCTCTCTCTCTCTTCCCCATATGTATATACCATATCTGTTACAGCAATTATCCCGTCCTTTTCTCAAATGCACTCGACTCGAGGAGATTCTGTTGGAATAATGGCTAAGAGAACCCACCTTTAGGCTATCTTTGGGCCAAACTAAAAGTGGGACCCACTTATAGTTTTAGGTGAGAATACATGGGAATGTAATCTACTCCATGAGTAGACTAATGACATGTATTGGGTTGCTCTAATCCATTAAGGAGTGAATGAGAAATTGCCTCCTAAACACCACTACTTGAACATGTTAAACATGGAAAGGAAGTGGTGAACTTGCTTCCCACATCGCTTGGGAGCAAAAGACTCTTTGGGTATAAATATACATACATTGGTTGTATAAAATGAGCCCCAAGGGGCATCCCACTTTTGTGGAGGAGGGAGGACATAGATCCTTGTTGGGTCACCACCAAACAACACACGCGCGCGCCCCGCCCCAAACCGAGCCGGGCTTGGGCTTCACACGCGGGTTGGGCCGCCCATTACCAATTATTATTTTTTGGAGAAATTTTATTTAATTAAAATTTCTTTTTCAAAGGGTGTGTCCAAGAGGTGGGTCCAAAGAACAGATGCATCTGTTCACTGAACAGTCACTGTTCTGAACAGATGCAGCCCCATTGAAGAGACCTGAAGCAGGCTATAAATATGCATGTTGTCTTCCCTTTCTAAAAAAAAATCCAAATCACTGCAATTGTTGCATCAAATCCGAGTCTGCATTGTCAGTCAAGAGAGAGTCCTGCTGTTGCACTCTGGTTCAAACAGTCACACAGTTTTGCAGTGCTGCTACTGTGTGTTGATCATTGTATCCTGGGAGACAGAAGCCACTGAAGCCTGTTAGCACCATAGCAGGGGCGAAATTTGTCTTAAGGACATAGTGTTAAACACTAGCCTTGATCTACCTTCTACTGCGAATTACTGAGTTTCGTAACCTTAAACATCGAAGTACTGTTTTCCTGCATTCAAACAGTAAGTGAATTTACTTCAAAGATTATTTTCTGTAACTCTGTTTTACTGTTGTTTTTGTGAGGATCTTTTTCCTAAATACTGAATTACTTATCTGTGTACTCGGATTAACAGATTCACCTCCTTAGAAAATCAATTTCAGGATGCATCCATGAGAATGCATAAATTCTACCTACTTTCATCAATGTAAGTGACCATTGGAAACTGCTACGAGTGGAACCATATTGCGAATACCATGGCTGTGATGCAGTGGTGATGCTAAAGTGTCACCGACTGTTATTCTAATGGTCGGACAACAAATTCTGTATGCTCATCTATAACTAGAGATAGGGGTGTGCATAATTTGGTTAAAACCGATTAACCGAACCGGACCGACCGACCGTTAACCGGATTTATCGGTTATTCTTAACCGATCAGGCGGTTCGGTTAAAGATGTTTGAATATTTCGGTTTTCGGTTAACGGTTCGGTTAATAGAAAAAATTAACCAAATTAACCGAACCGAACCGAAATTATAGCATACTATATTAATATAATAATATATATAATAAAATGTGTACATGTATATAATATGAAAATCTATTAATACTTATATAAAAAATTCAAAATAAATATAACATACATCAATTAATAAGTATTAATTCATGTTACCAACTTGGTAACTTACCAAGTACCAACTTAGTAACTTACCAAGTTACCATGTAATATAGCACCTTCAATATATTATATATTTATATTTATCAAGATTAAATATGATAATGAAATTAATAATATGATAAAAAAAATAAATATAAACCATTGACATTAAACCCTAAATCCTAAGGTTCAAGGTCCCAACAATTTAAAACCTTAAACAAATTTTTTTTTTTAATTGGGAACCATAAACCATATAAAACCTTATGAATATAAACCCTAAACTCTATTAACTATATAGCTATAGTCATGTTATAAACTTAATAGGTTAACCGAACCGACCGAAATCCAAACCGATATTTTAGGTTAACCGAACCGATGGTTAATCCTCTAAAAAATTTTGGTTTGGTTAAATGGTTGAAATTAACCGAAAAATTTTGGTTAGGTTAAAAATATGTCAATAACCGAACCGACCGACCGATGCACACCCCTAACTAGAGACCATTTTCTGTTTTGAAAATTGAGAAACTGCTGAGGCAGCCGGGTGGTGGTCATGCCAGTGACTCCAAAAAAAATGTGTTACATGTGTGGGGATATTTCCAAACCCACCGGAATACTGGCCTGATGCTCCATCTCGTGCTCCAGCTAGTCCATCTCGGTAAGGCTCGTCTCAACCTCCACCAGCTCGGCCAAGTGCTCCCACTTCGGTCAAAGCCTCACCTTGGCCACGGGCACTCAAGCCAAGAGCTCCATCTCGGCCCCTTGCACAACTCCTCCATCTCGGCAGAGCTCCACCTCGGCCAGGGCGTTCCCAGCCCGGCTAGGGACTTCATCCCGGTCCTCCACTTCGGCGTCCCTGCGAGGTCTCGGTAAATCAAGGTCGCTCACCGACCTCAGCTCCCCGACCTCGGCAACATACCCCGACCTCGGTCAGGATGCCAGAACTAGCCAAGGCAGGGGTTGACAGCTGTCCTCCCTTGGACGCTCATGCACACTACAGCACGTGCAACAAGACAAGGGCACCGCCCATACTCTCTGACAAAGCCTCCCATACCGCCCATGCTTCCTGACAGATAGGCGTCCAAAGACGCCAGAGAAGGCTACGATGGGACTGTAGTCCCATACCTCCCTAGTGCCTGACAAAGTGGGCTACGATGGGACGGCTAACCACCTCACTGTCTCCTCTCTTCCTTTATATAAACACAGCAACAGCTTCTGAAGGACGATGGCCAACACTTACACCACCTGCTGGTACGCCATTTTCTTCCCCAAAATCTCCATCCTACTGTCCAGTACTCATACTGACTTAGGCATCGGAGAGCCATGCGCTGCCCACAGCCAGGGTCCTCTGACCTGTTTCTTCTCCCTCTTCCAGGTTCTCAGGCATCGGTTCTTCCATCATCAACGAGGAGACGAGGAGCTTCAGCCTTCGTCCTCCTCAGTGAGTCTCAAGAACACTACCCCCGGGTCTGTGAATTTTTGTGCACTTACAATTGGCGCCGTCTGTGGGAAGCGAGCAAAAAGCCATCTTCCCTACACACCATGCCTCGAAGAACCAGAAAGGGAAAGGAACCATTGACACTGTTGACACAGCTGCCGACGGTCCCCCACCGGGAAAGGTCAGGAGCAAGATCTGGTCCAGCGAGCGTCCAACAGCAGGGTACTCGATCGGGTTCATCCTCTAAGGGTTCGACCTCGACTCCACCTTCCAAAAGGCGCACCCTGAAGGACAACAGAAGCAACCAAGCTCATGGCGAAAGCCCGGGTAACAACCACGACTTCAGAAAGTGGCTTGATCGACACATCGAGCAAGCAGTACGACAGAACATGGAGGTTGTCGGTTTCGCTCGAGTTCGGCTGAACCCTGACGATCTCGGCACATCTCCCCTCTCTCCAGAGATCAGAAGCTTCCCCCTTCCTGAAGATTTCAAAGTCCCGAGGTTCGTCGTTTACGATGGAACCTCGGACCCAGTAACACACCTCCGGCACTTCACCCAGAGGATGTCGGTGTGGGGCAATGCAGGCCACCTGAACTGCAGAGTCTACTCTTCCAGTCTCGGGGACCTCCCCCTAAAGTGGTTCTGCGCACTCCCCCGAGGATCGATCAAAAGTTGGCAGCAGCTCCGGAGTTCCTTCATGACGAAGTTCCAAGCTCACAGGGTCATCCCCAGGTCGGCCGCCGACCTGATGGCCCTCAGAATGAAGCAGACCGAGAACGTCACGCAGTTCGCCAAAAGGTTCTGGACTGTCTACAGCCAGATCGAGAATGCCTCAGATACAATAGCAGTCACGTCTTTCCAACAAGCTCTCCTACCAGGCAACGAGCTTCGGAAGGACTTGGTCATGCATCCCGTGGTCACTATGGCAGCACTGATGACCAGGGTAAACCGGTTCGTCAGGCAAGAAGCAGATGAAGCCCGAGCCCAGGAGCATTTCAACCTTTCCGAAAACAGCCAGGCAACCACCATCTCGGCGGAATCCTCCATCTCGGCGGACGCCCCCAGCCCTGCAGCAGCCTCCATCTCGGCGGACGCCTCCAGCTCCGCAGCAGCCCCCAGCTCGGCAGAAGTCTCCTCCAGCTCGGGGGGCTACTGAAGCCTCCAATCATCTTTCAGCTTCGACCGCCCGTCAGCTTTGATCGCACGACCCTCTACCGTCATTTCTAGCGGCACGGTCCTCTACTGTCAGCTTCGATGGCGCCGTCAGCTTCGATGGTACGACCCTCTACTGTCGGCTTCGATCGTACGACCCTCTACCGTCATTTCGGCGGCACGGTCGTGCATCGCGGCGGCAGCGCCAGATTCTCCACCTCATGCTGGTGTCGCCCTCGTGCTAGCTACGCGCTTCACGCAGGTTCGGCCTCATGATGGTCTCGGCTACATGCCAGGTTCTCCACCTCATGCTGGTGTCGCCCTCGTGCTAGCTACGCGCTTCATGCACGTTCGGCCTCATGATGGTCTCGGCTACGCGCCGGATTCTCCACCTCATGCTGGTGTCGCCCTCGTGCTAGCTACGCGCTTCACGCAGGTTCGGCCTCATGAAGGTCTCAGGCTTCGCGCCCTGACCTCTTGCTGGTCCGTCCACGTGCAGGCCACGGCCTCATGATGGTCTCGACCGCATTTACGACCTGTTGCTGGTCCGTCCACGTGCTGGCTCTGACCTCACGCTGGCTCGGCCTCACGATGGTCTCGACCGCATTGACGACCTCTTGCTGGTCCGTCCACGTGCTGGCTACGGCCTCATGCTGGCTCGGCCTCATGATGGTCTCGACCGCATTTACGACCTCATGCTGGTCTGTCCACGTGCTGGCTACGGCCTCACGCTGGTTCAGCCTCATGCTGGTCTCAACCTCATGCTGGTTGTCCAAGTGCTGGCTACGGCCTCACGCTGGCTCAGCCTCATGCTGGTCTCAACTTCATGCTGGTCTCGGCCACATGCATTCTCGACAAGCAGTGCTAGTCTCTAGCTTGGCAGCAGCGCCAGCCTCCAGTTCGGCAAGAAATCCTTCCTCCGGCTCGGCAGCAGTGCCAGTCTCCAGCTTGGCAGCAGCACCAGTCTATAGCTCGCCCCCTTCTCAGCAGCAGTAGCAGAATACTCCTAAACAAGAGTACACCACTGGTAAAGAGCCATCATCTCTCGGCTTTCAGCAACAATGCATCCTCCAGCTCGGCAGTTGTATGACTCTCCAGCTCGGCAGAAGCACCATGTTACAGCTTTACAATGATGACAACCTATAGCTCTGGTCCATTGCCAGCCAGTCATCTCAAAACTATGAGCAGCTCCAAGGCACAAGTGTAGTCCTCTATGATACTTAACTTCTGACCTCAAAAGAGAAGTCTACTGAGCTCAAAAGCTGGGGGGCTATTGTGTGGGGATATTTCCAAACCCACCGGAATACTGGCCTGATGCTCCATCTCGTGCTCCAGCTAGTCCATCTCGGTAAGGCTCGTCTCAACCTCCACCAGCTCAGCCAAGTGCTCCCACTTCAGTCAAAGCCTCACCTCGGCCACGCGCACTCAAGCCAAGAGCTCCATCTCGGCCCCTTGCACAACTCCTCCATCTCGGCAGAGCTCCACCTCGGCCAGGGCGTCCCCAGCCCGGCTAGGGACTTCATCCCGGTCCTCCACTTCGGCGTCCCTGCGAGGTCTCGGCAAATCAAGGTCGCTCACCGACCTCAGCTCCCCGACCTCGGCAACATACCCTGACCTCGGTCAGGATACTAGAACTAGCCAAGGCAGGGGTTGACAGCTGTCCTCCCTTGGACGCTCATGCACGCTACAGCACGTGCAACAAGACAAGGGCACCGCCCATACTCTCTGACAGAGCCTCCCATACCGCCCATGCTTCCTGACAGATAGGCGTCCAAAGACGCCAGAGAAGGCTACGATGGGACTGTACTCCCATACCTCCCTAGTGCCTGACAGAGTGGGCTACGATGAGACGGCTAACCACCTCACTGTCTCCTCTCTTCCTTTATATAAACACAGCAACAACTTTTGAACGACGATGGCCAACACTTACACCACCTGCTGGTACGCCATCTTCTTCCCCAAAATCTCCATCCTACTGTCCAGTACTCATACTGACTTAGGCATCGGAGAGCCCTGCGCTGCCCACTGCCAGGGTCCTCTGACCTGTTTCTTCTCCCTCTTCCAGGTTCTCAGGCATCGGTTCTTCCATCATCAACGAGGAGACGAGGAGCTTCAGCCTTCGTCCTCCTCAGTGAGTCTCAAGAACACTACCCCCGGGTCTGTGAATTTTTGTGCACTTACATTACATGTGGATGATGTGGCTGTGATACCCTGATTTAGTAGTGCTGCGGTGACATGGGTTCCATGTATCAAGCATGACGACAAAGAACTTAATGTCGGTGTTTCATTAGCATATTGCATAAGAGAACTGAGCTTTAGAGAAGCATAGATGTGAAGGTGTTCACAAGTAAAAGGTGAATGGACTTTGAAATATCAAAGGCCAAGGCCAACCATTTCAGAAGCCTAAGTGCTTCATGGCCATTTAAGTTGATCCACTTGGATGTGTCTAAGGGTGGAAAACATTGATGTCCATCATTGATGATGTTTGGATGTAGTTCTTTATGGTGATAGCAAACCTTGTGTGTTTTTCTATTCCACTTCGATTGTGAGTTTTGACTGTATAGTATAGTGGGAATTTGCTTAATACTTATGTAGAGTCTCTCTTGTAGAATAATTCTTTTCCATATGCTTTTATGGATTGCATTAATGCCTTAATGACGTTAATGCTGAGAGGCTGACTTCTCTCTCTCTCTCTCAATTTAGTTTGGTTGTTCGCAGTGCCTTGCACTTGAAGCAGTTGAATATGAACTGTATCCCAACTACAGTTGTTTCTAGTTCTCTGCTCTAGAACACGTCAATTGCATGTTCTGGTTATGTCGTGTGCCTCGACACCCTCACCTACCATTTTGATATTACTGTGCATTCCCGAGACCCACAATTTTGGCTATCCTTGTGTTAATTGGGGCACCTCTCACTGGGACACATCATGTATTTTTTTACTATCACTGTTGCTTTGGACGATTTTATCACGGAATGCTTTCTCAGAAAGGCTTTCTCCTCACTCTAACGGCAAATTTTGTTGCAGTCAGATCTCAAAGGCTATGCCATGCCCTGAAGATACTAATTGAAACAGAGAAGCAACTGCAGTCTTCAAGAGACCATGCTACAAGGGTTGTTGCTGCATTACTAGAATTTGCATCTGACAGTGTCTCCAACATCATATCAACTAATATTGTCCTGCCTAAAGACATTATATCTGCAGGTATTCTTTTTGGGGCTAAAGTGTGTTGACAACCACTTACTTTAAAAGCTTAAGCTGTTAGGGAACGACGTAACAATGTATATTAATGTATATCAAAGTGTTCAGCAAGGTAAACATTCAACATGTTCTGAGAAAGCCAAGTATTGTATAACATATTCATTTGTACTAGCAGATGAAAACATAGACATAAGCAACGGTAGAAATTCAACTGATGTAATCCTGAAGGAACAATGCGACCTTGTTCATCATAGCCGAACCACGACCCATCATTTAATGAATGGACTCCGAGAGCTACCTAGCATCAGTGCTGGAAATGAGGCGGACACATCTGTGAGAAGAACTGATAGTGCAGACAACTGCACAGCAAATATGATTGATAAGCCCAAGTGGGCACCGGTAAGTGATATGGATGAAGTATGGCAGAACATACTAGGAAGGATTCATAGTCCTTATTTGAAGGAGTTTCTGCTGCAGCAAGGAAAGCTGGTCTCTCTGACTGTCTCTAGAGGTAATGCACTTTTCCCTGCTTGTATTACACAAAACTCTTTAACCATATACAGTCATAATGTGTCTAAATCCTACAAGCATCAATGTTTTTAATACCCAATGGACTGGCCGCTAGTTTGACCCAGTTGAACTAGAATTTCTAGATGTTGGAGGTCGGTGTAACCAAAACTGCTTATCCTTTAATGTGGGTGAACTCATGTGGTTGAACCGTTCAAACGATTAAAACCAGTCAGTTTTTTAAGAACCAGCCAATCAGTAAAAAAAAAATGAAAGTAAATATCGAGTTTTAACATCAACTGTTTTTTTTTTTTTTTGCTAAAATCAACTGGTTATTAGTTTCCTCTTTCTTAATATAATTTATTTATCCCTTTTCAGAACAACTTTTTTTATTATATAGTTATGATGTCTTTCTGATGTCACGGTTAGACTGGAATAAACCACGGTTGAACTTGATTTGACTGTACCTTAGCCCCCATTGACTTGACGTCCAGTCAAAATTTTAAAGCATTGCAAACAGTTTAAATTCATTTCCATGAGAAGAGCTCACTCTCAATATGTGGATGTCATTCCAACAGCGAATGCAATAGTGCATATATTATTTAAGTGCCGAGAAGATAAACTAGCACTTGAAATGTCTGAAGAAGCCATCTCCAAAGCCTTGTCTGAAGCTTTTAGCTGCCCTGTAGCTGTTAATATAAGTCTCCAACCAATAGAACTGGAAGAGATGGAGAGGGTGACTGTTCCTAAAAATGAGGTTGCAGACCCAAGTTCATCTGGACAGCAGACAGCACCGTTTCTTCCATTATTCAAGCAACCGCACAACCTTGGTGCTGCTGAAATTGTTCTGAAACAGAGAGCAGGCCAGACATTTGCCTCCAAATTAGAGCATAATTTAAGTCAAATAAGACATCTAGACAGCACACAGATGTTCCAAGGACATGAAGTGAACATGGCCCAGAGGTACCAGACCCCAACTTTCTCAGGTATTTTGACACAAGGAAGTAGAGGTAATGAATCAATAGTTCAAGGAAAGGCATCCATAATGAAGATGCCGCATCATAAGACCTGCAATATTAGTTCTACACAACTTAGGCACAGGTGGCAGTCTCTGTCATCAATTCAGCAGGCTGATGCTGATGCGAGTGTGGAGCCCTACAGCCAAGACTTGTTGTTTGAAAATTTCCATACAGATGGAAAACAGGGGACAAGACAAAACCCAGAGAAGCTCTGCAGGGTTCTCTCATTGGCAACTGGATGTCATCACCGTGGTGAACCAGGCATGTAAGTCCTAAGTCAATTTGCCATCATTAAAGTCTTATCCCATCTATTTGGAGTGGCCTCCTGCTTCAAGTACAGGAAGTGACTAAAACTCTCTCTCTCTCTCTCTCTCTCTCTCTCTCTCTCTCTCTAGAGTGCTTAATCGCTCCTGGAGTTGCACAGATACAATTTGCCGGGACCAAAAAAATATGGTAAGAATCCATCACACAGTTCATTACAATGCAACCATTTCTAATTCATTGTTATACTGACACATTTACTTAAGAAAATAAAGGTAAAGGTTGGCAAATTGGTGGAGACGATGAACAGTTCTTTACTGAGTCTACTGAAATGGAGACCTCGAAGAGATTACTCTTCTGTACAAGGAGAAGGTAAGAGGGTCTAACTCAACAAAGGGTCTTGGTCAATGTAACAGAGAGGTCATAACTAATTGTAGTTTACTGGTGTTACGTCAGCCCTTTTTTTTTCAACTGGATCGTGCTTGTTGGCCATACTGTTGTTTTTGTTGTTGTTGTTGTCGTTGTTGTCAATACATATGAAATCAACGTTGATGGCCTGACCTGAGGAAAACCAGGACCAGCATGCGTTGAAGGCATCTTATGAAATCATGATTGGAATATTTTGTGCCCCCTTGGCCCACCAGGTGTGAGAATCTAACAAGATGGAGAAATTGGTAGTGTGGGAGGTTTTGAATAAGTTGTCAGGAATGGTCTCGGAGCACATGATGATAGAGGGGGATTCTGATAATGCGAATAAGTGGGCAGGAGGGAAGGGATGGACTCCATGGAGATTGTCATTTTATCTTGTGACCTTTTTATTATATTAAATTGGATCGGTGGGACAGGGAGGTGAACTAACTTACATGCCCAGGGATCAGCTATGTGAGCTGAGACTCCTCTTGGCTCTTGCCACTCTTCTATGAGGCACATCTTGTTTAATGGAGTTACTTGTTTAGTCAGGTGTCTCACTATTGCTATTAAAGTTCAAAATTAATGGCATTGTGCTATTGTTATTATTTGTTTATTCAGAGAAAATTTAAAAAGCATGCAAGTCTAGATGCTTCCTTCTACTTTTTGCAGATCTTCCCAGTTCTGGCTGATTTGTCTTCCATCCCCAGCTCAAAGTCGAGAGAATTGAGGATTCTATGCCTATGCCTATGAACGATGATTGGTGGAGAACAAGGGGGCCAAAGAAAAAGGATCGTTGTGACATTTTGATCTCATGGTTTGGAGCATCTCAAATCACAACAGGTTTGAATCATTGAAACATGTCAATACGTGGCCTCAGCTCGTACGGAAGTGAGCCATCATGACGAAATTATATTTTTTCTTGTTTGCAGCTACCTTATGTAATTTGATAGGGGACTTGCTCGACAATCACATGAACTTGTTGTAATGGAATAGAAAATCAAATACTAAAAGTGTACTCTTTGCCATGATCTCGAAGTTTGACAAACTGGATCTAAGATTTAGCCTGTGCCGCCTTGTGATCAACAACCTTGATCAAACGGGGCTTCCTCAATCTCCCTTTTCGCTCCGTGTAAGAGAGAGGAGACAGGAAACAACCTTTTCTAAAAAAACCTCAGAGATTTTTCTCTTCATAAAAAATAATCAAATATGGCTTAATCTCCATTAATTTGTCAAACAAGAAAACCAAGCCAGATATATTGGAAATTTAATGAGAGACCTGTTGAATCATGTGGGGTCCATCATCATAGGACATGTGGTCATGTTGACCACTTAACGTCTTAACATTTGTGGCATGTTAGACGTTAATATTATCATTATGTGACATGTTAAGGTAATAATAACATCCCTTTCTATGTATGTTTGTAATATGCGGGAAGTTTAAATGCCAAAAACCATCAGTCATTTTTACAGAATAAGACGGTTCAAGCGGTCTGAGCTGTTGCTTCGTGGCCAGGTGTAAAAATATGTTCCAGTATCATCAACTATCAAGACGTATCATCAAAAGGATAATTTGATAAGAACTGTGGGTGCCTTGAAAAGACATCCAACTCTAATACGTTAGGTTAATTGATTGATATCAGGAATCAAATTGCGATGAGACTTTTAAGTCCATAAATAATGTGTCTAGAGACCTTTAAAAGACAGCCGCCTCCAATATTTCTTGGCGGAGTCAGATTGAACTCGGTCTTTTTTTCTCACTCCAGGCAAGGAGGACTCATCACTTGCACAAGCGACGAGAAGACAACCGCGCATGCTGGGGCGTGGGAGAGAAGACTCCCACATGCAAGGAGGGTAGGAGTAGTGAAGAACTCAGGATCGAATCCTCGTAAGCCAGGTAACAGGTGGGGTTCCCACTAGGGTCTAGGGCGATTGAGTCGCACTATAAGTGCATGACATCGGCCCACTTGTTTTTGCTTGGTTCAAAGTTGACTCGGCAATAAAACTGATGCTAAATAAACCAAGGAGGTGATTGTGTTTTGCCAACGGTTTAAAGTGGGACTTGACGTTTTAAAGAATTTCTTGCCAATAACATGTAAAATAAGTAATAACTGTTGGGGTTATATTAAATGAGGAGTCTATGTCGTAATGAGTCTGGATCCATGTTTTGTAGAAACAGTGAAATACTATATATTTCACCTAATCCAAATTCGCCAATGTGTAAAATCCCTTCCTTTATTTTTTCATTCCAAAGAAGCAATTGAGAGGGTGTATTAGTTGGTAAGAGATTTTATGTAGTTGCAAATTTGGATTAAATGAAACAATATCTCCTGTTTCTGCTATGGAATGGAATCCAGACTAGTCATAGTCAATGAGTATTGTGTGGAATCACTGTTTCCTTATCTTTTCAGTAAAGAATTACATGTGCATCTGTAAAAACTTTTTGTACTCCATAGGCTCCATTACGAGCTCTACTTTCAAAACTTAGTGCTCATTCCATACTTGTGGGATAAGATTGATGCTAATCATGCCATTGACAATGATGGTCCTAAATCCTGACAACCAAGTACGAAATAGAATGGAGCCAGATGATTGCCTAGGGTGTTACTCTATGTGGGGCCGGCCAACTTCGGCACATCTTTTATCAGTGCATCTCGTTTCACACTCTTGTCCTCACATGATCTGGTTCCTTGCTCTTTCACACTCTTGTCCTCACATGATCTGGCTCCTTGCCCTTTCACACTCTTGTCCTCACATGATCTGGTTCCTTACTCATTGAGCCTTCACTCACCATCACATTGAATATCAAGAAGAAATTATGGTTAAAAGAGCATTAATCTTTAAGGCTATTAAATCAAGGGCTAATGAAGCTTATTTTTAGCATAACATGCATCCATGATGAGACCTTTCCATCTATCCTAGCCCCAAAGGATAGGAATGCATTCAAGTGGGTCCCACGAGCTGGACCACATGACGCCTTGTAGGTGAACTCCCTATTTGGTACTCATGAAGCAGACCAGCCCAAACTCAATCCCGGCCCACATTAAGCTGGCCCTGCGGGTGGCTTCTGGCAGAACGTCAGTCTTTTTTCTTTTTTTTGTGGGTATTGGTCTTTACCAGAAGCCCACTAGCCAGTAGGAAACAGACCATGAGGCCCAACTCTGGCTAGGCTTTCACGGAACTTCAAATCGAGAAAAGCTTCTAGTTATCTTCAAAAACTACGGACTAAAAAATGACAAACTGCTTATTATATAGCCTTTTGCTACTTCTAGTGATGAAGGTCCCATGTCTAAGGAGGTTTAAGTTTTGCCGTCCACTCTCCACAGCAGACAAATGAATAAAAGATAACAAACCAATATCAGCCATGATAGAAAGATGTAGGAAATATTTCTCAATTATGCATTCTAAAGTTGACACCAAAAGTCATGAACGTATTCGGGCAAGACAGTGTTGCCGCTCATGTTTCATATTAAAGATTACACAACGGCGAGAAAGACCAGAAATCTAAGTTTCCATTCATCATATCCGCCCAAAATATCATTCAACTTTATTTAAGAGAACTTTCCTGCTCCCAACTGTCAGTATAGTAAATGCCTTAACCAGCTCCTCCTTTATCATGAAAAGAACAGAGGCAGCGAAAACGCTTTGTGCTATCTTTGTGCTCATCCCTTTGTAAAAACCAGGCAACCCCTCATAACGGATCATCTTAATTATCGCATCTAAAGTACCTGTACTGCTAAGCCGTCAATAATAACTTGGAATGACAAGAACATGTCAGTTTATATAATTGCAGACGTATTACAAATGAAGAGAAAGGATGGGCACTGTTGAAAACCCTACTAAACTTTGCAAGGCAGAGACAATGATTAAATCTTAGTAGATAACATCAGGATTTTAATAAATATCAGCACTATTTTCTTTTATTTTTCTTGAGATCTGGAAGTGCTCCATTCAGATCTTCCCTGAAAAACACCCAAAAAATACCAAAAGAACTGAACATGTAGCTTCCTCCCTCCCTCTCTCTCCATAAAGACAAGGCGTCTATGACCATGTAGCTCTCTCAGACTTGAGAGTACGACTGTACGACTAATAACACATGGCCCACCAGAGGTTCAGAAAGATTTGGATCTTAGTAGATAACATCAGAATTTTGATAAATATCACTACTATTTTCTTCAGATTTTTCATGAGATATGTATGTGCTCCATTCAGATCTCCTTGAAAAGCACACAAAAAATACCAAAGAACTCCCACAGACAAGGTGTCTATTGTTATGAACTGTGATATACATTGTTACGCCGAGTAAGTGGTTGTCAACATATTATCAGAGCAAGAGGTCAAGTGTTCGAATCCACGGAGCTGTTGTGCCTTGTATTCTCCTACGGAGCCCCTATATTCTTCCACAAAGGGTGTTGTGTGTATGTTCTTGTGTATGTGCGCGTGCGCAAGGTGGGAGGGGGTTGGGGGTACTGTGAACGTGATATACATTGTTACGCCGTTCTCTATCAACTTACTTAAGCTTTTAGAGTAAGTGGTTGTCAACTTCTATGACCATGTATCTCCCTCCCTCCCTAAAGACAAAGAAGTCCATGAACATGTAGCTCCCTCCCTCCCTAAAGACAAGGTGTCCACAGCCCTCGAGTTTAATGGTTTTCGAAGGGTTTATTTTAATCCAGTGATGAGTAATAGAAGGCTGAGTGTCAAATTGTGAGCTTGTGCCAATTCATGGAGGCGTAGGATGTCTCTCATGAGAGACATTATGAATATCCCCTTTTTTTAAGAGGGGAGGGGGCTCTCAGGAGAGACATCCTCACAGGAGATTGGCCATATATATTATATTTGTTATATACTATGAAGAACAGAGATGAGGTTAACCCAACTATAAAAATGTTCCATAAAAAGGTACAACCCAGTTTGATGCCCCTCTAACAATGCATGAACATATCTATATTGAGGTCTTCAAAATTACATTACTGAATAAGGTATAAAATCTCAAAACTTCTTGCGGGAGTAACAGAGTGAAAGGAAATCACCATCTTCAAAAGGTTTCTCATTTCATCATGATAGGAATGAAGGTGCTTAAAATTTAATGGGATGAGTCAATTCTTATTGTTGCATATCTGATCAATAAGATCCCTGTTTCTATTGCTTGATTAAGAGTGAAGTTAGGAATTGGTACGGGCATTTGTTTTCTTATGTCCTTTTGCCCCTCAATTCTCGGTGCTCTTATAAAAAAGTGGCTTTTAGAAAGTAATAAGGGCATTATAGTCTTCTGCTTTGCTCTTCAAGAGGAAAATTTCAGAAAGCAATAAGGACATTATTGTCTTTTACTTTCTTTCAAAAGATAGAAGGAACACACATTTCAGATCCCATTTCCTTCGGGATAAACTTTGCCTCGCCATTCTTGTTAGTGCATGAGCAAAGCCAGCATCCCACATCCCAACAATTCTGCCTTCTTTTCCTTTTTCTTTATTTATCTTCCCTCATCACAAGTCTAGAACTCAAATCCTCTGGGTTTCCATACATGGATATTTCGTGAAGCTTTTTAGTAGGGCCCGCTTAAAAAAAGTTGCCAATCTGAAGGTGGGCTGTTTTTGTGAAATCCGACGAGAACCATACATAACATTAGGAGGCAATTTTTTCAATGATTAGATTTTTATAAGTAGGTCCATTGCCATGAAACTCTTATTTGATTCTTTGTTTCTCTTTTTTTCACTCTTTCTACCTTGTAGATATGATTGATGGGCCTTAAAATCATTAGTGGCTGCAAGAGAAGTTCTCCCTTTTCAATGAAAAAAATTCACTCAAATATTAATCTAAGTGATCTAAAAGCTATCATTCTCACTACAGACCATCTTAGTGAAATCTTATAAAGATACAAGACGGGACCCGTTTTTTGAATGGTTTAGATTTTTCATGAGCGGGCCCACTAAAATTATTGGCGCATCCTCCTTGCCCCCGCCCCCCACACCCAAGGAGAAAGTCTTGGCTCCACCACTGATGGCAAGCCCATTTAAGTTGTTAAAACCCAAATGCTCACTTGTTTCCTATTACTCCAAAAATTTCTAGAAGTCTTAGACCTCAATCTAAGGTACTTAAAACAATAAAAAAAATTATACATAAGCTTTTGTCCCATTGCCAAAAGACGATGTCTCAACAAATGTTACATTCTTCGAGTTTTATATTTCTCTTCCTTAGTGGATTTCATCTCACTGACTCTATAAGAATCCTCTTTATCTTCGTCTTTCTGATGTCAACACCAATAGACTTCTAGACGGAATACAACACTGAAAAGTTTGTACTTGGAAGAAATGGGAGATCATTACATCCCACCATGACACGTCCTGGTCTATCACATGCAATCCAGCACTCCAGCTTGTTAACCAGTTTGACTTGGTCATCCGAATGCCTCTACGATGTCTACTTTATTTAAATCTGGATTATTAAATAAACCTATTGATTCAGCTTCTTTTGAATGTTATGCTTGTAAATTGGGAAAAAGTAAAACTTTACCTTTTCCTCACTCGATAACACGAAGCACTGAATGTTTTGACTTAATTCACAGTGATCTTTGGGGCAATGCTCCGAACCTTTCCCATGGTCATTTCAAGTACTTTGTAACATTCATTGACAGCAGATTTGCTTGGCTTTATTTATTGTATTCGAAGTCTGATGTTCTTCATGCATTTAAATTTTTTGTTAGCTATGTTGAAACCCAATTTTCTGAATGCAATAAAACTTTACGCTCAGATTCGGGGATATACTTCCAATGATTTTCAATCTTTTCTAAAAACTAAAGGAATCATTTCTCAACATACTTGTCCGTATACTCCACAACAAAATGGAGTCGCGGAACGAAAAAACAGACATCTCCTTGATGTAACTAGAACACTTCTAATTATTCATCAGTTCCCCTTCGTTTTTTGACTGAAGCTCTCATCACTGCAGTCTATCTCATAAACCGTCTTCCATCACCTACCATTGCTCATTTCACCCGCATTTTAAATTGTTTGGTCATCATCCTGTATTTGATCACCTACATACCTTTGGCTGTGTTTGCTTCGTTCATCTACCTCTCACAGAACGAACGAAATTAACAGCGCAATCTCACAGGTGTGTTTTTTGGGTTATGCCATTAATCAAAAAGGTTTTGTTTGTTATGATCCCATTGGTCGTTGCATCAGGATTTCTCGCAATGTTATTTTCTTTGAAAATCAGTATTTTTTCCAAACTCACATGGACTATCCTCATCCATCTTCCCCAACTCTCTTACCTAGTTTTTCGGATCAAACATCTCTTACTACGTTTAATCCTAATTTTGTATATCACCGACTGGAAAAACCTACCATTGCAAATGACCGTCCTCCTGATCCTCCACCGGCAAATGGTTCCACGCCTACTCATGCCTTGCGTCGCTCCTCCAGAACTTCTAGACCGCCTGAGCGGTATGAATTTACCCATACTTCTTTGATGACAACCCTATCTTCTGTCTCTATCCCAAGTTCTTATTTGCAGGCTATACAACAAGATTGTTGGAACCAGGCCATGAAGAATGAATTGGATGCATTGGATCATAATCACACTTGGGATATAGTGGAGTGTCCTTCAGCAGTTAAACCCATTGGTTGCAAATGGATCTACTCGATCAAACTTAAATCTGATGGCTCCTTCGATAGACACAAAGCTAGACTTGTGGCACTCGGAAACAAACGGGGGTATGGCATTGACTACGAGGGGACGTTTGCACCTGTGGCAAAAATGACATCTGTTAGATTACTTCTCGCCATTGTTGCCTCTAAATCTTGGCCAATATACCAAATGGATGTAAAAAATGTATTTCTCCATGGGGATCTGCAAGAAGAAGTCTATATGCGGATACCACAAGGCGTCCCCTCTCCATCTAAGAGGTCTGTCTGTCGCCTACGCAAATCGCTTTATGGTCTAAAGCAAGCTCCTCGGGCATAGTTCGAAACTTTCAGGGGTCGCTTATGCGAGAGTGGCTTTACTCAGAGCCCTTATTATCCATCTCTCTTTCTATGCCACACATCTACTGGTGTTATTGTTCTTCTCGTGTATGTTGATAATATTATTATCACCGGCACTGATGATGGTATGATCAACTCTCTCCAAGCTTCTCTCAGGGATTCTTTCCATATGAAGGATTTGGGCCCATTGTATTATTTTTTGGGCTTAGAGGTGCATTAATCTCCTAAAGGCCTGTTTGTTAATCAACACAAATACATATCAGATCTTATCGAGTTGGTTGATCTCCATGATTCTTCGCCCGTTGATACGCCTGTAAAGGTCAATCTCAAGTTGAGTAAAGATGATGGCGATCTTCTTCCTGATCCTCATACCTACCGGCGCCTGGTGGGAAGTCTTGTCTATCTCACCATCACTAGACCTGACGTATCCTATGATGTTAACTTGTGAGCCAGTTCATAACATCTCCTCGACACCTTCATTTGACTGTTGTGAAGCGCATTATCCGCTATCTGCTGTGAAGCGCATTATCCACTATCTGCTGGGAACTGTCACCCGTGGTTTATAATATCCAAAGGATAATCCTCTTCATCTGACCGCTTATGCGGATGCTGACTGGGCGGGCTGTCAAGATACACAGCATTCTACTACTGGTTGGTGCATGTACCTTGGAAATTCTTTCATTTCTTGGAAATGTAAGAAACAAGAACGTGTTTTCAGATCTTCCACGGAGGATAAATATAGGCCAATGTCTTCTGCCTGTTCTGGAATCTTATGGCTACGGGGACTTTTTTCGGAACTCGGGTTCGCACAAACCTCTCCTACTTCATTGCGTGCCGATAATACTGGGGCTATCAGAATCACTGAAATTCCTATATTCCATGAACGCACCAAACATAACGAAGTTGATTGCCACTTTATTCGAAACGAATATAAGCGTGATGTAATCATTCTTCCTCATGTCCCTACCGAGTTTCAGTTTGCAGATATCTTCACGAAGGGACTTCCTCGGCCTCGACATCAATTTCTTGTCTCCAAATTACTGCTTTATGACTCTCCAACATCAATTTGAGGGGGGGGGGGGTGTCAATCCAAGCCCAAACTCGCAGGCCCATTTAGGCTCATTCATTGTATTTTACCATTAGTCAAGCACACATGTACATACCTTATTTGTTAGCTACAATTTAGGATCTAAGACTGTATTGCTTTAATAATGCATGTTTAGAAACTGTAATTAGTGCCCCTATATAAAGGAGACAAGGTCGACCCTCAAAGGGCACGACATTCGTCATCTGTCTCTCTCGTTATGTTCAGTTTTTCATCTCTTAGAATGACACTCACAAACCCCATCTCACTGTTGAACTCCTGATTCTCTAATAAATTTATGGTACTCTCAATCATGGGCTCTTCTACTCATCTACTTCCTCTTTACATCTCCAAGGTTGTGCAGATGTTGATTGGGACTGGTTGGCCGGATAAAAGAAGATCCACGACCGAATGGTATATGTTTCTTGGCACATCACTCATTTCTTGAAAATGTAAAAAGCAAAAAAGGGTCTTAATATCTTCGGCAGGAGCTGGGTACAGATCTAGTTTTTTGCAAGCAGTGAGGTGATTTGGTTTCAACATCTACTTTGTGAACTTGGTGTTATTATCCTTGGGCCCACTGCACTCAATGCTGACAATACCAATGCAATACGGATGGCCACCAATCCTGCCTTCCATGAATGAACCAAGCACATTGAAGTCAACTAACATTTTATTCATCAGCAAGTCCTCTTCAAAGTAATACATTTACCTCGTGTATCCTCACAAAACCAGCTGGCCAATCTCTTTACAAAAGTTGCGCTACAACCTCAACATGATTTTCTTACTACCAATTTAATGCTTGGTCAGAACCCGCGTCAATTTGATGGGAGTGTGGAAGTGGCCCATCTATCAAGTCCACTTGATCCAGGCCCATCGGCCCAACTTAGCCCAACTCACATGTTCGTATCTCTCCATGTGGGCCTTAGAAGTTTTGGACAATTACTATTTTAGGAGATTTTGTAAAGCTATAACTAGATAGTTGAGTTCAGTGATTAATTGTAATTGATAAGTAATCCTCAATTACAGCCATTAATTGGAAACTGTTTGGATATAAATATATGGTCAATTCTGAAGGGATGGCAAACCTTCACGGCAATTTATAATATCTTTCTTCCTTCAATTGATACTCTAATATCACTTTTACATTGTATTCTATCATAATTCCAATAGGATCAATTAGAATCAATCACATCAATTAGGATTGAATCACCCTAATCAAAGGAATATTATAATGATGTAATAGGTACACATGATTGTAAATGATTCAGATGATGGGTATATAAAGGGATAGCCTCTCTTATTGGGAGACACCCAAATTTCACCAAAATTCTTCCATTTCCTCGTGTCTTCTTCAGTTCTTTCATTATTCTGGGATAGCCTCTCTTATTAGGAAACTCATTTGTCTCTGCAACTTGTGTTGCACTTTGCAAACACACACTACACCTTGCAGATTGCAGAAGGGATATGTCATTTCAGACACTGGGAAGCGCCTAAACTTAAGTCCACTATACCCAAGGGTTGGATGTTCATCACTTTCTTAATAAGCTGACCGTTCTCATTTTCCTAGTTCAAAGTTGCGTATCACTATGTGGTTAGTGCCTGTTACAATATAACCTGGAGCTTTCAACAACAACAACAACAACAAAAAAAAAAAAAAAACCACAACAAATCAAATTACCATTGAGCTTTTATAAAGTCCATTAGATGATCAACCAGGCTCCATATTGACTTGATTATGATTCCCAATTGTGTTCATTGAATAAAATTTCCATAACTTGACAGAGAAAAGGACAGTTTGATGATGACACTGCGTAAAAGGACAGTTTAATGATGCCAAAAATAGTGATAGAAGTGATCTAACACAATAACAGAACAATCCCCATATAGTAGTAACAATAATGACAATGATCTGGCTAAAAAAGGTCGGCTATAAGATGCCTAACCCGAACTATAAAACCATACCTGTGTATCTCAATGCATTGTTCTTTCCAATCTCTTGCTTTGCCTGAAGCCTTGACTGCATTGAGATTTTTCAGACATGAATCATTGAAACAATGGCTCAAAGGAATGAGTCTAAAGAAGAATCCAAAAAGGTACAAAATTTCATATAGCAAGTATTTCACTAGATATTAGATCCTAGAATCACATTGTCACTGAAGAGGCAAAAATAAATGCCATCACTTATACCCTTACCAAAAGGAATCCTGCAAGCCTCTAGTGAATCCATGGAAAGAGCTAGAGCACAATAATTCTAATATTATGATAATAATAAAAAACTAAATAATAATAACAATAACAATAATAATAAGACTTGGAGCGTGAACTAGCATCTTCTGCAGCTGTAGCCTGTGAAGAATAATAACAAATAATGATGGTGGTGGTGATGATAAATAATAGTAATTGTAATAGAGTATGAAATAGCATCAACTACAGTTGTAGCCAGTGAAGAAATAAGCAATAATGATGGTGGTGGTGGTGGTGATGATGATGATAGTAATACTTATAGAAGAAGAAGATGATGATGATGGCATGGAGCATGAATGGCAGCTTCCACACTTGTAGCTTGTTAGAAAGAAAGTTGTGCAAGCCACGATATGAGAAAGGGTGTGATAAGCCAATACTATATTCAACAATTGGAAGTTGAGAAAATTCGGTGGCCAAGGAGATGGTTCAATAAGCTGGGCTTAGATATTGGTTGGGTGGAGGAACCAAGGAAGAGTGGTTGGGTTCATAAGGGGCAAGAATTAATATTTAGAAGTCACACAATGATGTGTCATTTTCTTTTCCATTAGGAATGCTTTAACTAGAATTTTTGGCATGATACAATTCCATTAGATGCCTAATACTTTTAAGTAAGACGTGGCCCAGTGACCATGATATCTTGTTGAAATGATGGACAATGCATGCACATTCATGGATGGCAATACAAGGATCACTGAGCATGTTATTGCTCCTGTATCAAGAATGACAAAGCATCCCTATCTGCTTCTAAATAACTGCAGCACTCTATTCCAACCTTTTCAGAATACGCAAGCTTGCCTACACATTCAGTCTAACGAAGGAGTTTAATATTTCTTGATTATAGTGCCGATCAATTCTACAATCTCAAATCAATACCTTCTTTCTACACAACCACCTGTGCTAGAGCGTCCTTTCGGCAAAAAACACAAAACAGAGGAGAAGATGCTTATGAGAGATTAAAAAGGGAGAGGTGGGTTGAAGAAGACAAAGAAAGAAAGAGGAAAGAGAAACAAATGGGAGAGAGAAAGGGTTAACCATGAATATTGTAGACGATCCCTAAAAATACTATGTCTCTTAAGCTTTTTTTAAGAACTACAGCCAGCAACCCCTTACTAGTAATAGTAATTATGAATATGCTAGAGAATTCTAGAGATCTGAAGACTTTCTAGAGAAGACCTTCAAGTTCTAGTTTGTGCCATTAAGAGGGATTGGGAATGAGGGACCTTTGATCTTCTCATTGTTGTTCACCAAAAGCTTATACCAAGATTAAAGAAATTAATGTTCTCCTTCATCTTATTTTCCCATTCTTTCAATTTTTGCTTTCTTGTGATTTTTAATGCTTTTTGCAAAATAAAAATTTTCATGAATTCCATCTAACTTGCTACCAATAGTAATTACAAATATCACCCCAACTCTCTCTACAAGTACAAATATCACATCCAAGAAATCCCACATTCACTCTCTATATCCCTAATGACACAGCAAGATCAAAGAATTACCCAAGTTCCTCATAAAACCTAAAGAAATTTAATATAACCTTTGTTATGATACTCCAAACCATGGCAATAACTACTATACACATACATTCATGCATGATATATGCATAAACACTTCACCATCATCAACTAAAAAGGCAAAGTTGAAAACCTTCTCACCTTAACAACAAGCAATGGGTATGTTGAGACTGTTGCTCCGAGTTTTGCCAGAGCCCCTAGTAAGAAAATCTTCACAAAAGAAGAAAAATTATTTCATCAATTAAAATACCTTTATTCTACATACAGAGCACTCTTAAGTGATAGACTAAATTGCAAGGGAAAGTCATGGTAGGTAAAGGTACAGAAAAAGAAACAAGCACAAGCACATCATCATTTAAATAGACTTAAAAAATCATGCAGTTCCTGTATTAAAAGAAACCTGTACCTCCAAAGCAGTCACATTTTTAAAGCCACTCTTGTTCGCAGTCCGCTTTGCCCTTAGATACTTTAATGAGCTTTCATAAATCATGAACTGGATTGATGGATTGCATACCTGTTTATGCAGTATTCTTCAAAAAATCAACAGATGCAGAGGCATAAATTTAAAACTTAATGGTAGACAAAGACACTGGCCATGATAAGAGTTGGGATAATGCCCTTCCAAAATCCTTGTATGCCTGCTTCACAATAAACCTCTTGCGCCTGTAATGAAATATAAAAATGAAATTGTATTTGCAGAAAATAACCAAATCAGTGAAAATAATTGTCGACTTTGTGGCATAACAAAAATGAAGTGAAAACACATAAACCAAGAAAAATAAATATAACAATGGATTTTATTGCATCAAGGACCTTTTTCATCAGCATATCAAGGAGCTTTTAATCAGTCTTTATTTCAATTTGAGGCTACATGAATACATACCAAAAGAATTAAACTGACTAGTATTTTTTACTGATTCTCATACATAGATGGGCTACAATTAAAATATTGTAAGATTTAAGGATTCACATAATTTAATGTTGCATAGCTAATGAATGTGTCACAACTTTTGTCATTAGTATTTTAAGGAGTAAACCTTTTGTCACAATTCCAACATGAATTTTGAGAAAGCCCGACAAACAAAGTTCAAGTAGCTAACCCCAACACAGTTTGGGACAATGAAACAATCAAGGAAAAATTAAGATGAACCTGACAAGCACCAATCATCAATCAAACAGTCAATCAAATGTAATCAAGGATAAATAGTAGATTTCCCTTACCTTGATTGCAAAATCAACCTTCCTCTTCAATCCATTGGGAGATAACTCAAACCAAGGAGAAAGGATAGAAAATTGCATACAAAGCAACTCTATTGAAGAGAAACATCACAAACAAGCCTAGGGGCTAGACGTCCCTTTACAATGATTAAATAGTGCTCAGAAGTCCTTAAAACCCTAAAAAACATCTAAACGCTTCACTTAATAACTTAACAAGTAAAAAATAACATATCAGCCATTGAAGAACTTCTAACCAAAAGGCAATAAGAAAGAGATCTCTAAACACAAGTCTTGTGCATGACATGGAATTTTCGAATTTCTAGGGGTTGGTGCTGCACTTGCTATTTCTAGGAAGTAAATATCTCAATTCTCATCCTTATGCCTAACAACCTCCTAAAGAAAAAGATTTTCAATTTAATTCAACCTCTTAAAGAATAAGATCCATTGCAACTTAAATAAAGAGGTAAATAAGTCAAGAAAGGATCAGGGCTTACAAAAGTTGATTGTCCTTGCCGCCTTGGACTCATGGGCCTGATTAGGTGGCCAAATGGGACCACTGGGGCTGATTTGAATCCCCATCAAATTTAACACCTTTATCTTTCAATTTAAGATCCATTTTAAGCCCGTCTCGACCATCCAAGTCATGTTTGTGATCCACTAAATCTATGCCATCCGTTCCTGTGCCAAACAAGGTTTTGGCGATGATCATGATGATCTACTAATGAATGTGTCAGTCACCCATTCAGAGGACCAATACACGACTTTCCCCTCTGTTTACTTCTTTTCCTTCCTCTTTTTTGACAAGCAAGAATACCAACTACCAAGACTAACCTGCAATCAACTTGATGTAAGAGCATTTTTTGGATCCTAAGATCGACTTTTTCTGTGAGACCCATTGTTGATGTTAGTATTGTACAGATAGAACCTCCAAAACAGGTCAAATCTTATGGTGGTCAATAGATAGTGATTTTAAAAGAGTTGTGGTGACTTTTGCATAATTTTTTGAAGCATTTTGTATCAATTTGAGAATTGCCAGAAAAACTCGGTCCATCCTTTGGACTGGTCCCTTTCTTTATAATGTTGGGCATGGCTATTTACAGAAAGTATTCCCTTAATTGGGCAATTACAGATTAATACAAATCATATGAATCAGCTAAATACAAGTGTGTCAATATCCTATCAATATCATCCCATGAATCAGCACGATTTGATGGACCCATGGACCTTGGCCATTGCATATGGGAGTTGTTCTTAACATTTTGAAAGTATGTACCCTGTTTTTTAAAGAAGGATTAAAAAAAATATTTTTTAAGGGTTGGATTGCACTAAAAATGCAGTTTAATTCCACCATTAATTTCTAGTTAAATAGGGTCTATACAAATTGTTCCTATTTACAAGTAGTGGTGTCAGCCAGTTACGTTAGTATTGAGGATTAAAGCAACAGAAACAATTCTTCGCCTGAATATCTACTGCCTAGACCTCTTTGCTTGTTTGAGCTCCAAATGTGGCTACTTAGAGATTTACCGCTGGACAGTGCATCAAATGATATCAAAGGAGTTCTTAACAAAAGATCGGTTTTGAAGTTTATTGAGGTCCTATGGTCCGGGCTAACTAATGGGACGAAGGTCCATGGGGCCAGCCTACCAGGGCCGACAGGCACTTCAGCCGCACTTGCACCCAAGACATGCACCAGGAGGCCCAAGCATGCTGGCCAGCCAAACTTGGTCCATAATTGTGTCTACTTCCATGGCCATAAAAGACTAGCAGCACCTCACTTATTGTGCTAATTAGACGAGTGCATAATTAGAGAACAAGTGAAAGGCACATAGGCTCGAAGACAACAAATCCTTTCTATTTATTTTTTTGTAACAGTAAATTTGATTGCTCAGAAAAAGAGCTGAACTGAAAAAGGCCAGACCAGCTAAAAAACAAACAACCAACACCGAAAACAAAAAAAATCAAACATTAGACATCAAAAGAAATAGAACCAAGAAACATTCCCTCCTTAGCGAGACCATCAGCCATTTCGTTAGGCTCTCGGAAAATATGATGAAAAGAAACTTCGAGCTGAGATGAAATATCATGCACCTCCTCTACCCAATCTGCCAATCTCCAAGGATATGAAGTCTTCCTTGAACCCCACTGAATCGCTGAGAAAGAATCTCCTTCAATGATTGCCGCAAGACCACTCAACTTAAGTAATTCTCGATAGCCAATCAATAAAGCATACATTTCAGCTTCATTTGCATCTGAAGCATCCATTGGCCCACAAAACCTTCGAACAACATTACCAAAATAATCCCTTATAACACCACCTATACCACCCTTTGTAAGAGATTGTTGATAACTACCATCAAAATTAAGCTTAAGAATGCCATGAGGAGGAGGCATCCAAAAACTTTGGCGAGCTGATGTAGCCCTCCCTCCCCCATCTAGGACAACCGCCCATCTAGGACAACCGCCCAAGACCTAGTAAGTTCATCGAATAAAATTCCATCAAACTCTATCCGCTTCGTAGCCCATTCCGAAACTGTTTTGAGTATAATATCAACAATCTCCTCCACCGACCGAACCTTATTGTTGAAGATTCTGTTATTCCTCTCTAACCATATCTTCCAACAAGCCGTATACAACATAAACTTCCATAAGATCATTCCATGAATAAAATGGCAACGTAATAACCATTGTTGGAACAATTCTGCAACAGACCAAGGCATAACCCACTGCATATCAAACCTAGCAAAAAGAGCCACCCAAACATTATAATAACCATTGTTGGAACAATTCTGCAACAGACCAAGGCATAACCCACTGCATATCAAACCTAGCAAAAAGAGCCACCCAAACATTATAAGCAAAATTACAATGAACTAGTAAATGATTAACCGTTTCCTCATCCCTTAAGCACATAGGACAGCCATTAACAATGAAGTGATTTCGCCCCCTCGAATTGTCTATCATCAAAATTCTTCCTCACCTAGCCAACCAACAGAACACCAAAACTCTAGGCGGAATGTAACGATCCCAAAAATGACGCCACCCATATGAAACACTAGAATTATCAATCAGGACATTATAAAGAGATTTAACTGAGAACTTTCCCTTAACATCAGGTTTCCATATTCTGACATCAGGCTTGCCCAAAGACAAATATACCTTGTCCAACAATCCAAACATACTACAAAGATCTGTCGTTTCGATATCCGTCAAATTCCTTCTTAAACAAAAATTCCAAACTACAGAACCACCCCTAAATTCAAATTGATCAGCTATAAAAGCATGTTGCCGCCTGTCCAAGAGATAGAGGTTAGGAAATTGCTGACTCAAAACTTGATGTCCACACCATTCGTCATGCCAGAATTTGATACGCTGCCCATCATGAGCTTTGAACCTAACCCATTGATCAAAAATACCCTTCACGGAAAGATTCGACCTCCAAATACCTGAAGCTTTATAATCTCTTCCTGGTACAAACCAGCCATCCCTTTCTAGTTTGTTATGTAGATTAAAATACGCTGCCATAAACATTTTCCACCCTCCATAGCCACTTCCCCAATAAAGCCTTATTAACCTTATCAATGGAACGAATTCCCAAACCCCCACTAGCAATAGGTTGACAAACAAGGTCCCACTTCACTAAATGGTATTTTTTATGCTCCACAGAATCATTCCAAAGAAAATCTCGTTGCGGTTTCTCAATCTTTCGGACCACACTTTTAGGACACCTGAAACATGACAAAAAATAGATGGGGAGACTTGACAGCACAGATTTAATAAGAGTAAAACGTCCTCCCGAAGATAAGTATCTAATCTTCCAAAAGTTCGATCTAATTTCAATCCGTTCCACTACCGGATCCCATAAAGATTTTTTGGGCAAACCCAAACCCAAACACAAAGACAACCCCAAATATTTAGTTGGAAGCATCCCAATTTTACAACCAAACTTCGTAGCCAAAGAAACAAGCAGACGATGCTCTAGATGAATACCCACCAGCTCACACTTATCATAATTTATCTTTAAGCCCGAGAGAAACTCAAACCAATTCAAAATAAGTATCAAATTGTCCACCTGCACCAAGTCAGCATCACAAAAAATGACAGTATCATCTGCGAACTGTAAATGAGTTACCTCAATAGCAGTATTATCATAACAGAAGCCCTTAATTAATCTCAATTGATTGGCTCTCTCCAACAAGTGTAAGAAGGCAGCCGCCAGGAACCCTAGATATTGCGTACAGATTAATGCAGAAATTACTTTAGATGAAGATGATCAAAGATCATACCTGCGAGATCTCTCTGATTTGATCTCGGTATTACAGCAACTTGAAAATCTCAAGATCTTGTACTGTATTCCTCTATGCTCGAATCCACACCAAGGTGTGGGCCTCTTCTGTGAATTCTCTCTGCTCTCAAAAACGAGATTTCTCTTGTGTGTTTTGACCTAAAGAGCAATAACGCATATTTATAGGCTACAGTAGGGACCCTAAAAAGTAAATAAGGAATAGGCTTCTTATAGAAGCAAGAAACCCTAATTCGATCCAAATTAGAATCCTAGTTCCATAAATTATAATTCAATCCACTAGAGAATTATAATTGCACTTCTGTCCTTTATTCTCAAAATAATATTTCGAGCTTCTTGTTATTAAATGCTTATTAATCTCCCCACGTTAAGATTTCAGATATCCATCGATTAAATATTTACTGACATCTATATTTAATCGATATCTTTATAATTCCTTGAGACCTTACGCTCAACTTATTTGATATTTCGGACACAAAGTCCACCTGCAAGGTTTGACATTATCAAAACTTAAAAGCTTCATCAAGGGGATATCATCAATCCCTATTACGAGACGTGGATTCCGTCAATAAACTAATATGCACCATACACGTAGTGTAGTCGTCTTATATAGTCAGTATAAAGACAATAAACCCAAAAATGGTCATGTTCAATAACACACAAAGCGTACTAGCATAATGAGTTGAAACTATTCCGTTTCCCGCAGCCAAGACAAGCCTGTTGAAACATCATGCTACAATCGTACCGATGATGTGTCCAAATCTATCTAGATTTTGAACAACAACTTATATTCTATAAGAACCGACAAATAAGTCTTCCGTGTATAAGTTGAACTCTACACACCAACTTGTCTACTTTATAGAATAAAAGACACACACATGCATAATACTAAACAATGCAACCATTTGCCCATACAAATTCTCATAAAGATGAAAGACCAAAATATACTAATAAATAAATCAATCAAAGACAAATACATAAACGTATGCTTTTAGTATAAATTTCCAACAGCAATGCATGCAAAGCTTCAACCACAATGATAGAGCAACGGAGATAAAGGATCCCCTTGCCGAATTCCTCTTAAGCTCTTAAAGTAACCTTTCAGAGACCCATTCACTAAAACAAAGAAGTGAGCTGAAGAAACACAACTGTTTATCCACTGGCAATATTTATGCCCAAACCCCAATCTACTCATCATATACTGAAGAAAACCTCAATCCACCATGTCATAGGTCTTTTCAAAATCCAGCCTACATACTAATCCAGGGCGTTTCTACCGATTCCTTGAATCTAAACATTCATGAGCTACCAGCACACTATCCAAAATTTGACATCCATCTACAAAAGCACCTTGAATATCAGAGATGATGTATGAAAGAACTTTGCTCAGTCGATTAGCTAACACCTTAGCTAAAATCTCATAAAGACTTCCAATCAAACTTATGGGTCGAAAATCTTTAATAGAGATTGCACCATGTTTTTTAGGGATCAACGCAATAAAAGAAGCTCCCAACTCCCTTGTAACACCACCATTAGCATGAAATTCATTGAAGAAAACCACCAAATCATCTTCTAATAAATCCCAGAAATGTTGAAAAAAGATTTTGGGGTAACCATCAGGACCTGGGGCTCGATCACCAGCAAGACCAAAAACTGCAATTCTTATCTCCTCCTTAGAAAACCTCTCTTCTAAACTTGAGGCTTGAGACAAAGAAAGCTTCTTAAAAGTAATCCCATCCATAGTAGGCCTAATTTTTTTCTCCCCTTTGTACAAATGCTGAAAATAGTGAACAATCTCCTTCTTAAACAATTTCTCTTTTTTCCCACACAATACCTCTAGCCTCAAATCTCAATAGCAGTTATCCAGTTCACACGTCGACGAGGACTGGCTATAGCATGAAAATATTTTGTATTACGATCCCCTACTTCTAGCCATTTGTTTCGAGAACGTTGCTTCCATTTAAGTTCTTCTTGAACGAGTAGTCTACGAAATTGGCCCTGAAGATACTTTCTATGTTCCTTGTCTTCCGCATTTAGACTTCCAAGCTCTTCCTTCTCATCAAATCCCAGGATAGCAGCACGCAACTGATTTTTTTTCTCTGTGAACGTTCCAACGTTCTCTTTTTTCCACTCTATCTTCTTTTTTTAAGGAATTTCAAATTCTGAGCGAATTGAAAACCCATCCAACCTCTACCTGGTTTTTCAGCCCACCATTCTTTAACAGAATTTGTGAATCCCTTCTCCAGAAGCCACATAATTTCAAAACGAAAAGGCGGTGGGCCCCAGTCTACCAATCCTGTTTCAATCAATACCAGACAATGATCAGAAATTGATCGAGGCAAAGCTCTCTGAATACAATCTGGAAACAAATCCAGCCAAGTCGAAGAAACTAAGAATTGATCCAACCTACACATCACCGGATCCTCTTGATTGTTTGACCACATATAATCTGCTCCTCTCATTGCAATCAACAAGGTCATGTTGTCGAATCCAATCATTAAAAGTCTGCATTGAAGGACCAATGAGACAACCTCCTCTGTTTTCATTTGGAAATCTAATTACATTGAAATCACCACCCAACACCATGGATGATTCCACCTACCAGCAACCGCAGAGAGCTCTAGCCAGAAATCCTCCCTATCACTAGCAACAGTAGGCCCAAAAATGGAAGAAGCTACCCATTCTACATTACTTTTCACATCAAGCAACAAAACAGAGACAGAGAATCTCCCCAGAAACTCATCCAATTTATGCCACAAATCATTCCAAAATAATAGAATCCCCCCCAAAGCACCTACCGAGGGACAAACTGAATAATCACAAGAAGCCCAAGAACAAATCGATTGGATAATCTGCGAATCTACATTCTCCATTTTTGTCTCCTGAATAAACAAACATTCTCCTTTAAAAGAATGAAACACTACTTTCATCACAGTTCTCTTCACAGATGAATTCATGCCACGAACATTCCAGGAAAGCAATTTCATATTGCCAGCAGTTTTACACCAATCTCTTTGTCACCTCCTCTTTCAGTTTTTCTTGTTTTCTATTTTTACCAATTTAAGGACGTGACACGTTCTCTTTAGCCTTCCCCTTCCACTTGGTGGGCCATCAACTCGCATAGCCAAACTTTTCCTTACTGGCATCATTGCCAGCCTGCATTGGACATGCCCAAACCATCTCAAATAGGTTTCTCTAATTTTATCCCCTATGGATGCTACCCTAAATGCTCTAGAAAGCGCTCATTTCTAATTTTATCATTCCTACCACACATCCACCTCAATATTCTCATCTCTGCTACATCGAGACTTTTTTCTCTTTGATTGGTAATATGACTCAAACCCACAACCTCAAGGTTGCAATAGTGAATACCTTACACTGTGCAAAGGACTCTTGTCAAGTCATGAGACTATTGATAGGGTATGCACAAATTAGATCTCCTTTTTATGGTGGAAAACGAGTCTAGTTATATAAGCAAAAGTATCTCTAACACCCCAAACACACGCCCCCCCCCCCCCCCCCCTGCCCCCTCTCCCTCCCCAACCCAAAACCAAAAAAAAAACCCACAAAAGGACCCATAGATTTCCAACAATCAACAAGAGAAACAGCCCCTCCAAATAACTATAGTAAATTTGATAGGACCAATTTACTTAAGTTGCCCTAAATTTCTTATTGACTCAAGCCTATCGTGCTGGTAAAAGGAAGGTTAGAGTATACAAATGGAAAGACGAATAATCATTTCGAGGTGACTAGACATTTGCAAATCAAGATGCAAGAGGATAACCGGGTCCTGCAGGAATTGGAGGGGTGCTTTGCAATGAAAAGGAGGAAATCTTGTTTGTGTTTCCCAAGCAGGTGGGAGTAAGAGCTTCCAATGAAGTAAAGGTTTTGGCCATCTTAGAGGCTGATCTCTTTCACAAAAGATTGATGATTGATGATTGAAACTTGAAAGTGATTCAGCTAATGCGATTTCATGGGTGACTCATGTCGTCTTAACATGGATTTTTGTCATGAGATTTGTTCCACCAATAGTTTTGCAGATGCCCTAGCTAAACAGGGGGTGGATAAGGTTGTTCCTTTTGTTCCTTCTATTTGGTGTAATTGTTGGGCTTAGGGTATAATGCTCATACCCTCGATGGTGTTGTACCTTTGGCACCCTATCCATTGTTGTATGATTTCTGTTTTGTTTTAATGAAATTTACCATCACCAAGCCAAAAAAATAAATAAAAAGAACGAAAAGAAAAAACAATCATGTCTTGTCTTGTTTGCTCTATGCAAAATCAATTGAAATTGCATTTTTGCTAATGTTATGACTTATCAGAGGACTGCAGGACAGAGCAACAGCCTTAAACTCCCAAAAAAGGAGGAAAAAAACACTTGTTGGATTTTGTTCATATAAAAAACAAGTAGCATTCCACAACTGTGCTCAAAGAAACATGGAATTCGTGAAAAAATTCTCAATTTTCACTTTTAGATCGATCATATCAAAGAGTTTTAGCTTAAGAAGAATTGATCAATTTTGATATTGGAAACTTAGTTGTAAGGGAGACCAGCATTACACAAACTGACTGTCTAAAATTTGTTACCTAATCATGAAAGAGGTCTCATTCCAACTAAAACATGCTTAAAAAGTCAAACCATGTGTGACTTAAATATCCCATAAATTTGAAAATTTAATTACAATTGGGAAGATTCCCATGGCTGGAGTTTCAATGGTAGAATTACCAAAAAAGCAACAACAAGAAGGGAGAAAAGTAAAAGGAAATCAACACTAAGTGAAAATTCATGAATAGTACAAACATAACTGATCATAGCCATTTGATTTAAGAAAAATGTTCCATTCAAAAATATTATTAGGAGTATTCCCAAGCATAAAAACTGAAAAACCTAAATGGTTAAAATGCATTTAAGTGTCTGTCAAAATATATGATTTGGAATTACAAAAGATCGCATTAGAAAGAAAGTGACTCAGAATATGCAAACCAGCACACTCCCAAATAACCAGAGCACACAGGCGTGCACAAATGCACATACAGAAAAATTAGTATGTACCACACTTAAGGCAATAATAAACAGCACCAACCGCATGTAATGTCCCATATGGGCGGGCTTTTGTTGAATTGAGTTCTGCCAACTTGTCTTGGAAAGGTGAGAGATCCCTTAAACCACTTTCATTAGCTTCCCTTAGTATTGCATCCCTCTTTGCCTCCATAATCTTCTTCTCCGCTTGTGTATGCGTCTAGAAAGAAAGGGAAAACATCTAGCGATGAATTCGAAATATATGACTAAGAGGAAAAGATTACTGAAAATATATCATAACGGAACTGATATAAGGCACCCATGGTTACAAAGCAGCAATCCAACCCAAAGAGTGTGCTTTTGTGTGTGAACGCAAAAGAGGTTACTGATTCTTTGGTTAAACAAAAGAGGTGGAGTTTCTGCATATGGTTAGAGCAGCGAACAAGGTGACTGATTCTTTGGTTAAACAAGGAAATGGTAATATTTGTGTATCTGGGTTCTAATGATCTGATTCAGACGGTTATTTGTTCGTGTTGTGTGAGTCGATATAGTGATTTTGTTTAGCTTTCAAAAAAATATATATAGTGCTTTTGTACTGATACTTTCTGTACCCCTTTGCTGTACAAGTTTCCAAGTAACACGATTTACCTCATTGATGGTAAAAAAATGAAATACTTAAATGAAGGCATTAAAAAAGGAATTATTCAATTCTACGATTAAATATCATATTTATTTCATACTTAACACACCTGCATACGTGTCACCAGTACCCATATTGGATTTGTCAGTAATACATTGAAGGACCTGCGCATATTAAGATTGTTCTAAGATACAGTTGAAATTTAAAGCTTCTTTCTATTGAGTCACAGCATATCTACTTGCATCCCTGGAATACACACTAGTTGACACCTGCAGTTATCAGATTAAAAACTTTCTAGTAAATCAGCAACATTAACTACCAGAGCAAGTCTTTCATCCTTGAATATTTCTATTGACAACAAAAATTGTCCACTACAAAGAAAGGAATCATATTGTTGTTGAAATCACAACAAACTAACGAAATTCATTTTAGATCAATTTGTTAATTTAGAATCTCGCTTATCTCCTAGTATAGTAGTAGATTTGTATGGTCCTCCCTGAATTTAATTTTATTGCCTTGCGAAAAAAATTCAATTCTTATGTGGCCAATAAAGTTGAAATTCAGGGCATTAAAAAAGAAAAATAAACTCGTGACCATTTTAAGCAACATCAAATAGGAAAAGTGCAACTCTCTCTAGTTTTGGTATTAGTATATATCTACTTGCCCAGCAATAGCTGCCACGACAAGCCAAGAAAACATGCCAACAGTTCCATCACCACGACCTCTCTTCTTGCGGCTAACTGCAATAGCCTCTGCCTTGTTTTTGAATACCTGATAGAAATAGTAATAAATGCCCTGCAAATTGAAAATTAAATATTAATTGCACATTGTTAACATGAGTTTCATGCACTTTCATTTTCTTAACAAAATGCTATGTATTTGAGGACAGAGAAGCCTAATTTAGTCAAGTTCTATAAATGCAAAGCCAATATATCCTGCATTAGCTAATGATTGCCAAACAAGTGGGATCAATCTTTTCACAGTTCATCTTGTCAGCAACAGTATGGATAGGACTAACATAGTCTTAATAGTTTCCAATGAGCATATGGATCAATTGGAGAGGCCAAATAAGGATAAAGGACTAAAAGGATCACATCAGCTACTAGCAAGGAGGATTATACTTTGAACACCAAAAAAGCCTATTGTCCACATGGGTCCTTAGTATTAACTTTCCTTAGCTAACTATTCCTACCAAAACCTCGAGGCCAACCACTCGCAAGTTCGAATCCCATGAGGAACATCTCGAAGCTAGAAAAAAATGTGTTTTGTGAAATGCGCACCGACCGGGTTCCACCCAAGGGTAAGTATTGAAAAGTATTTATGTTGCCTCTACTAACACCTCGAGGTTTTAGCATGAATGGTTAGCTAAGGAAACTTTATACATAGGAGTATTGGACATCTAGAACCATTTCCCACTTTGGGATCGCACATTGCTCAGATGTCCCATACATACAAATTGCCATAAGTCACGTAAATACTAAATAGGGCTATTTCAGTCTTTTCCCCTTCAATTGAGTTTAAAATGGTAAGGATTTAAATATCCAGTTTTAATCCAAATGCTACTATCATATTATAATATATTAAGTTACGAGGTTTTGGCTTCAATTTTGACCGTCGGTTATGTAACTACTCATGCAACTACCCACTCATTTTTCCATCAAACCACTCATGTTTCAGTTGTTCCTATGTAACTAGACCATTTTTGCTCCAATTTCGCTATTTCTATTTTATCCAACTTGTCCTATGGAAAAAAGGTAATTTTTTAATATGTGATTATTTATTTTGTAGTGCACGGAGATACCGTACTGTGCATGGGTCATTAGGCTAGTTTAGAGTTAGAGATATTAATTGCTGGTAACCTACCTAATGAAAACCCCTAGGATGAAAAAGAAGGAAGAATTAGAGAAGGGAAGGAATCGGAAATAACGAGTTGTATAGTTGTGGTGCCTAGGGTTGGGCGACCACAAATACATACATATGTATAGTTTATTGAACTTTTCATAATTTCAGAAAACTAATGCAATTTTCCCAAATTACATGCGAGTCCCTGAGATCTATTTCTTGTTAAATTGGTACTCCCTCAGTTTAAGGTGTCTCTTTGTTACGAGAACTATAAATACAACATAATAGAGTTGGTTGACTATTTCTATTCTTGAGATTTTCGACTTCAATGATTGCTTGTTATTAGATTAGGACTAGTAAACCCATATAGATTTGAGAGCTGGTTGTAGAAATCAACACTAGGAGTAGTTATTTTGCTTATCTATGATGCTCAGATACGGATATGGATATGCACACTGATACGGGGATCGGGGATATGACTCCTCACTTTTGAAAATCTAGGACACGGATACGGATACGAGTGTCCTAATTTTTTCTTTAGATCACATTTGAATAAATGAAATTATCATTGTTTTCGTCCCTTTCTAGCATTTTTTTTTATGGTGAGAATTAAAAACATTAAAAGGACTATATGAAATAAAGGACTTTATAAGTAGGATATGTTAAACCTGATCCCTAGAAATATCGGTGTAATGCCAGGTACCAACACAAGTGTTGTGTCGGTACGATACGGATACGTTGGGCTTGTACAAGTATCCGGGTATCATAGTTGCTTATGAGTTTGCTTGGTTATCCTTCTAGTCCTCTCTCTCTCTCTCCCTCTCTCTCAAATGTATTCTAGTTTGTTGTTTCTAGTGCTTTGGGAGATGAAATACCTGTCAAGACATCCATGATCCATTCAGTGCTTTGGATTGAATCATCATTTCACCATCCATTTCTAAGGTAATACTTGAATGTTATATTATCTTGCGGGAGAGTGTTGATATAAATTGTTATGTTGTTCACTAACAGCTCAAGCTTTTTGTGTTTCTGGTTATTAACAGAGATCTCTATTGCAAGTTCAAAACCCATCCAATATATGTCCATCAGATGAATCTATCATATCTGTTGGGAAGTCCCACAACCCACATCACCTAAGTAATAGGCTCAACATGTCTTAATATACATGTATGGGCCTTCCACCTATCAACTTAAACTTTCGGGTTAGTATATGGTTTATTACAATATCTAGTGTAGACTGCCCCATCATGATATCTATAAAAAAGCGATTTTTCTTGGGTGATAAAATTTTACTTTTGGGTGTTTCTCAGAGTATAGTTGGAAAGATGAAAATTTTGGAAGTTTATTAATACAACTTTTGCCTGAAATTAGGAAAGTTTTAAGATTTCAGATAAAATCAACTAATTAAAAAATATTTGGGAAATCTATTTAGAACTTCATAATATTTTAAAGAGATCGTATGCGAAAAATTTTACAATATTTTCATACTGACTAACTCCGCCTATGTTGGGGTATCCTTGACATAGCCGGTCCCAAGCCCGGACAAAGGAGGAGGGTTGTGCGTTAGGTAGCCGACAGCCAGCACAATACTCAGTCGGATTTTTTTATGGATTTGAGACCTAATGAAATTTCGTTGGGGCGTCCCCTACTTAGCGACGCGCTGTATGGTCCGGGTACAGTGATAAGTGAGCAAGGACCGCTGCATCGGCGCCCGGGTGCAATGCTAAATAGGCAAGGGTCCTCACACTTTATTGGGCGAGTGTGTGGGGTAAGGAAGCTAGTCCAAAATAGAAGGCTGAGATTGGGCACTTAGAACATTGGGAGCCTAACTGGGAAACTTATGGAAGTGGTGGATACAATGGAAAGGAGACGAATCGCAATTGCTTGCTTGCAAGAGACAAGATGGGTGGGACACAAAGCTAAAGAGATTGAGAGGACCGGGTATAAGTTATGGTATACGGGACTTAATAGATCGAGGAATGGGGTCGGCATAGTGGTAAACAAGGACTTAAAGGAAGATGTAGTGAATGTAAAGCGCTATGGAGATAGGATTATTGCAATTAAGTTAGTGTTAGGAGAAGAGATAGTGAACGTATTTAGTGCTTATGCCCCCCAGGTGGGCTTAGGAGATGGACATAAGGAGAAGTTTTGGGAAGACTTGGAAGGAGTGCTACTAGAGATACCCCAAGGAGAGATGGTCTTCATAGGAGGTGATTTGAACGGTCATGTAGGACGTGACGTAGATGGATACATAGGAGTACACGGGGGACATGGGTACGGTAATAGAAATGAAGAAGGGAAGGATATCTTGGAGTTTTCAGTGGCTTATGATCTCATGGTAACTAACACATTTTTTAGAAAGAGAGAGGAGCATTTGGTGACTTATAAGAGTGGCTCATCGAGGACACAAATTGACTTCTTCTTAACTAGGAAAAGAGACCGTTTAGCTTGTAAAGATTGTAAGGTTATACCGGGGGAGAGCTTGACTTCCCAACATAGGTTGTTGATCATAGATGTGCAGTTACAAAGGTGGACTAGAAAAAAGAAGTTGTATAGATGCTCAAGGACTAAATGGTGGAACCTGAAAGGTGATAAGCAACTAGCTTTAAGGGAAAGAGTACTAGAGGAAGACGTTTGGGCGACAGAAGAGAGTGCAAATAATATGTGGGATAAGGTAGCAGAGTGTATTAGGAGGGTAGGGAAAGAAGTCTTAGGAGAATCTAAAGGGGGTGCTCCGGTACAGAAAGAGGCATGGTGGTGGAGCGAAGCCGTCCAAGACAAGATAAGAGTTAAAAGAGAGTGCTTTAAAACTTGGCAAAAGGATCGAATTGAAGCGAACTTGGAGAGGTATAAAGAAGCAAAAAGAGAAACCAAAAAGGCAGTTAGTGAGGCCAAGGCAAAGGCATTTGAGGAGCTATATAGGCGACTTGACACTAAGGAAGGCGAAAGAGAGATATTCAAGCTTGCTAAAACTAGAGATCGGCGGACCAAGGACTTAAACCAAGTTAAATGCATTAAGGATGAGGATGAAAATGTATTAGTAAAGGAAGAGGAGATAAAGGAGCGTTGGAAGAGCTACTTCTACAAGTTATTTAACGAAAGCAGTAGTAGTGACATACAATTGGGGCAGCTTACCATTTCTAGAGAAGAAGCGAATCATATGTTCTATAGGAGAATCAGTAGGGAAGAAGTTAAAGAAGTATTGAAAAGAATGAAGAATGGGAAAGCGGTTGGGCCAGATGGTATCCCTATTGAGGTCTGGAGGTGCTTGGGGGAGGATGGTATTAGTTGGTTGACAAAGCTTTTTAATGTAGTGCTAAAGAGCAAGAAGATGCCTAATGCATGGAGGAAAAGTATTCTTATACCCATATACAAGAACAAAGGAGATATTCAGAACTGTGCGAACTACCGCGGGATTAAATTGATGAGCCATACGATGAAATTATGGGAGAGAGTTATTGAGAGAAGACTAAGAAGAACAACAAATATTTCAGAGAATCAATTTGGTTTCATGCCTGGGAGATCAACCATGGAGGCTATCTTTCTCCTGAGGAGGTTAATGGAACAGTATAGAGAAGGTAAGAGAGATTTACATATGGTGTTCATTGACTTTGAGAAGGCCTATGACCGGGTTCCTAGGGAGATTCTTTGGAAAGTTCTGGAAAAGAAAAGAGTTTGTGTCGCTTATATTGAGGCGATAAAGGATATGTATGATAGAGTCGTGACATCTATAAGGACGACTGGCGGCGAAACTAAGGAGTTTCCTATCACGATTGGTCTACACCAAGTGATGCAGTCCTAGGGTTAGGATGCAAGTGCTAGGGCACAATTAGGTTCCCAGGGAACAATCACACGAGGAAGAAACAGTCTTCAACGATAAATCTTCTTTAACTCAATTCTCTCTATCTGATTACCAATCTTTACAATGTCATATTTATAAGAAAAGAAACTTAAGGCCTAAGAAAAACAACCAAACTAGGAAACCAAATAATAATTAGAAACTAATCCTAATTATACTCTTACTAAAATAAAACTAATTAAAATTAGAATTTCATGGGTCCCACATGTGGCCCACGAGTCTTGTTGCAATGATATGGTATTGCTGCTGCATCACCAAGGCTCAGCGTTAAGCCCGTACTTGTTTGCCCTAGTTATGGATGAGATTACAAGACATAACCAGGATGAGGTGCCGTGGTGTATGCTATTTGCAGATGATATTGTTTTAGTGGATGAGACGAGAGAAGGAGTGAATGCTAAACTTGAATTGTGGCGGAAAACATTAGAGACAAAAGGGTTTAGGCTAAGTCGATGCAAAACGGAATATATGGAATGCAAGTTTAGTCAAAGTAGGACACCTGGTAACATAGAAGTAAGTTTGGACACACAAAATATAGTAGAGAAAGAAAACTTTAGGTACCTTGGATCTATGGTGCAACAGGATGGAGGGATTGATACTGATGTAAGTCACAGGATTCAAGCCGGGTGGACCAAATGGAGGAGTGCTTCGGGGGTCTTGTGTGATCGGAAAGTCCCCCTCAAGGTTAAAGGAAAGTATTATAAGGTGGCGGTACGGCCAGCATTGTTATATGGATCAGAGTGTTGGGCAGTAAAGCATAATCATGTCAAGAAGATGGAAGTTGCGGAGATGAGAATGCTAAGATGGATGTGCGGGATCACAAGGAGAGATAGGATTAGGAATGAGGAGATTAGGGGCATAGTAGGAATAGCACCGATTGGAGATAAAATGAGAGAAAATCGACTGAGATGGTTCGGCCATATTAGAAGGCGTCCAACAGAGGCACCTGTTAAAAGGTGTGAAAGCATGGAGTTTGCCAAGAGTAGGAGAGGGAGAGGGAGACCCAAGAGAAGTTGGAAAGAAACTATTAAACATGATCTTGCCTACATGGATCTAACGGAGGACATGGCCCTAAACAGATTTGATTGGTGTCGTCAAATCCATATAGCCGACCCCACCTAGTGGGAAAAGGCTTGGTTTGGTTTGGTTTTCATACTGACTGAAAAAACAAAAAGGCCCACCTGACTGTTCCATAAAAAATGGATCTGCCTGTAGCTCGAATGAACTGTAGAGTCTTTTAAGGAGTGACATTGTGCTAAGTGGTTAACAGTAAGGTGGGGTCTGATTGGCTTCTTATAGAAAAAGACAAGTTGGATGCTCCAGTAGAATAGATAATGGGATTCACTGATGTGTATGTGTGGATTAAGGTGAGAGAAGGCCCCATTAACACCTGATAGCTGTCTGTGTATATTAATAGCAAGGATTGTGCATATGAAAAGGAAAAAAAAAAAAAAAAGATTGTAATATGATAAGAAAAAAAAAAGAGGAAATACAGAAAACACATGAGAAACAAATAGAATAGTAAAACTGACACAAAATGGATGATATCTTACAGAATTCTGATGTACTTTAGCAGTATTTTCTATTAGAGTTAAGCATTCTTATAGAGGTTACATGTTTGCTGAAAATTTAGGAAATTGTGGTATTTCTATCAAGCTTATTGAGGCTCTAACTAAACCACCTGGATACCGGATGGTTGTAATACCACTGTTATCTCATTAAAAATGTCCTTTTGTGTTGACAAAGAAGTAACCTGAGATGCAGCAGTTCCCAGCAAAGAAGGCTTCAAACCGCTATACAAACCTCCCCAACCATCGCTTCTTATAACCTGGAAGAGGAGAAGAAGAAGATAAGATGATGACAAAGAATGTATGTTAATTCCCTTCCTCCTTATCACAAGAAACCTTAAAAAACTTGAGACTCTAGCTGACTCAAGAATTGGCCCAAAGTAAGGCAGAAACATCCAAGATGTAAGCTGAGATTGTCTTTCCATTGAAGTTTCGGTAAGATTCTTCTAAAATCACTTACTAATTTTAATCTGGTTCCTGAGTGTTTTCCAAGGTTTAGAGGGGAACTGTTGAACCAAATTTTATATGAAGCTCATTTGGACTGGGAGTTATTTATTTTTTTCCGATCACTGACAAAAACTTTAATTAAGAAGAAAGAGATTCATACAATAAAGACAAGTACAAGAGTTTTGTACCCAAGACAAGTACAAAATAGGAGGGAAAAAAAAAGAGACTATCTACCCCTTGCTTCACTAAAGCATCTACTACTGAATTAGCAAATCTAATAACATTAATGGGGCGTTTGGAAACTCTAATCTAATTAATAAGAGTTATTTAGATTAAGGTCTAAAATAAGAGCTCTAAATTAAGTTCTAATTTATAATGAGTGTGTTTGGTAGAATTTGAAGAAAAAAGATTTCATGAGGTAATTGTGGCCCACCTTTTATAAATTACAATGTAGTCTCCACCATTTACGCTATTCTCATTCAAAACAGTTGTAAATTTTGCATTGTTTGTGCACCTCCATCCACCTCAGCTAAAACGGCTCTTAAAAAAAGGCAGCCCTGCTTAGCAGCTTAGCTTGTTTTTTCAGAGGCAAAAGCTCTACTTTGTAAGCAAGCTCTAAAATTAGAAAGGCAAAAGCTCTACTTTGTAAGTAAGCTCTAAAATTAGAAAATACAATTAGAGGTTTACCAAATGCTCTAATATGTAAATAGGCTCTAAATCACAAAAGAAGAGCTTATTTTATAGTGACAAAACGCCCCCAAATTGGGGCTATTTGGAAACTCGTCTAATTAATAAGAGCTAATTAGATTGAGGTTTAAAATGAAATCTATAAGTTTTTTAATTCTAATTTGCAATTAGTCTGCTTGGTAAGATTATAAAAAAAGAAAAAAATAAATAAAAAAGCTCTTATTTGACGAGGCAATTGAGGCCCACTTTTTTTTTTTAAATTACAATGTAGTAGATCTGTGCCATTTTGAGAATTTTATGAGGTAATTTTTAATTCACTGGTAAATCTTGCTAAAAAAAACTTTAAAAAAAAGTCTTAGCTTTTTTTTTCAGACAAAGTTCTTATTTGTAAATAAGCTATAAAAAAAAAAAAACAGAAAATCTAATTAGAGGGGATGAGAGAGAGAGAGAGAGAGAGAGAGAGAGAGAATTGTGTAGTCTCGGAACAGAAGGGGATGAAGTGAGTAGTGGTGCGACCTGAAGGAGTTGCATGAAAGTTCCGCCTGCGGAAGACGAGACTGAAGCATCTGAAATGACCGCACTCTTCTTTGCAATGCGCTCGGTTTGTTGTCGAGTATTCACCTGAACCGACCAACCAAAACAAAGAGGGAGGGTTTTTGTTTTGTGAGAGAGAGAGAGAGAGAGAGGAATAGAGGGAAGTTTTAAGTTAATTAAAATAGACGAAGGCGCATTAAGATGTGGTGCGGATGAGATGAGATTGGAGGGAAAATACCGTTTGCAAGGGATAGGTGATAATCTGAGCGACGATGCCACCACCAGCGCCAGCTAATCCATTCACGAAGGCGTTCGACTTCGACATGCTTTCGCTTCTTCAAATCAAACCCCCCACGGGCCAACCCCACTAGCAGCAGGCCACTGCTAATGTTATGTTGCAACCATCTCAACGACTATGGGAACGAAGGCCAGTTGGTCAAGTGTCAAGTGAAGTGAGGAGGTATTGTTTCCTTGCCTTGCCTTGCCTTTCCTTTTTGTTGAGAAGATAAGAAGACTGACTTTTAACTCCACCCTTTCATCCGGGCGAATGGCGCACGGTGAAGTCTCTTTCTCAATCCCCGCTCCGCTCCGCTCCTCTCCTCTCGGCTCAACCCAAATCCAAGAGAAATTCTATATGCACCGACATTTTTTACGAACATACTTACACTTAAATTTAGAGTGCTGCTATTAGCACACAATTTTTTTCTTTTCCAACAAAAGGAATTTGAATTTTTTTTTAATTATATTTTTACCCCTTTATGAAATGACCAAAATATCTATTGCCCCCATTTTCACACACAAGCTCATCTTATTCCCTCCCACCCATCTCTTCTTCCCTCCCACCCATCTCACTCTCCACTTTCCAGAAAAACTCAAAAGGCAACTCATCTTTCTCCATTTTATGCTCTTTGGGCAACTCATCTTCCTCCATCTCCTTCATCTTTCATTCTTCTTATACTTTATCTTTTTTCATTCTATAACTAAAGGATTTCTAGTGCAATGAAGGAAGAAAACAATAATCAAATGGTGCTTTTCAATCAGCTTTATGCCTCTTTTTTTAAAAAATTTTCTCGCCTGGAACGAGTTGCAGGTTCCCGATATGTTCGGTCTTTCAGGACCGAACATATGGCATATGTTCGGATATACAGTTCCGAACATAAGGCATTTGTTCGGTCCTGTACTTCCGTAAATATGCAATATGTTCGGTCCTGAAAGACCGAACAGAGTCGCGATTTCTAATACCATTGCGACGATGGATAAAACGCACCCAAATGCATGAAAAAACACTAACATTGTTTCTAAAAACTTACATTGAATGAGAATCTATCCCCATAACAAGTTTCCATGAAAAAAAAAAAGATAATCTAAGTTGGAAAAAATGGTAAAGAAGAGATGGGAAAGAAGAATAAATGGTGAAGGAAAAAGGGAATGCCAGAGGATTGTGGAGATGGTGGAGCGGACTGGTACGCCAGAGGAATGTCGGAGGAACGCCGGAGAAAACGGTGATTCTTGTGTGTGGGAAGAAAGGGATGAGGATGTGTGTGGCAAGAAAGAGGGAAATGGAGGGATGGGTAGTTTAGGAAATTTTATTGTGTGTGAAAAGAACTAATGTATTTTTTAAATTATAGGAATGTGTGTAGAGAGAATTTGTGTTTGAAAAGAAAATTTTGGTGTGCCAATAACAGCACTCTAAATTTATTTTTAATTACCAAATTGTCCCTTAGTGAAAGGACGAAATTGCCCTTCACCATCAACCTCCTCTCCTCTTCCTTTCGTTCATTTGCAGTGGGGGTGAGCCGTCTCTACTCTCATCTCCTATTCCTCCTCTTTTTATTCTTCTTCTTCTTCATTCTCCATTTCATCCATTGCTTCGTAACCGTTCCCTCGCACTCATTCATGCCCGTTGATGTTCATCTCTTTCCTCATCATCTTCTTCAACCTTTTTAAAGTATTCTGAAGTCTCATCATATTCTTTAACCCTTGAAAGTACTCATCTCCCCGGGGCACATTGTCTACTGAAAGCAAACATTTTCAACATGGACAAGCAACTGACAATCTACCAAGATGAGGTATATTCTCTGACTTCGTTTCCAGCTCGTCATTCAGTTTTCCCGCGATATACTCGGTATTCCAGAACCGTGCAAAATCACTTTGCACGGCACATTTTAACTGTGCAATATTTTTTTGCACGGTCACAATAAACCGTGCAAAATAAACTTGCACGGTTATATGAAACCGTGCAAAAAAATAATGTACAGCTAGAATTTGCCGTGCAGAGTGATTTTGCACGGTCCTACAGGACCGTGCATTAATAAACTAATAATTTTGGGATCATATTTTCAGGAGATTGATTCAACTGGTGCAAGTCAGTGCTCTCTTGATTTTACTAATGTCTTCACTACCGAAACGATATTCAAAAGCCGAGAGGATTTAATCTAATGGACATGGGATGTCGGAAAGAAACATGGCTTGGTGATTGTAATCAAAACTTCGGATGCTGGTGGAGATGGTAGGAAACCGAGAATAGTTTTATCCTGTAAGAGAAGTGGTAGTTACAGGGCTTCATCGAAGATCTACGAAAAGAAGAATCCTAACAAGGCAACAGGAACGAAGAAGTGTAATTGCCCTTTTGCTTTGAAGGGTCGAAAGTTGTCAACTGACGATGATTGGATGTTAGCAGTGGTTTGTGGGATACACAATCATCCAAACGCACAACATCTCGAGGGGCACTCGTTTGCTTGGAGGCTTTCTACGGAAGAGATTAATGTTTTGATTGATATGTCTAAGAGTCTGGTGAAGCCAAGGAACATCCTTCGAACACTGCAGGAGCGGAATGTGCACAACACCACTACGATGAAGAGTATCTACAATGCTCGTCGTCAGAAGTTTAGGGTGACAGAGATGGCCGGTTGATCACAGATGCAGCAGCTTATGATGTATTTGGAGAAGAACAAGTACATTGAGTATCACACTAGCAATGATGATACAGATGCAATCTTAGACCTATTCTGGGCACATCCGTCATCTATTCAGCTATTACGTGCATTTTCAGAAGTTTTGATAATGGATTTCACGTACAAGACCAATAGATATCGACTTCCATTGCTTGAGATTGTTGGTGTCACATCTACCCAACTGACGTTCTCCGTTGCAAAAGTATTGTCAAACCGTTCCTATTCCAGAACCATTTAGAACCGTTCCAAATTTAGTGAGAACGGTTAATAACCGTTTCTAATGATTAAATTTAAAAAAAAAAACACTGTAATTGCAAATTTTTAATATGCCACTAAAACAAATGCATATTAAAAATAATAATAAACTGCAGCATTCACACCTATACACATTCATAGAAAACAAGCACCAAATGGTTCACAAAATCTAAAATTGAAATCAATAGACTATCTTGAACTCAAATATTAAATTTATAATATTTGAATATCAATACATCACACATCCACCTCATAACCTTCTAACTACTTTCATCCACTACATTGTTAGGAATCCATTCAACAAAGTAGGAAGAGTTCTTATTCTGAACATTGATCATTTGTTCATTGACTTCTTTGGTGCTCATTTTCCCACGGAACATGGCTGAACATGGCTGAAGCGGTCAGGTACCGGCCATGTCTAGGATCTGCAGTGCACATCATGTTCTTGGCATCCCACATCTGCTGAGTCAACTCAGGGATAGTGTGAGCACGATACTGCTGGGTTGTAACGCCCCAATTCCGGATACCGAGAAAATCGTCAAAGTACCGAAATTGGCGCGCTACTTCCCGGAAAATCCGAGAACTTCCAAGATCGTAGGTCCGCAGTGAGGTCCAATTTAAAACTTTCTGAACAATAATGTAACAACAGTTATTATTGCGGAAGTGTATTATAAGCGGAAGCCATACAGAGATAGCGGAAGCATAAGGTATCAACGTATATATGTCAAATGTAGAAGGGCTGAAGTCCAGCCTAAATGTATAGTGATAACAAATCAAAGTTTAATTACATATTTTTCATTACTACCCAACTCACAACAAATGTCTCTCAAAATCCAGACAAAAGAACACTCAAACCCCTGCAGCTGGTGTCGGCTCTCCACCTTCCGGCTCGACCTCATGGTCGGCCGGCCCCCATCCGTAGTCGCCTGCTACGGGCACCTCAACGAGTGCGAACGCATCGCCCTCGAACTCGGGGTCAAGACCTAAGCACCAAGAGTGGATCAGATCTAAAGATCTGGCAAGTCACAATATGCAGATAATATAGAATGTATGCATCAAAATGAGTAGAGACATGTATAAAGTTAAGAGATGAACAAAGGTACATATGCTATGCAGTCGTGCAAGATAACAATGTAGAATCATAATAAGCATAACAGTAATAAACCTACACAATATGGCACATCCACATAAGCTGGTCACCGCGGGATATTATGCCGCGGCCCTCCCATACTGAACACAGTCGCGGTAGGGATCCTAAGCTAATGCTAGGGATTACTAACCCCGCAAAATATCATCAACATCATCCACAACGACCGGAACCGGCATCACACCGTCCGTCCCAACAGTGCTCATCATGATAGCCACACAACAAATCTCAATAGCTCCTACCAGTGATGATCAGTCCAACTGGCTGAGCTTAAATCAACTGAGTGAATGTCTATGCCGACTCGGAAACAATAAAGGTCTGTGTCTGTCTAGGCTTTGCCTTGCGTGAACAAGGTCCTAACAAAAGTCCCTAAGAGGTCTAAGTACTCAATGCAAATTGTGGATCATAGTCAAGTCCATTTCCAATCATTGGATCCGTACCAAGGCCCACCAAATACTTGGCCTGGTCTATAACAATCCATATGAGATACAAGTCCATGTTCAATGACATATGATCCATCTACGTCCATAATGGTCACAAGCCCATACAATCTAACCTCTCCATTCTAGGGTAATTCATATCCAACTTAGGCCATAAAAAGGGCCCGCCTAGCCACAGACACGGGTCAATGATCCACCCAATCAGATTACCGGGTCACCTCTAAGTATTCCTAGGTTTAGGTCCTCCATTTTCCATTTAATTAACAGGTATGAGCAATAATAAGGACAATAGAGTGATAGTCGTAGTATGAGGGAGATGAATCTCCAAGTACACGAATCATAGGGAGATAGCAACAGTCCAACCTAGGTAAATGGTCCACTTTCGGATACAGGTCCATCTCAGGTAATTCGATCTTTAAGTGAAACCACAGATGCTAAGGAATATTGTGTTTGGTGCTTAGAAGTTATATGCATCATTTTGGTAACGTATAAAGGTCGAATCATCTTAGATTACATAACCTGGACTTTAATTAGTGGACCCCACGAGTCAAGGTTGAGCCACACCATTTACTCGTGGTTGGCACAGTGATGGAAGTCTATTTGAATGGTCAATGGGTTCTACATATGATTGCAACAATGGAATTTAGAATCTGGGAAGTGTCACTGTACACAGTGTGCTCAGCCGACCTCCTGGCCTGGGCGGTCAGCTCGGCACACTGGGTCCAGAGAAGGAAAAACATCCTGCAGGCAAAGCCTGATTGTCCAGGACTTCCTGTGAGTTCGGCTAACCCCCTGGCCTGGGTGGTTGGCCGTGCGCACTAGGAATTCTGGCTGGAAGAAATGTCCCAGGTTCTAGTCTCCTTTGTTGAAATCCCGCCTTTTTGGAAATCCATCTCGGAGTTCGGCTAAGCAATGGAGCTCAATTGAATACTCAGTTCGGCCACCCAGCTCAGCTCGGCAAAGGGCCTAGCTCAGTTGGATCACCCAGCTGAGTTCGGGAAAATGCATTGGGCTTGGCAGGGCATTGAGGTTGGTTTAGCTCTCAGCTCGGTTAAGCACTGAGTTCGGCTAAGCTCGAAGTCCGGTCTGGCACGGAACCCGGTCTGGCGCTGAGCTCAGTAAAACACTGAGTTCGGCCATAACACTGAGTTCGGCCGTAACACTGAACTCGGCTTTGAGCACTGAGCTCGGCCTAGACACTTAGCTCGGCTAAACGCGAATCTCATCCTAACCATTATGCTCGGCAGAACTCTGAGTTCGGCTAGTGTTGAATCCAGCCATCGCTGAGTTCGGCCAGTATTGAGCTCGGCAGTTGCTGAGCAGCGCTAATGCTGAGTTCGGCAACCGCTGGGCTCTGCAAGTGCTGAGTTCGGCAGTTGCTGAGCTGCACTAATGCTGAGCTCGGCAACTGCTGGGCTCTGCAAGTGCTGAGCTCGGCCATCGCTGGACTCTGTCCATCTCTCCTATCAGTGTTGTGTTCTGTTACAGAACCCAGTTCTGCGACAGGACACAACTTCTCTTCATTAAGCACAGGAATGGTGGTCCACCTCTGATCAAAATCCAGATCAAGTAGCACCCCATGGTCGCACAGGCCCCCCTCACATAGACGTAGGGTCCTGATCTACCAAGGGTGGTCCTACTTCGATTCCGATCTCAATACTGCGAGATGGGTTCTTGTCATTCCATCTCCGGAAACTCATTCCCGTGACTCAATTCTTCTGGGATTCTCCATAGACCATTACAGAAGCAAAATAAATCATTCCTACATCATCCACCCATCATCAACGGGCCATTGATCATCCAAATGAGGTAATCCCATCCATCAATGGCCAAAGGAACCAAACAAACATGCTCAAGGATCGATCTAAACATATATATTACAAATTGGAATTCTACTGCAAATCAAAGGAAGGAAACATGCAATCTAGACTACCAGCATAGTGCACTTGCCTTGATCGATTGAAGGTAGAAGGAAAAGAGAGAGAAAACCACAGGGAAACCAAAAAGGAAGGGTCTCGGCAGTTGCTCCTACGGTGCAGGTCGATCTTGGTTGGCCTTCTGTCAGGGATTTCTGGGGCGAGGGAGAGAGAGAGAGAGATTGGAAGAGAGACGAGGGTTCGTTGGAGGGAATTGGGGAAGAAGAAGAGAGAAGAGATTGGAACTTGAGAGAAAAGGGAGATGAACAGTAGTTGTTAGGGCAGGGGAGGGTTTAGTTTATATAGGTTGGGTTTTTGGGTTATGGACAAAAATGCCCTTAGGGTTAGAATAGGATTAGGGTTAGGGTAGAGGGTATTTAGGTCTTTAAGTGGGCTTCCAGAAGATTTTTTTGGTGCAAACCCCCTATAGTAAATACAAAACTCTAGCTAGGGCCTCTAACAAACTCCCTAACTCTAAAAATAACAAAAGACCCCCTATTGACTCTACTAATTACACCACTAGACTAACCCTAGGAAAATACATAACTACCCTCACTAAGTCCCATAATTAATATAATTAAAATACTTAAGCTAATATATAGTATTCAAATTCACATTGAGGGCCCACCAAGGGTGGGGTCTCACATGGGTGATGCAGCTAGACCTCATGGCCACATATGTAGGGCCCACTTAGATTTAGGACTTATTTAATTGTTATTACTTAATAGTTTTATTTGATGAGTTGTATATAGGATTAGGTTTCCTATTTATTTGGTTTCCTATTTTAATTAGGTTTCTTAGAGCTTAAGTTGTGTTTTCCTATTTATATGGCATTGTAGAGAATTATTTCTCAGAGTTGATTAATGAAATTGGGTTCTCCCATTGAGGTGCGCCCTCGTTTATTATCTTTTTGGAGATTGATTGTGTCTTAGGATACGTGCTTCGGCACCCATTGTGTTTTTAGCACTTCCTACGCAAGCCCTAATCATAGGGCCTGCACCAATTGTTATCACTGGGAGCCTCTCGACGTCAGTGGCGCAAATCCCACCATGAAGAAGTGGAGTCGAGGGAACGGGATCAGGTTCACTGCAAGCTTACACAGATCTGAGTTGAGCTAACCAGGGAAGCGGAGGCAGCATGTGACACCACTCATGGTGGCAGAGATTGGGTGATTAAGATCGCCAACTGCAGTATGAAGACAGAACGTCAATCTTACACTTTTAAAGACAAAGATTATAATAATATATTTAATATTAATGAGAGTCGTGTTACTGCTTTCAGAGGAAGTAGGAACATGAAGTATTTATAATATGATTGCTTCCTTTCTTCTTTTGATGCAATGGACATGCAAAAATTTTCAGTTCAACAAAAAATTAGACAAGACACAAGAAATATTTGGCCCAATGCATTTGGTCCAATTGAATAAAGTGCAAGGTCCCCCTTTTAAACTCTTCGCTGCATAATGCTCATCCCATGTCCGTAGTAGGCAACCAAAAAAAAAGGAAGACTTCATAGTTCAGATAGAAATACAAGCATAACAGATTGATTCATTTAGCTTTAAGTAGAGCATCATTCAATTCCTTAACAAAAACCAAGTTTATTGCTATATATTTCTCAACAAGAACTTGATTTGATTTTTCACACTTAAGTATAAAAGGTGAAGATTAACAAAGCAGCTAAAAGCTTAATTTTGTTTCCTGGACATGTAACATCTCACCTCCCTTGCAACCACCTCTCCAATCACCTCCCAAAGCCCTGTGGGAGCCTCCATCACAGAACAATCCAATCACAACAGGATAAGGTTTTAAAATATGAAACACATCTAAATCTTAGCGACCATACCCATCACAGCCCTTCAAATGTAAAATTCCTTAGACAAACACATAGCAAAGAATTGATAACAAGCACATAACTAAGAAAATGATACACCCCACTTAAGGGTTTGAGCTATAATAAACAGAGGGGTAAAAAAAAATTATTATCCCCTACAAAATTTGTGAATTACTTTGAGACCCTACAAAAGAAGAAAGAAGTTATCAGGAAGGACATTGTCTGTAGGAGAGAAACACTTCAAGTGGAGCAGAGACCTATCTCTGGTACAATATAAATTACAAGTTCATTTCAAATGAAGGTATTATAGGCAGTAACCTGAACAATAAGCATGACCTCTGTAACACAGGCCTCTGCACTTTCAACCTCAGTGTCCTGGCATGGGTTTCTACCTTCCCATACCTGATACAAAAGCTTTTGTAAGTACTGTCTCCTTTGTGCTTTGATGCTGTGAACGAAACAATTGAACCTACACTACAGGTCAACGAAAGAAAAGGACCAGCCACAAACAGACAATATTTCAATGGTGGTAAGACCTTTAGTACTCCACTGTTCCAATGAACATAATGTGTTTATTGCCAATCAATATCATATAATTTGAGCCATGATTACTAAGATTTAATGGCTTGTATGTACTAGATGTATAAATAGTAAACTATAGAAAATGAATGCATGAGGATTATAGATGGAACAGGAAAAAAATTAAAATCATCCCATATAAACATATGCAGTAGTGAGATCATCTGCTCATAAAGATCCATACCTCCGAAAAGAGTGATGGCCACAAAAGAATGCTTTATTGCTTGTGCCATCCAGTGGACCATCCCTATTAACTCACAAGTAGGCACAGGAGAACAAAATGAATGCACAGATTCATAGTTTTCACTTTAAGCATCCATCCCCTTCATGATTCATATTTATGTTTTCACTTCAAACACCAAGTTAATTGAGTATATAATTTAAAATAAATCACACAATTTTCAAACCATCCCTCTACACCTACACCTAACCCTCTCTTTAAAAAATTGGAATCCTTCCCCAACCCAGTTACTCTTAATGACTGCACAAATTAATATATACTAATAACAATATCAAGAATACATCATCTCATATTTACTACTAAAACAAGATCTTTCAACCTAATCTCTGCTATCCACACCCAATCCCATCCCATTTCTCAATCCATCAATCCCTTTGAAGTCCCTTTACCCCAAATCACACAGTTTTCGAACCAGGATTCAGTAACCATAAATGCCCCGACGAGAAATTTCAAATGCAACTCCTTCGATCAAACAAATAGAGTAAAAAAAAAAAACCCACATTTGGTGAAGAGCCTAACAACAGAAAATATCATATAGATAGATACATGGGTGATCATCTAATTAAAGTGGAATGCTCAGGCCTAAATCGAAATCACAAATACTAAAAGATAGAAAGAGAGATATCTATGAATGATAAAACCCACATACCACGTTCTTGCAGTGTAGCTTTTCCCCTGATTCGAATGTACAGGTCTTATTTGGATCGTTTTATCTAGGTCTTATTGATTCCAGCATGGACCTTTCCCAATTACTTACCAAGGATGGCAATAGGTAGGGTTAAATTTGGTTAGGGCAGGTTTGATCGTGGGTTTACTGTTTATGTGTGTGTAGGGGTCGAAATGGGTTAGGTATTGGCTGCCGGAATCTGGCTCCCTGAAACTCATCATGTCCCCCTCCTACTGATTATCTGTACAGTTAAGATTGAACACATAAGATTGTGCTAATCCCCTTGTCAAGTGTGCATGTGTTAATTTATTCCTTTATCTAAATGGGAAGAACTAGAACAAAGCATGAATTCCTACATAAAGCACAACACTTTCAAACCAATGTATTTAAACAAGAAAAAACTCGAATAAGAGGCACTTACATCTTAGAGTCAGATTCTCTCCAAGACCAAAGACGTAGTGGCCTTCGTGATCATCGTCCCTCCAGGGCGGAGAAGCAAGCCGAGCTGCAGCCTCATGCCGAATCAGAGAGGAAGAAGAAGAAGCGGGTGCCTACAAATATCCACCCATCATCCCATAGTTCCAACGTCGTAAAAAAAATCCACTACAGAAAACCCTAAATCTACGATTTCTCCCCCACAGCATTTCCGATCAGACGATGCCCATGCCATCCTTTCAAAACCCTAACCCTAGAAAATCCTCCCAATACTCGATGGGAATAGAAAAACATGTACAGAGAGGGGAATGAGAGCGACCGACCTCTGCTGGTTGAAAGGGCGCGGAATCCCAATCTAGACGGGTTTTTGTCTTCTATTTAGTGTTGATTTAGGGAGTTAAATTTGAATGGAAACAGCACCATCAATCAAGAGAGAAAAATAAATCCCCTCTCCTCCCTCCTCTTCCTCCCTTCTTCTTCATCCCGAAAAACTCATTTTTTTTATTCCCGCAGAATGGTCGATATCGACAATACCACTAAACGACAAAAAAAAAAAAAAAAAAAAAAAAAAAAAAAAACGAAAACGCACCCTGTGCCCTTATCCGTGTCCATTATAAACATGGCACCTCTAGAGATGTATAGCGCCCTATAGGGATCTGGTGGGTAAATTCCTCTATATAATAATAAAAGGCCAGAATATAAAAAAAGGGAAAACTTGAATTAATGGTTTTCCTTCTCACATGTGTCTTGAGCCATTATGCCAGGACCCATGTCGAGTCGCATCCGTCGAGGGAAGGAGTAGGCGGAATGACTCGCGAAATTTTTTGTGAGGCCCTAGGGCGCGGCCCCTTCTGGGCAAGATTTGTATGAGGAGAGAGATTCATCGATAAAGTTAACGCTGTCAACTAACCAACCCCACTTCTATCATCATCGTTGTCGATGTGGAGATTTTTTAGATCCTCCGAGAAATTTCCTACTCCAAAATAATGGTATGGGAACATTTGAGTGACCCCGACCAGGAAGGTGGAAAACGGACCCCTTTTCTAGTTTTTTATTACCCACCAAATCCAAACTTAAAAGATATACGGGCAGAGGTGTAAATTTGGGCGGGCAATCCAAGCATGGCCCGGCATGGAAGGAAGTCCCCCACTGGGTCGTGCTGGGCCAGCGCCCCAAGCCCGTGGGTGGCATGGCTCAGGCCCAGCCCACACATGCCCAACACACTGATTTTAAAATATAATTTATTTTTTAGAATGTATCGTAGGTTTTTAAAATTGTAAAAAAAATTTCTCATTTATCATAAGGTTTGAATTTCATTATATATTGATCCAAGTTCAAAATTATATTTTTTTTGAACTTTTGTAACTTAAATTTTAAGGAAATATAATCTATTTGATGTATTTTTTTCAAAACACCATTAGTGTTATTCTTCTTAGTTATTTCTCTTAATTTATTCATTTTATTGAAATTAGCCCAAGAGTTTAAGTCAAAGTTCGTGTCCGTCCAAGTCCAACTCGACAAAAAATAAATAAAAAAAGGAGTGGAGGAGGGGGAGCCATGGGCCGCACAACACGACCAGGGCCGTACTGGGCTGACCCCCAAAGGAGTGGGCACGGCCCGGCCCGTATAGTTTTCATGGGCCGTGCGGCCCGGTCATGAGTGGCGGCGCGGCCCGAGTTTACATACCTGTATACGGGTCATTGGGACAGGCTTTCCTGACCAAACGAGTCAAGTTGGGATTAACTTGCTTGACTAGATAGATCGGCAAAGCCTTCACAAGCACTTTTATTACCCTCAGTTTCTTTTTAAAAATATATAATAATAATAATATATATAAAAAAAAAGACATAGGCAGAGAATCAAGGATGAAAAATAAAAGGAGTCCAGCTCACAAGTCACGAGTACCCTGTCTCTCACCTCTCCCTCAGTAACCCAAACCTTAGACCTGTTCTTTAATTTCGAGTCTGGATCCCCTGTTTTATAGAAATAGAGAGATAGTGTTTCATTTAATCTGCATATCCCCTGTTTTATAGAAATAGGGAGATAGTGTTTCATTTAATCTGCATTTGCCAACTGTGTAAAATCGCATATCAGCCCTCTCAATAATGAAAAAAATAAGAAAGATATTTTACACCGTTGGTAAATGCGAATTTGGTGAAACAATATCTCCATATTTGTATGAAGCAGGGGTCCAGACTCATCTAATCTCTCATGTTTCCCGAGTTTTCATTGCACCTTACTTGAAGTCGGTTGAAGTTCCATTGTCTTTACCATAAACCTGGGAGAGAATAATCCCACTGCTAAATTATGGATGTCTAAATGATTGGCTCTCACCTATCTCCAAAAGGGGGGCCATCAAAGGTAATGGTCTAGATCTGGATCATGTCATCAAATGTGGTGGCAATTCTTGATATTGATTACAAATGTGGTGTATTCTTGCCATTTCTCATAAATTCTTTTATGGAGAAGACTCTATTGAAAGAATTGTAAAAAAAAGATGGTACTTTTTATAAAGGGGATTTAACGGGAAAAACCCTTATAAATAGGGTATTATTGCAATTGGCCCAAGTAAAAAAGATCACACTGATTGGGCCCTAAATCCACGTTTCCCCTTTTTTTTTTTGTCTTTTAGCGCAATAGTCGATATCGACTTTCCTTGTGTCTATACTAAAGACCGAAACCCCTTTATTCCCCATTCGTCTTCTTCATTTTCCCCCTTTCATCTCTTCCTCTATCTCTCTCTTATTCTCTCTTGCTCTCTGCAACTTATCTCAAATCACAATCTTTGAGAAGGAGGAAGAAGGAAAGAGAAAGCTGGTGGGTGTATGAAGATGAGATGCACGGAGATGGAGGTGTGCGTTGGCATGGAGTGCAGTGGGTGGCAAAGGGCAATGCAGGGAGAAAGGAGAAGAAGAGGGGGAAGGAAGAAAGAAAGAAAGGAACAGGCGAAGACCAGATTATATTTGCAAGCCCAGATCCTCTGAGTTTCTCATCTTCTTCGATCAAATCAAATTTCTCTGGTTCATCTTCTGCGCCGCAATCCAAGACCGAGGAATGGTCTTCTTCTCCGTTCACGGTGGCCGAACCAATCCTCCATTTCTGGTCGCAACAGCCACACCCTTTTCCGGTCTCCTTCTCCGATCCCGGCGATCAACTTCCGGGACCCAAACCAACATAAACCGATTTCTGCTTATAGAATGGTTCATCTTTTATTTGTTCAATATAGGCTACTTGTGAGGTTGGCTTTCTGTTGTTCAGTGAAAATGAAACAGACAACATTCACATTTCCTTCATACTCATCAAAACAATAATAGGCATCATATTTTTAAGACAGTTTCCAAAATGATTCTCTTAATGTTAATTCAATACAACACTTCTATAGTAAGACATGGAGGGCTTCTCATGTTGTCCACCATTAGCCAACTTAAACTTGCCCCTACCCATCCCTAAAATTCTAAAGACAGTTATAGCTCACCATTAAGATAACTTCCAAATAATTTATCCACCTTTTAGCCATTTTCCAGAAGATTTTTCAATATCAATTTGATCAGACAATCTTAGCCAATCACATGAAAAGCTAGTCAATGCACTTAAAGCGTATGTATTTTGGAGATATAACCACCAGTGATGTGGTTAACAAGATGAATATTCTGAATGACAAAACATTTAAGTCGCCATGAGTGCATATGATAAAATATCAACGCTTCCAAATAAATTAAATGAAAGTCAAATTGCCTACACAAAATTCAAAGGTATCCTGGTGTTTGACACCGTGTTTTTTAGTTTACTTGTCACTGTAATTGGATTTTACAACAATTCTGCAGCAAAGGTATTCTGGTTTTGCTGTTTTTTATGGTGTTCAATTGAAGTTTAGAGAGAAATGGTGCGGATATACATATTTGTTATGTTTGTTTATGTGCAGTATCTGGATTTAGATGCTTTCTTTAGAAGTGAAAATTTTGGAGCATGTGTTTCTAGTATTGTTTGTGGAATCATAGCTGATCTTACTGATGCTAAGAAAAATGGTGGAGAAGAACAATGAAGTAGAGTCTGAAATTGGCTATGCTTCAAGCATATATGATACATTGATACTGGCCCAAGGCAACCACAACATTCAGAAACAGATTAGGATGGACAACACCCTCTTTTTCTGAGCATACTATAAAGGGGTGTCTAATCTCACATTCTCTTGTCTTTTTTCTTTTTTTTTTTTCATTTTTGTGAGCTAGATGGTAGGATGGGCTTAGATTATTAATTGGCTAACTAACACATTTGATATTTTGCAGGTTCATGAAGACATTGTCCATGGAGTTGATCCTAAAGAATACTCATTAACAAAGTTGTCGACATCACCTGTGATAACAATTGTCCCCCCATTTTGACATTGTTGCAGATCGGGTAGTTGAACGCAATGTATAAGAATTTTGGCTAGACGGATCCATTTTTGTGGCCTATACTGATCAAAGGAAGACAGTCCCCATCAAGACAATGGTAATGGCTGCGGAGTATTCGCTGTTGCATTCGCGGAGCATTGTGTTCACCGCCGTCTCATCACATTTACACAGTCCGACATCCATTACATTGATCACCTTGTTATTAGCTAGTTAAGAGGAGTAAGCAAGGAAGTGTTTGGGCAGTAGACAGAGAGGCCTTGTGAGCATGGAGACTTCTCTTTTTGTTTTTTTCCTCTCCTTTGTGAAAGAAAACTCTTGTGCAGTGTGGTTGGAGAACTTGTAAAGGCTTTTTGGGAAGCTGTCTTTGATATATGTTATCACTGGTGTCTTGTAAAGGTTATTTATTGTGAATGTATATATGTTAATGGTTTATTATTAGTTGTGGAATTGTATATGTTATCACAAATGCTAAACATACTTTTCCCTTTTGTAAGGATCTCCCATTTTTTTTGGGTTATATGTTGTTGAGAACTTATCTATGATAATAAAATGGTTGTTTGTATTGTCCCGTTATTGATATTTTTATTTTTTCCACTTTTATTATTGAAAATGATTAGCGAACCTCATCTAGAGCTACACTTAAGTTATAGTATTATAACATAGTCGATATCAACTATGATTGTTTCAGCTAAATAGTAGATATCGACAATGACAATAGTCGATATCGACTATGACTGTGTTTTTTATGTTTCAGCTAAATAGTCGATATCGACTATCGACTATTGGTCATGTTAAATAAACTAGACAATGGTACATCCCATTGAACTAAACATTGTTCTAAATATATTGGTACATTCCATTCACACATTCAATTAACAATCATACATTAACAAACCATTCAATTTCAAATAATGGTACATGAAGTTCCACAACATATATCCAACTGCCCAAACCATAGAAGTTCCACAACCACTGCCCACAAGTTCCACAATTTCAATTACGAAGTAAAGAAAGTAAGTATCTATGTTTGGCATATCCGTCTACTGCCTAAAAAACCTTCCCAAAACTTCTACTAACCAGCTAAGAAAATTACATCAACCTGTATAGAGAAAAGGCCTGAAGCAAACATATAAGATTGACTGAATCAGGTTATTCTCTTGCTCCTCGCATTAAGTAAAATATAGCTAGAGCTTCATCTACGAGCCCATGATGTACATAGCCCATTATAATTGATGTTCAGGACACTAAGTCTTTATTTATTATTTTATTGAACACCTCCTTTGCATTATCAATTTTGTTGCACTTCACATACATGTTTAGAATCTGATTACAACTTCAACAACCATTTCAAATCCATGTCTCAATTTGTAACCATGGATACACCTGCCCTTTCTTATGTCTGTTAGATCAGCAGCCGCAGAAAGCATGCTAAGCAATGTTACATGGTTTGGTCTTATACCCGCTTCAACCAGCCCACCAAATATTTCAAAAGCCTTGTCAACTAATCCATGTGGGGAGCATCGCATTTCATATACATGTCGATGAGGCTTGTCTCAAGAATTTCATCATCATGGTCACAGCCTCTTCGAACTGCATGCGCATGAATGGATTTACCTTCTAGTAGTGCTTCTAACTGTGACGCCGCTTGGAGCAAGCTCACCAGAGTCACCCAATTAGGATCAACACCCTCTTTTTGCACGTCACACGCAATTCCAAAAGCCTCCATAGCATGACGATCTGATAATTGTGAATAGCTAGTAACTATGGATGTATAAGCAATAATATCCCTATCAGTCATTTCATCAAACACACGCCGTGCATCCTCAATGCAGTCCGCACATTTGGAGTACAACCCCACAAGAGATGAACCCACGAACCGATCAACATTTAGCATTAGGGTTGACACAATCCCCATGAATTGCTCTTCCAAATTCCACACTCTGGATTTCAATACAGCTCTTCAGAGCAAAGTTAATCGCCGAACTGTCTACTCCAATTCCTCGCTCTTTCAAAGTCGAATAAAGCTGTAGAACCTCACAGAAATATCCAACTCTAAAATATGTGATAATGGCCGAATTCCAAAGGGAGAGATCCCGATTGATAATTTTATCAAACACCCATTTTGCATCTGCTAAGCTACCAAAGCTGGCATCACACACCCACCTGCATACCCCACCGAGATGGCTCTCCTCCTTTTCCTTTCTTTCTTTCTTCCTTCCCCCTCTCCCCCTATTCTTCTCCTTTCTCCCTACACTGCCCTTTGCCACCCACAGCACTCCATGCCAATGCACACATTCTTTATTTCTTTCTTCATTCTCCCTCTATTTCCTTCTTTTTCTCTTTCTTTCCTCCTCTTCTTTTCTCTTTTCCCCCTCCTTCACTGCTGCACTTCGCCCTCACAGCCCCTGCACACACCTCCATCTCCGTGCATCTCATATGCACACACCCACCAGCTTTCTCTTACCAACTTCCTCATTCTCAAAGATTGTGATTTGAGATCAGTTGCAGAGAACAAGAGAGAGAGGAAGAGATGAAAGGGAAAAAGGGGGAAAAGATGAAGAAGACGAATGAGAATAAAGGGTTTCTGTCTTTAGTATAGACACAGGGATAGTCGATATCGACTATTGCGCTAAAAGATAATAAAAAAAAAAGGAAAACGTGGATTTAGGGCCCAATCAGTGTGATGTTTTTTACTGTGGCCAATTGCAATAATTCCCTGTTTATGAGGGTTTTTCCCGTTAAATCCCCTTTTATAAACATTCAAATATTCATATATATTTTTTGAAAATGAGCTAGAAATTTTATGTCCTTTTGAAAATTTGCCTCTTTTCTTTTTGAAATGTGTTTGAGATGTCCTAACTCTTGAGCTTTTGAAGTGGTTAAGTGAAGGGCCGAGACCTTCCCCACCAAAAGTCTCTACTGTGACGTCCAAAGATGAAATTGGTATTGGTTGAATCGGTGGAAGCATTTTTTGGAAGGGGGATGCAATAGTTAATGCGAACTCCTCTTTGGTTGGTGTTAATGTGATAGAAGATGCGGCCGTCTGGACAATGTAATCTCCACATAGAAGAGATTTTTTGGAAGGGGGATGCACGTGTTAACGTTGGTATGTCCAATTTGATTGGTGTTAATATTTGGTATTAATGTGATTGATAGAAGATGTAGCCATGATGTGCTTGCATATTTTGTTGAAGCATTTTTTGAAAGGCCACAAGTGCTAAACATACTTTTTCCTTTTGTGAGGATCGCTCTTTTTTAGGGTTATATGTTGTTGAGAACTTATCTATGATAATAAAATGGTTGTTTGTATTGTCCCGTTATTAATGTTTTTATTTTTTCCACTTCTATTATTGAAAATGATTAGCTAACCCCATCTAGTAAGTTATAGTATTATAACATAGTCAATATCAACTATGACTGTATTTTTTATGTTTAAGCTAAATAGTCGATATCGACTATGACTGTATTTTTTATGTTTCAGCTAAATAGTCGATATCGACTATAACTGTGTTTTTTATATTTCAGTTAAATAGTTGATATCGACTATGACAATAGTCGATATCAACTATGACTGTATTTTTTAGGCTTCAGATAAATAGTCGATATCGACTATGACTGTTTTTTAGACTTCAGTTAAATAGTCGATATCAACTATTGATCATGTTAAACAAACTAGACAATTAGTACATTCTATTGTACTAAACATTATTCTAAATATATTGGTACATTCCATTCACACATTCAATCCACAACCATACATTAACAAACTATTCAATTTCAAATAATGGTATATGAAGTTCCACAACATAAATCGAACTGCCCAAAACCATAGAAGTTCCACAAATGAAATCTGTTTGAAAATTGCATTTCAAAAAAATACATAAATGAAATCTGTTTGAAAATTACAAAAATCAGTGAATGAAAACCCAACCCATGTTCTCTAATTCCTCTCCTCTAAATGACAAACCCCACAATAGTAGCAGACTTTTTTCCCATGAGAAAAATAATAGAAATGAGCGTGAAATTTCATTCTCCTTTTTCTTCGTCATTTCATCGAACACCTTCATGGAAACTATCCCAACACATATTTGTGGCTCATTGCTTCTTCAAATTTCTTACAAGATTCCACTGTATTTCTCTTTTAGATCTTTTCCAAATTTTTTACTTCTCTCTCTCAAGGGCTTTATTTTGAAAACCCCTCCAGCTTGATATGGATACAGTTAAATGATCGGTTTGAAGACTCCGAACTTGCATTCCATTCCTGGTGGAGATGGAGATGAAGAAAAGTTGATGATGGGCCGCATGGAGATATGTGAAGGCTACAGATAGGGTGAGATGGAGGTATGCCGTCTGCATCCTTGGATGGTGAAGATGAGATAAAGGAGATGAGCCGTGATGGGCCACCGCACACCCACCTACATAACCCACCAAGATAGCTCTCCTCCTTTTCCTTTCTTTCTTTATTCCTTCCCCCTCTCCCCCTCTTCTTCTCCTTTCTCCCTGCACTGCCCTTTGCCACCCACTGCACTCCATGCCAATACACATGTCCTGTATTTCTTTATTCCTTCTCCTTCTCTTTCCTTTTTTTTTCCTCATTCTTTCCTCCTCTTTTTTTCTCTTTTCCCCCTCCTTCATTGCTGCACTCCGCCCTCACAGCCCCTGCGCACACCTCCATCTTCGTGAATCTCATATGCACACACCCACCGACTTTCTCTTTCCTTCTTCCTCATTCTCAAAGATTGTGATTTGAGATCAGTTGCAGAGAGTAAGAGAGAACAAGAGAGAGATGAAGAGATGAAAGGGGAAAAGGGGGAAAAGAGGAAGAAGACGAATGAGGAATAAAGGGGTTTCGGTCTTCAGTTGACGCACATGGATAGTCGATGTCGACTCTTGCGCTAAAAGACAAAAAAAAAAAGAAACGTGGATTTAGGGAGGGAAACATGGATTTAGGGCCCAATTAGTGTGATCTTTTTTTACTGTGGCCAATTGTAATAATACCCTATTTATGAGGGTTTTTCCCGTTAAATAAAAAAAAATGACCATGACTATTAGAGGAGACAAGGCACACCAATCACCATGTACTCTGACAGTCTGACTCTGACTGGGGGTATTTAATATTTGGGGGCTTCGGTCGGAGGTCCCTCAAAGTATGACTTTGTTGCAAACAGTCCACAAAAAAAGTCATAGAGCCAAAGGTCCTTCCCACACTTTTTCATACCTGAAATATCTAATTTACCCTTTCTTTGAATCATAACCCATGATTGGTGGGATATCCCATTAATAATGGCCAATTAACATTTAATTGACCACGATTAATGGAATCCCCAGATTTTCAAATAAATTATAAAAACACACAAATAAATTTCAAAATAACGAAAATAAATTTTAAAAAATGAAATAATTTTGAAAAATGCAATAAGTTAAAAAAAAACAATATATAATCAAATAACGCAAATAAATTTAAAAATATGCAAATAAGATTCAAAATATCCAAATAAATTTCAGAAAATATAAATAAATTTAAAAAGACTCAAATAAATCTCAAAAGATCCAAAGAGAATTTCAAGAAATGCAAATAAATTTAAAAATAATGAAAATAAATTTTAAAAAATGCAATAATTTCAAAAAAATGCAATAATTTTGAAAATATACAAATAAATTTCAAAATACGCAAATAAATTTAAAAAACGCATATAGATTTCAAAAAATACAAATAAATTTGCTAAAAAACTCAGATAAATTTTGAAAAAAAACTCAGATAAATTTACCAAAACACAAAGAAATATGACAAAAAACAGATAAATTTGAATAACACTCAGATAAATTTGACAAAAACTCAGATAAATTTGAACAAAACTCAGATAATTTTACCAAAAACTCAGATAAATTTACAAAAAATACAAAAAAATATGATAGAAAATATATAAATTTGAACAACACTCAGATAAATATGATAGAAAACAGATAAATTTAAACAAAACTCAGATAAATTTGACAAAAAGTCAGATAAATTTGATAAAATAGATAAACAGAGCCAAAAGCGATCACCGGGGAGATGTCAAAACAGAGCAAAAAACCGAACACAGATCCTCTATTCTGTTTGCAATCCGGAATCCTTCCGAGATCGATCTACCTTCCCTTTTATCCACGATTAATGGAAGCCAGATAAACATGTTCTTTCGGAAATCGCCATCGCTGGACTTACTGCGCGTCGCCTGAGAAGGAGCATCGCCGCATCGCTGCATAAGTCTTCGCCGAAGAAGAAAGCTGCTGTTACTCGTCTCTGGTTCCAAAAAACTAGAGAGAGAGGGAGGAGGGCGACGCGCGTGGGCGCTGGGTGGAAACAGAGGGCTAATTCTGCCTTTTTTTTTGTTCCGCAGCAGAAGCAATCGAATGGGAGAGGGAGATGTGAACGGAGAAGCATGAATCTTGCTGCTTTTTGTTGATGTTGCCCTGTGACTGGCGGGTTTTTATAGCAGTAGTTTTCGTTTATTTCTGTAATGCCCGGGATTCTGTTAGGCAGGGAAGACGAAAATGGGAAATCGGTGGGCGGTGGAGATTTTTGGTTGGATCAAATGAGTGGGCCATTCTTAGTCGGAAACGTGTCAAACTCGTTTTATCTATCTATAGCTTGATGAGTGTCTCACTGGCTGAAGGAACGAGTGGAACTCCTTGGAGGGTGATGCGCGTGGGCGCTGGGCGGAAACAGAGGGAGAGGTGGAGAAGAAGGAGAATAGGAGGAAGACAGGGAGGGAGCGGAGAGATGGGGAGCGGAGAGAGGGAGCAGAGAAGAAAAGAATGAGAGGTGCAGAGCGGGGGGCGAGAGAGGGCAAGGAACGGAGAGGAAGATGGAGCAGAGAGAGGGCGGAAGATTAGAGAGGGAGAGAGAGAGTGGAGAAGGAGAAGAGGGAGAAGACAGGGAGACGGGTGTAGGTGGGTGCAGCAGTGTCCCACACGATCTCTCCTCCCTCATCCCCAATCTCGCCCTCAAAACGGATGTTGCAAACCTAGGCTCGTTGGAGAAGAAGAGGGATAATATAAAATTTTAAATTTTAAATTTCAAAATTTTATGTCTAAAATGGTTGGAAGGGTAATTTAGTCCTAAAAATGAAAACGTGTGGACTCAGGGACCTATGGCTATAAACAGTCTAGGTGGACCATAAGTCTTAAAGAGTTTTTCCTTGGAACGAAGGCGGGATACAATGGACCTTTCCCTAATTTTGCCTTAATATTTATGGCATACGCCGGTGCGCGTATGAATAAGATGGCCCCGAGAACCGCGTATAAATCTTAAGCGGCAAGCAGTAAAAGTACGCTTTGCCCTTTGCTCCGGCTTGACCCGCCCTCTTCTTTTGATCGTCGCCTCCACCACCGCCCCGCACTTCATCAACGACGACGACCATCTCTGTCTGTCTGTTGTAGCGGTCTACTGCTTGTCTTCTGATTCTCTTATCCTCCCCTATCCTCTCTTCTCTTCCGAACTGACGGGTCCGGTAAGAAAAGAAAAGAAAAAAAGGGGCCATGGTAAAAGAAACGGAATACTACGACGTGTTGGGAATCAGCCCCACGGCTACAGAGGCCGAGATCAAGAAAGCCTACTACATCAAGGTGAGTGAGGAATTCTTCCTCTTCCTAAGATGAAAAATGGAGCTGATGCAGCTTCAGCTCCTGATCACTAAGTTCTGCGCGAAAATCCGATTAGAAATGATCGAGTTTGCCAATCACAAATTTAGAAGGGATGGATTCGTCCATCACCTGCTCATTCTCTTTCCTCTCCTATTTCTAACGTCACGCGGTTCCGTGCCCCATAATTCCCACGGGTGTAAAGTTCTAGGGTTTCGGCAGCAGACAGCAGATTTCTAACTCTTTTTATTTGCGTTTTTCCCTCTCTCTCTCTCCAGGCTCGGGTTAAAATCCCTGGTTTATTAATTATTGATTCATGCAAAGCGCTGGGAATTTGGATTTCTTAAATTCTCTGTAGATCGAGATCGAGAGGGGGTGTTGACTTTGTGAGGGGGTTTGGATTGGTTACGTTGGCCCCATCTAGAATAACGTCTTTGCTTAATTTAGTGGTGGTAGTTTGAAGCAGCGATGCTTCTTCCTGTCCAGAGCACCCATAGGTTGACATATTTTGACTTTTTTGTCCTCCGGTGCATGCAATCACACTTGAGCTGTTTTTCTTCCACTATTTAAAATGCTGCAAAATACCCAGACCATATATGTGTCCGATAAGGCTTCGACTATGACGAACCTGCTTCAAATTTGCAGGATGAGCTGCTTGATTTGATTAATGTTTTATTTGAACCAGAGTTCTTTTGTCTTGGTTTGCTTGCAGTGGTTTCCATATTAATTTATCTGTTGCTGCAAAGAGCATCAGATGCAGTTCAGTTGCACTTATGAAATTTATCTTTTCAACTCTTGAGTGGGTTACCCTTGGACTTTGGGATGTGCTCTTCCTGCCAGGTCCGGCACATAACAGAAAAATCTGATTGATATTTTTTTGCGTCACAACTGTGCTCCTCAAGTCTCACAGGGGAGCGAGATTTTACGAGCCACTTCCTGGATGATTCATCTGAGAATCTGGATTGGTTTATAGCTCACTTGGTGCTGGTTGTTTCTTTAAGTATTGATTCATTCATCATGGGCTTAGATGAACCCAGAGAGGGCTCACGTCCACACATGGAACCCACTCTTTGTGCAGGCAAGAACTTGGATTTATCACCAGTGCAAGTTACATTCGTAGTTTATTCTTGTCAAGTTGGCCAAAGTCCTATTAATAAGCGTCCATTCAGCAAATTATTCCCATGAGTTAGGAGTCCATGGCATCAAATAGATCTGATTGTTGAGCTTGGGGAAGAGTACTATTTGTCAGTTGTTCTAACAGCTTTATGTGGCACAATTTTTTTTAATAGGATTTAGGCCTTAGGGTCCTAGTTATGAATCCTTTTTTTTATTTTGCTCCAGTAAATACACCTTAACCCGAGTCTCTCTCTCTGTTTTTTTTTTTTAGAACACCTTAACCCAAGTCTCTTACCATTAGTGCTATAAAAAGGGATCTAGCTTCTAGTGAATTGGCCTAGTTGCGAGTCTTTAGTGTCTCTAGTAGTAGTTTCTTTAAAAAAGCTGTATGACTTTGTCAATCAATTGTAATTGGAATGAAATGGCCTTTTCATGTTTATTCTCATGACAGGCCTTGAGCTATAGGGTTTTTGGAGTTCCTTTTTTTTTTTTTTTTTTCAGCTTTTCTTTTATTTTCTCTTTCTCGAACCTTTGGTTTTAAAAGGTAATTGATCTTCTTTTTTTTTTTGCTTACTTGGCTCAGTGGCCAAGTGGGAGAGGAGTAAAGCCACCCACCATGGATCGATCCCTGGTGGGTGGGATGGGACTGGGAGTGGGAGCCTTTACCATTAGGTCTTCCCTAAGTTCCCAAAGGTAATTGATCTTGAACCTTGTGTCATCAAAAGTTAGATGATACTGCAGGATTGGTGCACTACTGTTGGAGTTTTGTCTTCTTGGCTACTGAAAATTTTAAAGCCATACTCTCTATCTTTGTTATTTCAGACAGTGCCTTGAAATTGAAATCGAATTATGCGTTGTAGTGGTTGTTATTACATGTCAAATTGTAAATTAGTAACTAAGTTGTGACATTCTTTTGGAGTTCTTTGAAGAATTTACAAACCAATTTGTAAAATTCAACCAATTTAAAATAGAGATTTTACTAATTATCGATTTTAGGCATCTTATCATTGCTTACCTTCATTTTCTGTAGGCAAGGCAGGTCCATCCTGATAAGAATCCAAATGATCCTCTGGCAGCACAAAATTTCCAAGTAAGTATTCAATGAGTGATATCATCATAAGCATCCACTACTTAACCTTCTAATTTTGGCATCTTCATCATCATCATCATCATCATCAAAGTCTTGTCCCAACTATGTTGGGTCCGTTTCTATTTCTCCATTCCAATCTATCTTAAGCCAAATCCTCGGATAGGTTGCACGTCTTCAGATATATCCTTACTTCCATCCATGTCCTCTTCGGCCTACCATTTCTCCTTGGTGGGCCATCAATCCGTTTATTTATTAAAATCAAACATGAATGAAACTGGTTTTTCAGAAAAAAAACATGGAAACTTGATAGGGAAAAAACCTTCATTTCCATTTGAGTTGGGTTCTGCAGCATTGAAGATGAGGTGTCTCCTTAGCTTGGAGAGTAACAATCTATATCATGTATCATAAATTAGACAGACAAACATGCATATGTGTGAGAGATAAACCTTGGCATTCTTGTTAGCAGTTTATAGGTGGGTTTCTTGATGCGGATGGTGGATGGTGATGTGGAACGGGTAGCATGGAGACGAAATATGGAGGGGTAGGTCAAGGACACCCTGAAAATATATTGGCCTAGCGCCAAACTTCCTCCTCACAGGCGAGGAAAAAGAGAAATTGGGAAACCCAAAATCACTTTGAAAATTCTCATTCATCATAATCTTCAATTGAATAGCCAAGGAGGATTTATATCATTTAAATAGGAGAAAACATAACCCCAGAGGTAATCTGGACCATTCAAACACATTGATAGTCTGGATTAAAACATCTAATATAAAAACAACTTAAAAACATAAATAAAAACTCTAAATATGATAGAATATGTGGGCCGGCCCAAGATGATAGGTTGAGATGGATAGGTTGGGCCCATTGGTTGGTCGACCCATGGGGACCATGGATCTTTCCTACATCATTTCTTCTTCTTTAATCTCGGAGTTTTAAGGTAGGACCTTTTTAGCCAACCTTAGATGGATGGATAAGACTTTGATGATGAATGATCTAAGTGCATCTTTTAGCTACATTAATATTTTTGGATGTTGGATCCTTTATGAACCTTTTTCATCAGTTGAGGTTGTTCTACTCAAATCTCACGGCTTTGCGGATGAGCAGCATCATTTCTATTGAACTTGACCCCTTTACTTGGTAGTGACCTGTATTTCATAATTTTGAGGCTAGGGGCTTGAATTTCATCCACACCTATCAAATTATAGATACATTTTCCTTGTGAAACTTGATTATTATCTCAGCTGACAGGATACAGTAATGTAGATTTTGAGTTTGCTTAACTTATTTTGGAGGTAATCATTTTAGGCAGGAGGTAAGCACTATTAGTTTTCAGTGACTATGAGATACCTAGTATGTTACAACTCATTTGTTTTTTTTTTTCCTCTTTTTTCGTTTCTAAGGATTTTGGGGCTATGGGTCACAAATAACTTTTTTTAGGTTTTATGGGATACAAATCAGAAAATTTTGCGGTTCTGAGTACTGTGCTTTGAGTATGCTTTTGGTATTATGATATGAGGATTATGCTCTGGTTCGTGACGTTAATTTTGTATTTAACAACTCTTTTCTGGTTTACAACACTCAACGATCTTCTTGAAGAGAATGTAGATATATGAGTTTACCTGGTCATGCAATCCTATTATTAACTAGAAGATGTTATATAAGTTTCAGAACTCTCATATTGGTCATTGTTTTCTAAAATGTAAGTGGAATTTGTGGTTAGTTTTTTTTTTTTTTTTTTGAATAGAACTTGTGGTAGTTTTCTTTGGATAGAAATGATTTATGTGCAAATGATCCACACATGTATTATTTTAAGAACTTGCTTTAAAAACTTGGCCAATAAAAGTGGCTGAAGCGAAACTGACAGAACGTCAACCGTTTGATTAAATCAAAAGGTGGTCATTCTCATGCTGGAGCAATATTTTGGATTCTGTGATGGTGCTTTTGGAAGGAGAAGCGCCATTGAACCCACTGGAAGCCATCAAAAGATGCATCCTAAAAACAAGTGAACAATTCAGTTCATGGATCGCAATTAAACTAAAAAAGAGTGATTCAAGAACCTTTTCTTGATGCAGGGCCATGAACACTAGCCTAAGATGAGGGTCTGAGATCAAACAACAAATTAATATTCAGAAATTCATAATATAATATAGCATTAAATTCATCCGAAATTATTTTGAATCCCAAGTTTTCATTTATGCAGCAATTGCAAGCCTGTTCACAATCCTACATGCAAGTCCCCTTCTTTATTTTGATGAGATTTCCAATGCAATGCTCAATCTCCGCTAGCCTAGGGATCACCTTTTATTCAATCAGATTGTTCTTGAACTTCCTCGCAAGGATTTCAAGAAGAGGCTATGTTCAAAATGGGGCCGGCCACAAGGAATAAGGTTGCAGCGTAATTAATATGGCTATGTTCAAAATGGGCCGGCCACAAGGAATAAGGTTGCAGCGTAATTAATATGGAGTTACCTGGCTAGAGCCATGTTTGCAAATCTATAAATAGCTGTGGGCAGCATGTAAATACCTCAACAGTGCTTTAATATAGAATCTGACTAGTGTTGGAACTTGGAATGGTATATGGTGATGTCAACCATAGGATATCTCACGTGGAGGAGTTGACTGGTGTACTGGTGTATGAGATGGGTTGGAATGGGTGACAGGTGGTATGGATGGAAAGAAAGATTCTGTTGTTAGATGGGAATGGGTTTTGGTATTAGTGGAGTCCGGATGTTAGGTTCTTGGGCAACTTGAGTTCGGCAGATGTAAGATGGGTTTTGAAGTGGTGTGACATGTGGGATACGGAGAAATAATGTTCCGCTCTGGTATATTGGGTTTTGGAAGTGTTGCCTTTGGGTTGATGTGTTGCGGTGGTATGGCACTTGGGGTTTGGGGATTTGAGAGGATGGTGGGGTTTGATTATGGTTTGGGTGTTGTGGGTAGTGGATTGGAGAAGAAAAGAAAAATAATAGTAAATCACAAAGAGCAAGAGAACAAGAAAATTACCTTGGATTTGCACCAAGAGTGGCTTCACACCAGATCCATTCGCAGGACATTTCTCAAAACAAAGCTTGTTTATTCATTAGGTCTAAAAGAAACCAAAGGCTTTCCAATGCTATATATAGAGAAAAAAAAAACCCTAGATCTAATTTAGCCACTAATATAGCAATCTACAGTTAAGATCATCAAACACTTGAATAAAACTCTCTAATTACAAATAAGACCAAATCATTAAATAAAAATATCCTAAAGGTGGGCGTCCCATATAATTGGGTTTAATGGGCCCACAAACTCCTAATAGCAGCCCATATGTATCTTCACAGGGTGGGGCCTTAAACTAATTACTAGGGATGTTACTTGATGTGATCTGACCGCTGATCCATGATGAGAGTGCAAACCAATGGTAAATCCCCTCTGATATGTTGATCCAATGGTGGATCTCCTCTGAAATGCTGATCCAACGGTGGATCACCCACAAAATGATGATCCAATGGTGGATCTCCCCATAAATGATGAACCAATGGTGGATCTCCTAAAAAATGATGAACCAACGGTGGATCTCCTCTAAAATGATTATACGATAGTGGATCTCAATCGAAATGCTGATCCAACGATGGATCTCTCCCAAATCCTCGAACTGGAGCTATATAAATGCCATCCGACCACAAAGAAGGGTAGACGGGACTCGGAGCCCCCTTTTCTTTCTTCTTTGGTATATTTTCTAATGAGATGATCTGATGTCTTCATCATTTTTTGAACATTTTAGAACTATGTCATGTTATACTATTAAACACATATACTTTACTCATAACAACAGTTTTTAACAACAGTTTTTGAAAATAATGTCGTTGAAGTACTTATGCTAATTTATTTGGGGTGAAGTTTCCATTTATTTTTTGAGATGCGTATTTTTCATGACAATCTTGTGGCTCTGCAATATTGTTGATTTTTTTTTTATTTTTTATTTTCAGAAACCAAGTCTGATGTTTGGCCTTAAAGATTCTTAAGTTAATATGTTTCTCTATTGTTAGATACTATGTGAAGGTGTGTTGACACTTACAAAATAAAGGACACGTAATGTTTGAATTTATAGATCTTGTGTATCGGTTTCATTTGTGGGTAACTAATTTACAAGTTATATGAAGCTGTGATAAACTTTCTTTGGGGAAAAAAAAGATTACTAAGCAATACGGTTGAAATTGAGCCACTTATTGCCATAGAAGCAAAACAGAATCTGTAATACAGTGTGGAACTCTGTTATGGTGCTTATGCTGCAGAGTTGTGTTTTGTTTCCCTTCTATATGCATCATACCTTTCTTTAATGTCCTTATTCTTGACATTTCATTTGATTTCTTGGAGCCTGCCATAATATTTGGTCATTATATCAGTGTTAAATACATATATGTATTTCTGATATCAGGTGTTGGGGGAGGCTTACCAAGTATTGAGTGATCCTACACAGCGACAGGCTTATGATGCTTATGGGAAATCCGGCATCTCAACGCAAGTTTTCTCTGTAACTATATCGATGATAAACTAAATTGTTTTAAGAGTAACAAAATTTTGATATATGAAGATTTGAGGAACAAATAATTTTCCCTAAAAGTTAATCTTTTAATTGAAACTGTAAAGATATAATTATAAAGCAGTCTGAACTTAGTGACAAGAGCCCCCGGCACAGTTGGAAGGTGGTCATTGTTGCAACCACAATATTGTGGGTTCTTGTCACATTATCTATAAAAAAAAGCAGACTGACCTTTCCATGACACTTACCTTTGAAACAGTGAGGCAATTATTGATCCTGCGGCAATCTTTGCAATGCTTTTTGGGAGTGAACTTTTTGAGGAATATATAGGCCAGCTTGCAATGGCCTCTATGGCCTCTCTTGACATCTTCACAGAAGGGGAGCATTTTGATGCCAAAAAACTACAGGAGAAAATGAGGGTATGATATGACGGCTCATATGCACTACTTGTACAATCTTTGCTTAGAGGCATCCATTTGAAAGGCATTCTGCACTGGAATTGTTTCCTCCTATTAACATACTGTCTGATATTCATTAATGCTTCTTTGTAGTTTTTTCCCTCGAGGGAACCAAAATGTTCTATCAACAGGACTTGAAGACAATGTTTAAGATTGCCACGGACTTTATGAGTGGCTTGTCATGATGTTCATCTTTTCCCATGCATCCAGCACTTCCATGATTATTGACTGGGAGTACTTAATCTTTTCGTCGAAAATTCTTGACTGGAGTAATATCGTTTCATCAAATAAAAAAAAATCGTAGTTGTTTGTTTCTACATTTTTTTTTGAAAGTGATGACGATGTATTGAATTGCTCAAAAAATCGGAGTTTGTTTCTACATTATATTGATGTTCATTGCTTCCTATATAAATTTGGCGCAGTCTTGATTCGAAATAGGACTGTCATATGATTCTTAAACCCAAATACACAGAAATTTACAGAAACTGTAGAGGTAAAAGTAACTCAAAATTAAATTGAACAGCTGGATTTCTGGAACCTTGACTCCAGTCCAGATTAGAAGCTAATACTTTCAATCCAATGAGAACTAGTCGGTGAGCATTTGCAGGTGATATGGTGCTCAAAAGTCTATGATGCCCAAATACAGACATGGGTACAGGCATGGACACGGGGAATGGGGGTTCGACATGCCAGCTTCAAAAAGTTAGGACACGGATATGGGTACGGGACTTAAGATATATTTCGAAAATTCTTATTAAAGTTAAATTTGGCTAGTGCAAATTAATTAGCATGGCATTTATTTTTTACAAGTTTGATTTTTAATAGGTGGGCTTATTATGGATCCACAATTAAAAAAATTATTTTGCATTATATGTAAATTTAACAAAGGGGTTTTTATGGAAATATATTTAACTTTTTGGGATTTTCGTATTATATATAAATATACGAAGGGGCTTTTGTGAAGAAAAAAGAAAAAGAGATAGGCAACCCAAAAGGCAAAGGGCATTTTTGAAATAACAAAAAAAGGATAAATTGGGAAAGGGAAAATGCTCTTATAAAGTACATTTCCCCTTTCCCTTTTCTAAGATTATTCAAGAGACAGAGGCAAGACCCTTTTTGGCTTTCCAGCAAGGGAGGAGGAGGAGGATGACGACGATAGTAGTGGCAGCGGATGGATGGCAGCTGATTGCAGCAACAAGTATGCATTCCGTCACCCTCCCTCTCTCCCCCCCTTTTTTTTTCTTCTGGAAATAGACTCGTTTCTGGCCAAAACCCTAAATTTTTGGAGAACGCAGTATTATAAATTTTTGCACCGTAACAGTGAAAAAAGTTTCTTTGGAACTATATATTGGAAGTATAACAATTTTTAAAGTTGGGAGGATGGTTTGGCCAAATCCTAATACATCTTAAATGTTGTGTTAAATTGTTAAGGAGAATTTTAGAATCAAGATGAGTGTGGATCAGGGAAAGTGAAGTTTGGTGTTGTGTACTCGTCCAAGTGTGTTGCTTCTCGTAGAGGAGTTTTTATAGAATCGTAGTTAGACCTGCAGCATCATATGCAGTTGAATGTTGTCACCAAAGACAGATAAATTATTTTACCAAAAAAAACGACAGATAAATTATGTGTGGCCTAGATGTGTATGCTATCATAAATATAGAGTAACGTTAAAGGATAGGATTAGGAAGGAGTAGACAAGAGGAAATCTATGAGTGGATCTTGTAGAATAGAAAAATTCAGGAACTCTCATATAAAATGGTTCGGGCACGTAAATTGAAGACCAAAAAAAAAAGTCCTCCCTATACGAAGAATTGAAGTGTTGTAAGTACACAAAACTTAGAAGGGGAACCTCATATGGGTATTCCTTTGCATGCTTGGGATGCCATCGTATTCCATCGTTTGGGAGATTGTCTGGGTGTGGTGTTAGAAACAGATGAAGAAGTTAATAGAAAACAGAGAGTTGATTGGGTTAGGCTCCTTATCTTGAGGGATCCTCAGTTGCCTTTGCGGGTAACTCTTTTTTTTTTTTTTGATAACCACCTTTGCCAGCAACTCTTGCAATGGATGTTGGAGGGGTCCGTTTTTTCATCTCCATCAGTGCGGAAGAGTTTCAAAGAAGGCCGGAGAAGACTGGTTCGCTGGAAAACTGTCACTGGAGCTCCGATGTAGCGAGGGTGAATTTATTGTCAGTTGATTACGGTAGGATTTCAGGGAATTTGGGATTCAAAATTTCACCACTCCTTCCATTACGTGACTGATAAAGGGAAATGGGACATAGATTGCAACGGCAATGGGGAATTGCCTAATGGAAAGGAGCTGGAGATGTAGATTTTGGCAAGGCCTGGCAACGTTAGGCAGGGAATCTCGCAATCTTTGGCTGCAAATCAGGGCTCGGCTGCATTTCAAGACTCCATTCCGTTTCGACGAACTCCTGGAGGAAAGAAATCTCTCAAAGCTGTTCAACAATTAAAGATATTTTCGGGAAGCTACAAAATGACCTTTCTGCCCCTAGGCAAACTTCAGTTTGCCAAGAATGACCACAGCCTCCAGTGGGCCTTTTGAATTAGAGGCGTAGAGGGCTTTCTGGTAAGGCCTGGTAAGGCCCAAATTACTAATGTTGTGATTTTAAGTAATTCTGATCATGGGAAGGAGAAGTCTGGTGATAGTGTTTGCGAAGAAGAAATACCTGCCGATACAGACCCTCTGGTAACTGGAGAGGAGATGTTGGGTGATACCGCTAATCCCCTTCTTTTGGATTCTAGCATAAAATATGTTGGCAGATGGGGAGAATTATCATCAAATGAAGATGCTCTCTCTGTTAAAGATGACCAGATGTGTGCTGAACCTGAGGACCAGGCTAAGGCTTTGGTGATGGTAGATAATGCTGTTGAGATTTTAGCTCAACCTACTGATTGTGTCAGTCTCCTCCCTGAAGAACATGAAGCAGATAAAATTATTGAAGGTAAAATGATTGAGATTGCTCAGATCTTGGGGATTTCTATGGAGGGCAAGTTAGGGGAACTGAGGAGGTTTAATGCTTACTAGGAGAAGGGGAGTTGTCAACACCAAGATATTTCTAAGAGTAGGAAAAAAAACAAAGACTCAATGGGAGTTGGAGAAATCAGCTACCTCTATAAACTATGATTGTTAGGGTGGTGATGGGAAAATGGGTGTGCAGTTGGTTGGTATATGAAGCTGGTCTCTTGGAATATTTGTGGCTTGCATTTTGTTAAGAAAAGAGCCATTATGAAAGGGGTTTTCCAATCAGTTACTTAGAGTGTTTTTTATTCAAGAGACTAAAATGGAATTTATCGATGCTCAAGTTTTTCGATCGATTTGTCCTTGGCTTGATGGTTTGTTTGTTTGTGCTGAGTCCTTCTATTGGTACAACTGGTGGAATTTTATTATTTTGGAACTCTTCTTTGTGGCAGAAGCTTGATGAGTTTGGGGGTTGTTTTGCTATATCAGTGTTGTTCAAAGATGTTAGAAGTAACGTGGAATGGGTGGCTACTTCGGTTTATGGGCTTAACAATGCTAGTGATAGGGCTTCTTTTTGGTTGGAATTAAGTCAGGTGGCTATGAAGTGGAATAGACCTTGGGTGTTGGGAGGGAGATTTCAACGTAATTAGATTTCCTCCCGAGAAAAAGGGTGGTTGTGTAATGAGTACAACTATGAGGAATTTTTCTGATTAGATTCGGCAACATGATGTTGTTGATTTGCCTTTGGGAGGAGCAGATTTCACTAGGAGTAACTATCAAGAAGATCCAGTGATGAGTCGTCCGGATTGCTTCTTAGTTTCTACAAGTTGGTTGGCTTTATTCCCTGATTGTGTTCAGAGAGCGTTGGCTAAGCAGGCAGATCATTGTCCTCTTCTTCTTGAAAGAGGTTTGGAAGATTCCGTTTCAATTTGAGCTAATGTGGCTTCTTGAGAAGGATTTTTCTAAGTGTGTTAATGAATGGTGGGTTGAAAAGAAAGTTGGGGGATGGATGGGTTTTCAGTTTAGCTCAAAAGCTAAATTTTTTAAAGAAAAAATTGAAATGTTGGCTTAAGGAAGTTTTTGGTAATATTCAAGATAAGAAAAATCATTTGCTTGATGAGATTCAATCTATTGACATGAAAGTAGAAGCTGGGCTTGTAATCGAGGTGGATAAGGATTATAGATTGATGCTTCAAGAGGAATTTAGCAGATTGACTGTCCAAGAAGAAATTAAATGGATGCAGCGCTCTAGAAATAAATGGTTGAAAGAAGGAGATCGTAACACTGGCTTCTTCCATGCCATTGCTAATGCTCGTCGGCTGGTGAATCGAATTACTTCTATTGTTTCTATAGGTAGAGTAGGGGATTCTAGAAATGATATAGAGAAGGAGATTGTTCAGTTTTTTAAGCATCTCTATACTGACAGTAAGAGGTTGAGGCCAAGGTTAGATGGAATTGCTTTCAAGTGTTTATCTTCTATTAGTGTTTCTTCTTTGGAAACTTCTTTTTCTAAAGATGAGATAAAGGCGGCTGTGTTTAGTCTTGGAGGGGATCTTGCCCCAGGTGGATTTCCCATCGCATTCTGGACTCTCCTAGAAGATGAGTTCCAAATTTTCTTTAATGAATTTCATGAGAATGGTGTCATCTCTAAGGAATTGGGTGCTTCGTTTATTTCTTTGATTCCTAAGAAAAAAGGTGCTATTTTGTTGAAGGACTTCAGACCTATTAGTTTGGTTGGGAGTCTCTATAAGATTCTTGCCAATCGTTTAAGAAGAGTTTTACCAGAGATCATTTCATACATCCAAGGGGCGTTTGTTGATTTTCGACAGATTTTAGATAGCGTGCTTATAGCCCATGAGCGTATAGATTCATGGTACAAGCAACATCGTTCCGGTTTGGTTTGTAAATTGGATTTTGAGAAGGCCTATGATATGGTGGATTGGGGGGTTTTTGCAATATATGTTGGCTCTATGGGGTTTGGTCTTAAATGGCGTGGATGGATTCATAGTTGTGTTTCCTTTGCCCAATTTTCTATTTTAGTGAGCTTCAACCAAAGGTTTTTTCAATAGTTCTACAGGATTGCGCCAAGGCGATCCTCTCTCCTATGCTTTTTGTTATTGTTGCAAAGGCTCTCAACGCATTAATGAATCGTGCAAATCAAGCCAGGTTGATCTCCGGTTTTTCTATTGAAAATGCTGATTATGAGGTAACCCACTTACAATTCGTGGATGATACAATTATTTTTTGTGATGCTTCTTTGGAACAGGTGGAGCTTTGCGGTGGTTTGAGATGTTATCAGGTCTTAAGATCAACTATGGGAAATGTAAATTGTTTGGCATACGTCTTGAGGACAATCATGTTAATTTCTTGGCAAATACTTTTGGTTATAAAGTTGGTAGGTTTCCTTCCATACATTTGGGCTTACCTTTGTGCTTGGGGCTTCCGAAGAAAAGCTTATGGGATCTAGTGGCGGAGAGATTGGATAAAAAAACTTAGTTCGTGGAAGTGTAAGTATCTATCTTTGGGTGGGTCGTCTAACTCTTCTTAAATCAGTTCTTTCAAGCATCCCTATATATTTTTCTGTCTTTCTTCAGATGTCCAAAAGGTGTCATGCGAAGATTAGAGAAGATTCAACGTGACTTACTTTGGAATGATACTGTTGAGAGGAGGAAATATCATTTGGTTAGATGGGATATTATTTGCAAACCTATTGCTCAAGGAGGTTTGGGCATCCATTCTATTGAAAATATGAACAACGCATTGCTTGGAAAATGGTTGTGAAGGGTGGGTAACTCGACTCAAGGGTTATGGAGACAAATCCTTATTGATAAGTATAAGGCGGGAAGGGATAAATGGTTCATTCTAGATCATAGTTATAAGTCATTGGGGTTATGGAAGTCAATTCTTTCCGTCAAGACTGAGTTCAATCATTGGATTAGGTATAGGTTTCATGACGGGAAAAGTATCAAGTTTTGGCATGATGAATGGTGTGGTAATGCTAACCTGAAGTGTCAGTTTCCTACTCTCTTCCTTTTGGATAGGAACCCGCAGGCCTTTGTTGCTGATAATTATTTTTTTGTGGGTGGATCTACAGTTTGGAGTTTTCACTTTCGTCGTAATTTGCATGATCATGTGGTGAATGGTGATAAGAGTATGTTAGACTGCTCTCTTTGCTTAATAAGATTTATCTCTTTGGAGGGCCAAGGGATGTTTGAATTTGGAAGCCAGATGCTAAAGGGCTTTTTTCAGTTAAGTCTTTTTATAATGTTTTGATTGGTGTGGGTGATCGGATGGTAGGTTGGAAGAGGTTTTGGAACCCTTTTGTTCCTCCAAGAATCTTGGTGTTCTGTTGGGTAGCACGCTTACATAAAATTCTTACTATGGATCAATTGAGAAGGAAATTTTTTTATTGTTGTTAATGGTTGTCAATTTTGTTTACAAGATGAGGAAACTACGACTCACCTTTTGGTCCATTGCAACTATGCGCTTACAGTGTGGGCGTCTATCCTAAGAATGTTCGATATGTGTTGGGTTATGCCTTGTTCTATTAAGGAGTTTTTTGAGCAGTGGATTTTTAGGAGTAAATCTATTCGTGGCCGCATTTTGTGGCGGTTATCCTTATATGCTTGTCTATGGAAGTTATGGATTGGGAGAAGTAATAGAGTTTTTCAAAATAAATGCAAACCTTCTGAGGAGATTGTTCGGTCCGTTGTTTGGGTCGTTTCAGAATGGGTAATTAGGAAGGCCGAATTTTTTGGAGTCTCCTTAGAAGCTCTTTTGGCCAGCCCATTTTCAAGGTGGAAGGTGTTCTTTTCTCAGGCAAAAACTTTTGTGGGAACCTCCTCTGAATGGTTTTCTTAAGCTAAATTTTGATGGCAGTTGTTTTCCGCATATTCAAATGGGTGGAATGGGGGGTGTTATTCGTGACTTCTCTGGAAAAATTGTCAAAACCTTTGCAAGCTGAAATGTATGCTTTATTGGTGGGTTGCTGTGAACTACGTCAGTTGGGAGGTTTTCATGCAATCATTGAAGGATATTCTTTCTCTATGATTCAGTGGGGTTCTGGGAAGTCTTCTCATAAGTGAATTTTGGCATATTTGGTGGAGGAGTGCAAGATATTTCGGCTCAGCTGGGAGCTTCTTTTCATCATATTCGTCGAGTCCTCGTGAAGCTAATGTCTTGGCAGATGGTCTTGCAAGGGAAGGATTTTTTCGGCTACACATTTCTTTTGATGTTTAGTTTATTTGTTTGTGTTTTTGTTTAGTCCTGTTCGTTGTTCTCTTTGTTTTACCTTTCTTTTTTGAATAAAATTTACCGTTATAAAAAAAATATGTGATAGAATGAACAAGGTGAAAGTGACATGTTATTTTGCATAGTAAATTGGAGTGCCATGTGAAGGCAATTAGGAGAAGGGGAATGACACAGAACTCACAAAGATACGGAACTACGCAATGTCATGTTCTGTTAGATTGTTGTATGACACAGAACTCACAAAGTCAAAACTGTATAGACAGGATATGGCTTAGATGATGGCGATGACTATTCCTCTTATCCATGTGTGAACTATTAGTGAACTGCTAGTGGCCATGATGATTATCTCGAATCAATGGGGAAGATTAGTTTGAGGAAGATTTGAAATGAAGCAGTAATATGTAGAGTGCAAGGAACTCACTAAGCTGACATTATATAGGTGGGACATGTCTTCGATGAAGGTGATGCCTATTCTTTAATAATAACTCTTAATAAATGGCGGAGATTAGCTTGAGGAAGACTACGCCATTAGGCTTCTTTTAATGCTTTGTTTCATGGGTGAAAACAATCTTATGGGATTTTTTGTTAGTTTTTCCATTTCTTTTCTTTCCGTTTTTTTTTTTTTTTTTGGGAGGGGGGGTGCGGGCCGGGGTCGGTTGTTTACAATCGTGTATTTGGATGATTAAGTCATGCTGTTACGCTAAATTTGGAATCAATTGTCAGTCCCTTGTTCAGGGTTTTGGGGCACACTTAGCAATTTTGACCCAATTGTGAAGTGCATTGATGTATTGCTTATTTTGTTACAGGTTGTTCAAAAGGAACGAGAAGAGAAATTGGCTAGTATATTAAAAGATCGACTCAACCAGTATGTTCAGGGAAACAAAGAAGGATTCATCAGTCATGCTGAAGCAGAAGTATCGAGACTTTCTAATGCAGGTTATATTCCAATCATCTTATATATGTTACTGTGTTTGCCATTAATTGAAGATGCACAATTATCTATGTTGTATTTGGCTCACTCAATGTTCAATAACTTCAGCTAATAAAATCAGCAGACTGTCACTTATTATTGTTATTTCAATGGAAATCCCAGTACATTCTTGATACAGTTTTAAGTTTTTTTTTTTTTAAATAATTTGAGAAAGTAATGGTAAATTTCATTAATTGAACCTAAAGTACAAACTTACTAAACAACTTATTAATAAATGCAACATTCAGAAAAGTTTAGGGTGTGTTTAATAGCTGCGGAGGAGGAAACGATGCGTTTCCTTTTCCGAGGTACCGTAAATCCGACCTGGATAGGTTGGATTCCCGGATCCCCTCTAATGCTGATTTTCAGGCTAAAATGGCGGATTTCCAACCGAAATCATCGCTACACCCAAGGATAAAAATATCGGTAGCGGCGGGCGTATCGGCCCGCCGCCAAACCGATACGAAGCGGGGCGATACGTAGCGTATCGGGGATACGTATCGGCGTAGCGGTGCGATTTGAAAAATCGCCCAAAAAATCCTGAAAAATTCCAAAAAATTCCAAGAAAATTGTAAATGAAAGAATATGTGGTTCTTTGCAAAAGTAAGTAAGAAAGGGGGAGTATCGGTGCCCTCAATATATGAAGTCCCGTTATCGCTGTATAAATAGAAATAATAGTAATGATTAGTTTTTCACCTGTATTCATGTTTCTTAGTCATAGTAATTTAGAAAGTAATAGAAGAACTCATAAAAAAAATAGAACATGAAATAAAGGCATAAGGACTTTAGTCATTACTCATTAGTCATTAGTCATTACTCATTATTGAGCAATTGAACATTGAACAATCAAATATCACTACTTCAACATTCAAGGTTTAAATTCAATCAAGTAAATGAACTATGAAGTGATCAACAATCAACACCAATTTAGAAATGACAGAGTAGAGAGTTAGTAAAGGAAATAGGAATACCTTAGTCACCACCACAATGAGGGTTCTTTATAAAATAATTTAATTAAGACTAGTTTGAAATCTAGTAGTAATAGGTAACTATATCTGAACTACTATTCCATTCCAAACATAATTAAATAAGTGTAATATCATATCTAGCAAGTTATGATAAATTGATAATTATAGACATCCAAGCACAAAAAAGGATAGACCACCAGCAAAAGAGTCCTAGCTATCATGGTCAAGTAGGATCCTTTCGTCTTCTTGATTGCCACTTCTTTAATACATGCGCTTCGTGAAGGGGGCCCGGGGGTGTCCCCCGGCGGTGGTCAAGCTGTGAAAGAGAGAGGTGGGTGAAAAGTAAAAAAAAAAATGCAAATGGGTCAACACCCCCTACCCCGCTACGTATCGGCCGATACGAAGCGTATCGGCCGATACGAATCGTATCGGTCCGTATCGGCCGATACGTTTTAGTATCGGCCGATACGGAGCGATACCCGATTTTTTCAAAAAATCGTATCGGCCCCGGCCGATACGGCCGATATATCGGCCGATACGCTTCGTATCGGCCGATATTTTTATCCTTGGCTACACCCAAACGTGAGTGGGAAGGCGCCAGAAAATCCAGCGCCTTGTCTCCGTCTGCTTCCGTAGAAATGGGCTCCTGCACAAATGGCTTCTTAGAGCCATCATACCAGAGTCCACGAATCCACGCTAAAATCAGAAATGGAAAAATCTGCACTCTTTGTATGATACAACACCAATGATATAACCTAAGGTAGCACTCATTGAGGAATATCTACTGATGATGCTCAGCTTGTGAAATGTCCAATTATGCTCTAACCGGATAGACCATAGAGAAACTACCAATGTTCATTTCCAAAAGATCAATTGACACTAAGCAAAATAGCCACACTACCATTGCTGAAAGAGGATCAACATATCAGGCATAAGCCCTGAAACAACCAGGGATCACATATCATTGTCGTTGCCAATCCATTGGTAGCTCAGTGGTGAGGCATCTCCCTTCAACAAAAACAACTAGGGATCAATCCTTGGTTGTAGCTCTGTTTCTTGGTGACTCGGTTAGCGTGTGTGGGGATGTGTGATTATTTACTAGAGATGGAAAAAAAGAAAAAAAAAAAACAAGGAGCATCGTATTAGGCATGAACCATGATCCCCAAATAGTTGAAATAATAGCTCCAAACTGTTCTACGAAACAGACTCTACATCTTGTAGATACATAATACACCCCTAACTATTTAGAACTCTCTATTTCAATAACATATATTATTGTCACGCCTCCAAAACGAATTACTGTAAATACCATAATAATTTGCGTCTCGGGGCACGTGATGGCCGGTGAAATATGAAAACAATTAAAAAATTTCCCCGTAGCCTTGTATATCCCACAAGATTTTGCGATGTGAGATTCTGTTAGGTTCCGAGGAACCGGTAAGACTGATAGCGGAAGCTTGTGTAAACTAATAACAGCCATATACATAAATAAATTGAGACAAATATCAGAGTAAAGCACAACATTTCCAAGTTAAACATTTCCATTAAAGTTAAGCATTTACAAAGGTATTAATTACAACCCAAAGGCCATACAAAAACAAAGGCCTCAATAAAAAAAGGTACAAAAGATAGAAACTATCCAAAAGGAGTGGTAAAACTGTAAAAGCCCAAAACGTATGTGACATTGTCTCCAGCGCCATCCTGATGCCTCATTCAACATTGTTTGCGCTCTGCTCTACGTAGCCTGTAGGCTGTAGCCCTACGATTCCTCTTGGACCGCCTCAATTTCTGGCTTAAAGGGAGTGGGGTCCTCACCTACAGCACCAAGCCTAGTATTAGACTACAAATAGCCTAGGCAATTGATAGCATCATCATGTTGCTTCAAAATAAAGTATTAATGGCAGTAGATCAAAGGAAAGCAAGTAAGACTGAACCAAGCATGATTAAGCGTGGTCCGCGGAAGTTGTAAAAAATCATCTACGACAAAAACTGTACAAAATACTTCTAAGCAAAATATCAGATTGGCAAAATGGTAAACCGCGTCGTTAAATTCCCCCAGCTTCACGGTGACTCCAACATGACCGTGGCAGGGAGCAGAATTACAAAAGGGTACATAGTACCGAGGTAAGCTCCAGGACAAAAAACAAAATACTACAGTGCAGTGAGTTATAACGAAATCCACACTCAACTTGGCCTAGCCTCGAGGGATTGAAGCTGAGTGGTGCCGACTCGGAAAATTCCCCCGGCTTCACGGTGACTCCAACGTGACCGTGGCAGGGAGCAGAATTACAAAAGGGTACATAGTACCGAGGTAAGCTCCAGGATAAAAAACAAAATACTACAGTGCAGTGAGTTATAAGGAAATCCACACTCAACTTGGCCTAGCCTTGAGGGATTGAAGCTGAGTGGTGCCGACTCGGATTACTAGGACAACATGGTCATACAAAAAGGGATTGCCCAAATGCCAAATAAATTCTTCCAACAAACTTCCAAAATGGCTGGCCTCCAAAAGTCTCAAAATTAACTAACTTAGGCAAACTGACAAAGGCAAACTGACAAAGGCAAAAGCTCATGAAAGACAGAAACGGATAACTATGTTCTAACAATGCTAAAATGATCAAAGCTGGACAAAGCAAAATAGATATAATATATTGGACTTAGTTTAAAACACTAACTTCTTTACACTGAAGTATAACCCGATTTGGGGTAGCATTTTGGTACAGAAGGGTTGGTCCCGAAATGGGTGAAAAGATTAAGTCGGATCCGGGCCCCTCATAAGGTAGCGGGCATCAAGGCCATGCTTGCCGAGTAACTAGACCACAACCATGGATCCTGTCATCCGAAGGAAGGTACGGGCATCGAAGGCTCGCAGCATCCTAAGGCATGACTCATATGTTCTAATTAGTTAAACTAAGTTGAACATGTTATAGGGTTAAGCGGATCACAATAACTAGGTACATAAGGCATGCATGCATGCACCGTGCACATGAACCAACAAGTAATGGTATAAAACTTGTATCAGACTGTCTAAGAATTCAAAGAACCATTACAACTTACCATCCTAAGTCATAGGTTGCCATGAACATGCTTGGACAACACTATTTGCCTCTATATGCCCCTACGTTCCAAATGTTGGGGATGACATGTCCCTTGGTGCTTCAATGGTATTAGACATTCAAAAACCATAAGTTTATTACACATTCACCACTTAATGTTGCACCGTATATGTCTCCGAACAACCCTGGAGGTGAATGATAGCTCAAACATGTGTAAAGTGAAGCCGGGTTACGAGTCCAATTCTAGGTCCTAAGGTTCAAGGTTTTAGCCCAAATAACCGAGGCTTATGGTCCTCTAATTGGTCAATTAGAGTGGGCAAACAATGGCCCAAAATGTGTTGGCATAAATCTTAGAAATATGGGAGAAAACAGTGGAATGAACCGGGCTAAAAAGGGGCCTGTAGTGTCTGATTGGACATTGCAGCCCAGGCTGGTTGGACATTGGCCTGTCAGGGCAATGTCCGACCATAGTGCTGGTTGGACATTGGCCCTGACAGACCAATGTCCGATTAGGACTAATACATAGTCGGACAGGGACTGTTTCAGGTTGTTTTCTCCCACCTTTTAAGCTATCTTTTGAGGACTTTTTGGCGCAATATTGGGGGTCCATTTAACATCAAATTAAGCCTGTAACTTGTCATTGAATTACTAACAACAACAACTAGATAGGCATGAGCTTTTAACATGGTTTTCTAAGCAAAACATAGAGTAAAAATGGGAATCATCAAAAATCCCTTCATACAAGCTATGAAATTTAAATTAATCACTTGCCTCCCAAGCTTCCATACAAGTTCTGAACTCACTGAGACCCATGGGGCTCAGCCAAAGCACTAAAAACACAATCCTACATCAAACTTCCAAAAATAAAAAATTGGAAGAGGAGTTGGAATTGGGCATCGAAATTAGGGATCTATAGCTGAATTATCACCCTACACAACATACTAAAATTTGAGAATGACCCTCACCTCTAAGTGCTCCAAATACACTGATTTCAATGAGGGGAGCAAACGGCGTGAATGAAGGTCTTTCGGGCCTCAAATAGATATGGAGTCTTAACGGGAGTTCCTCAAAATAGTAATATCTACCCAACGAAGTTGAAATGACAAATTTTCTAGCCTTCGAGCGAAAGCTCGACTTTTGTCGAAATGACGACTATGTCCCTACTTAAGGGAGAAAATATGAAACGAAGGGTTTTCGGACATCAAATGGCTATGAATTGAACACAAAGGTTTCTCAAAAAAATTTGGGCTATCCACTTAACCAAGAATGGTAAATTTTTGACCCAAAATACCCTTGACAATGGCCGAAGTGACCAAACTACCCTTTCTAAGTCGAAACTCAGTCTAAATGCGATCAAACTGGCTCGATAGTTAAACCCACACTAGGACCTACTTAGTTAACACTAATCATACTTAATTAGCATTTAAACATTGTAATTAGGATCGGGGTCTTACAATTAGAAGTGTCCTGACTCGATTGTCGCGATTTTACCCAACATCTTAGTTCAGAAAAAAACAAAAACCTTTGGAGGGCTTTTATAGATCAACGAAATTAAAAACAACTTAAGGATACTCTTGGATTGACGAGCTTTTCATAAAATGTTTTCACAAAGAACTCATTGGATTTAGCAAGCTTCCAAATCCTAGGATCTTCCCCTCGGTTGAACTATCTGGAGTATTGCTAGCATCTGTCTCTCGTCATGGCTAGGATTTCATAGCCATCTCAATCTCATCATCATGTAGTGAACAATGAAATCCTGGACCATATAAATGCACCCTCTGAGATTTGAACGTAATCCTTAGTAACTGTCGAAGCAATGGAAAAATGCATGGGGCCGAAGTAGAGTCGTCATCCAACTATCTGACGTCCCAAAATTGAAAAGGGGAGCTGTCACACACAAAATGGAAAAATGCATGGGGCTGAAGTAGAGTCGTCATCCAACTATCTGATATCCCAAAATTGAAAAGGGGAGCTGTCACACACAAAAATATCGTATTCCTAATCACTCTCTACCTACTGCATCATTTGATCTGGTAGTAGTATGTTGTATCAGCCTACCGTCTTGTTGGTTTAAGTGCTGGGGTGTTGAAATAGCCCTTTGCGGATAGCCACAAGTGCATGTTTTTCTCTTCCGTACAGTGGGCTTTTTACATGATTGGAAGCTTTCTATTTGCTCTATGAAGTTCTTTATGATGATCATGATGATGGTAGTGCAGCATTTAATTTTTTCCCTTTTTGGCTTTCTAAAATTCCAGCCTAATTTATCCTTTGTTGCATTTTCAACAGCATATGGAGTTGACATGTTGAATACTATAGGCTACATATATGCAAGACAGGCTGCAAAGGAGCTTGGAAAGAAAGCAATATACTTGGGTGTGCCCTTCATTGCTGAATGGTTCAGAAACAAAGGCCACTTTATCAAATCTCAAGTAACAGCTGCGACAGGTAAACCAACTTGGGATATGTTTAGATTCTCGGAACTCATGTTGAGGGAACGCTACAGGTGGCAAGGTTGAAAAACTTGAAACTTGAAATAAACCTGGTGAACCCAATTTATCTTGGTTGAGTCAATGTATCTAGTTGGGTGATTTATGTTTTAACATGTTAGTTAAAAAAATGTAAAATATATATATATATATATAATACATGCGAGTCAACCACATTCATGAGTCACGGGGATATTCCTTGTCTTTTGAACACAAGCCTTTGTGCCCCATGCAAGATCAAATAGTTTCTAACAAAGCTGCCATTTCACTTGTTTTTATGACGACTGTACTTTATGATGGCTGAAATTTTGGATAAGACATACAGACTTGATCTCTACCTCACTGCCGTACCAGCTCCATCCTCATCACAAATTCAGCACTCGACTTGCTTTCCATTGTATGTCTGCCCCTATCTTGATGTGATACAAACCCTCAAGCCACCCCAAATTTATTTTAAACCAACCCTAAAAAGCACTTGCAAGAAAATACTAAAGTAGTATAACTGAATTCAACCCAGGAACAACTATATAGATTCTTCCTGAGTCAACTATTAACTATATGTGCATATATGAATTTGAATCAAAATATAACGTTACCTATCCACGAAAAAGAAAAGAAAAGTTTTGAGAATAAAAAAGGTTCCAAGACCATCAAGTAGATATAACCTATGATGCATAGATACTTCAAAATGGGCAACGTATCGTGTCGTATCGTATCCGATAACTTTTTGTGTGTAAAATCCGTGTCCCTGCCATGTTCATGGCGTGTCCCTGCCGTATCTGGGCATCTTAGGAATAACTCACCTGATTGGAGAGGCACAACTTTAGATAGCTATAGTCTTGCCTAAAGATGAAGAACACATCCACTAGCAACACACCATCAAGACAGCAAGAAACAGAAGGGAATAGGGATTCACAAGGATTTCAATGCATATATAAGGCCTCATTCCTGCCTTTGATTGGATCCAGGGGGGAAAAATTAAGCAGAGACTTAAAATCTTATAAAGAAACTTGGCTATTTGATGCATATAATGTCAATCAAGCCCATCTGCGCAGGCCCATCTGGGCCCATTACTTGTATTTGTATCTTAATTAGCTATTGTATTCTAGTTAAACTACAATTAGCCTACTCATAACTCATGTACAATTAGGTAGCTATAATTTAGGATTTGATTTGTATTAGGATTCTGTTAATAGGGCTTATATAATGAGAAGTGATGGAACCCTAAAGGGGACACACGATTTCAGCGACATATCTTTCTCTCTTCTATATTTCATCTTCTCAAGATGACATGGTATCAGAGCATGGTCGACATCTCCTAAGTCTTTCTTCAAGATCCTCCTAAGTCATCTTCCAAGTTCTAGAAGCCCTCAGAGACAAGTCCCTTCAGTCTGATCATCTTGGATCACCCCTGATCATCTCAGATCAAACGTGGCCCATCTAAGATCGAAGTCACAGCCACAGCGGAATAACCAATCATTGGTCGCCTGGTATTTCTCTTATTTATGGTGATTTTTCCAGCAATTTTTTTATCATCAAAGGTAGGCCATCTACCATATCTTTTGGTATTTTAGTTTTGTCCAACATATTTAATCATAGCCGTTCAAAATTGTGGATTTGGTCCGTTTTGAGTGAGACTTCTTCCAATAGTTGCGAAAATAGTCTACCCTTCCATGCCCAGTCTTTGATCGGACCATTGATCACCATCTGGGGCCCACGTGGAAATCCTTCCACCGACGACTGGGTCGTCTGGTGTTTTTTTTTTTTGCCCTGTTGTGTGCTTTGGTCACGTGAGTCAATTGAGTTTGCTGCTGCTATTTCTATATTTCTATTAGAGTTCATCTCCATCCTTAGATCTGTGAGTAGATCAATTGGTGGGGCCCACGTACAACACCTTCCATTGACGACAGGGTCGTCTGAATTTTTGCAACTGTTCTCCATCAAGTCCTTCTGTTGCATCTATTCACAAGTTGTCTGCATTTTTTTTACACACTGGTAGTAATGGAAAAATATGAGACCGCCCTAGTTCGTTTCGATGGAAAAAATTACACATCGTGGGCCTTCCGGTTTCAAATCTACTTAGAAGGAAAAGAACTCTGGGGCTACATGGATAGTTCCGAACCTAAACTGGAGGATGACGACAAGAATATCTCAGCCTGAAAAACTAAGGATGCTACTGGAGGATGATGACAAGAAGATCTCAGCCTGAAAAACTAAGGATGCTAAAATCAAAACTTGGTTACTCGGATCTGTTGAACCCCATTTTATTCTCAATCTAAAACCGTGCAAATTTGCCGGTGAGATGTGTGATTATCTTAAAAAGATTTATCAACGAGGTAATGCTGCTCGCCAATTTCGCTTGGAGCTCGACATCTCCCAATTTTCTCAAGACATCCTGTCTATACAGGAATATTACAATGGGTTTCGACGAATGTGGTCTGAATATGATGAGATCAAGTTTGCAACTGTGTCTGAAGCTCTTCTGCCATAATCACTTCCCTTACAGCGAAATAGCCATCAGGACCAGTTTTTCATGAACCTTCGTTTAGAGTTTGAGACTGTTAGATCAAACTTAATGAGCTGGGCTTCTCTTCCCAGCTTAGATGACCGTCTTCAGTTACTTCTGAGGGAGAAACGTCTTTAGTAACTTCTGAGGGAGAAAAAACGTCTGGTTACCAAAACTTCTATGGAACAACTGAGATTTGCTGAGGCTCCACTTGCCTATGGTAACTGCAACCAGACCACCTCCCAGGGACATGTTCAGTGCTATAACTGTAAAAAAAAAATATGGTCACTATGCAAACCAATGCAAAGCAAAGATCTGCAGGTATTGTAAAGCCATTGGTCACGTTATTGAAGAATGTCGGATTAAGGGTCGCAATTCTACTTCTCGCAACTATGTGCCGTCAGCTCTTGGTACTCACACGGTACGGTCTGCTCCAAGTGCTTACACAGTAACCTCTCAACAATATGCACCCTCTGACTTAAGTGGTTCCCTCCAGTGTGATTCTTCTTCACAGCCTGGTTCCTCGTCACAATCTGCATCCCCAGCTCCTCTCACTCTTGATATGGTAAATCAAATAATTATCAATGCTTTGGCATCTATGAACATCTCAAGTACTGATTCGTCTCTGTTTCATACATGGTACTTAGATTCTGGAGCAAGTAACCATATGACATCCTCACCTACCAAATTGCGAAATGTTGTTCCTTACACTGGTCCTCTTACTGTTTAAACAGCAAATGGAGACAATCTTCCCATCACCTCTGTTGATGATACCTTTGCCCCCTTACCATTAACCAATGTCTTAGTGTCTCCTCATCTTGCTACAAATTTGATTTTTGTGGGTCAACTTGTTGAGAATAATTACAATGTTTCCTTTTCTTCTTTTGGTTGTGTTGTGCAGGACCAGGAGTCGGGGGAAGTGATCATGAGGGGGCCTAAGCGTGGCAGACTGTTTTCCCTTCCAGTTTCCACATTTACTCGGAACAAATTTTTACACCAGTTTTTTTTTTCTTCAGAATAGTTCTTGGTTGTGGCATAATAGACTTGGTCATCCGAATGCATCTACAATGTCTACGTTATTTAAATCTAGATTATTAAATAAACCTTTTGATTTTGCTTCTTTTGAATGTGATGCTTGTAAATTAGGAAAAAGTAAAACTTTATATTTTCCTCACTCCACAACACGGAGCACTGAATGTTTTTGACTTAATTTACAGTGATGTTTGGGGCATTGCCCCTCACCTTTCCCATGGTCATTTCAAGTACTTTGTTACGTTCATTAATGACTGCAGCAGGTTTACTTGGGTTTATCTTTTGCATTCTAAGTCTGATGTTCTTAAGGAATTTCAATTTTTTCTTAGCTATGTTGAAACCCAATTTTCAAAATGCATTAAAACTTTGCGCTCAGATTCAGGGGGGGAGTATGTTTCCAATAATTTTCAATCTTTTCTAAAGACTAAATGAATCATTTCTCAACGTACTTGTCCGTATATTCCTCAACAAAATGGAGCCGCGGAATGGAAAAACAGGCATCTCCTTGATGTTACTCAAACACTATTGATTGAATCATGAGTTCCTCGTTTTTTGGCAGAAGCTCTCACCACTACAGTACATTTAATAAACCGTCTTCCATCCCCTATCATTGCTCAATTAACACCTAATTTTAAACTATTTGGTTATCATCCTGTGTTTGATCATCTACATACCTTTGGATGTATTTGCTTTGTTGATTTACCTCCCACAGAACGAACAAAATTAACCGCACAATCTCGCTGGTGTGCCTTTTTGGGTTATGCCGCTAATAAAAAAGGTTTTGTGTGCTACGACCCCATTGGTCGCCGCATCAGGGTTTCTCATAATGTTATTTTCTTTGAAAACCAGTATTTTTTCAAACTAACTTGGATTGTTCTCCTCCCTCTTCTCCCGCTTTCTTACCGGTTTTTTAGATAACCGAAACATTACTAGGTTTCATCCTGACTTTGTTTATCATTGTCGGGAAAAACCACCACTGCAGATGCCCTTCCTTTTCATCCTCCGCCAGCAACTGGTTCCACAACTCCTAATATCCTGCGTCACTCCTCTAGAGCTTCTAAACCACCTGAGCGGTATGGATTCACAAACACTTCCTTGATGACAACACTTTCCTCTGTCTCTATCCCAAGTTCTTATTTGCAGGCAGTCCAAAATGATAGTTGGAAACAGGCCATGAAGGAAAAATTGGATGCATTGGATCAGAATCAGACATGGAACATTGTGGATTGTCCTTCCACGGTTAGACCTGTCGGTTGCAAATGGATATACTCAATCAAACTTAAATCTAATGGCTCCTTGGATAGGCACAAAGCTAGACTTGTGGCACTCGGAAATAGGCAAGACTATGGGATTGACTACAAGGAAATGTTTGCTCCTATGGCAAAAATGACTACAGTTAGGTTACTTCTCGCCATTGCTGCTTCTAAATCTTGGCCATTATACCAAATGGATGTAAAAAATGCCTTTCTCCATGGAGAAATGAAAGAAGAGGTCTATATGCGGATACCACAGGGAGTCCCCACTCCATCTAAGAAATCTGTCTGTCATCTACGAAAGTCTCTTTATGGTCTGAAGCAAGCTCCTCGTGTATGGTTCAAAACTTTTAGGGGTCGCCTATGCACAAGAGGCTTTACTTAGAGCCCTTACGATCCGTCTCTTTTTCCTCAAACAACATCTACTGGTGTTACCGTTCTTCTTGTGTATGTTGACGACATTATTATCAATGGCACTAATGATGGTATGATCGAGTCTATCCAAGCTTCTCTTAGGGATTCTTTCCATATGAAGGATTTGGGCCCCTTGCATTATTTTTTGGGGTTAGAAGTGCATCAATCTCCCAAAGGCCTGTTTCTTAATCAACACAAATACACATCTAATATTATTGAGCCTGCTGATCTCCATGACTCCTCGCACGTTGATACGCCTGTAGAGGTTAATCTAAAATTGAGTAAAGATGATGGTGACCTTTTTCCTAATCCACATACCTACAGGCGCTCGGTGGATAGTCTTGTCTATCTCACAATCACTCGACCGAATATCTCCTATGCTGTCAATCTTGTGAGCCAATTCATGCCATCTCCTAGACACCTTCATCTTACTGCTGTCAAGCGCATTATCCGGAATTTGTTGGGCACTATCACTCGTGGTTTATATCATCCCAAGGATAATCATCTTCAGTTGACTGCTTATGCAGACGCTGACTGGGCGTGATGTCAGGATACACATCGGTCTACTACTGGTTGGTGCATGTATCTCGGAAATTCTCTCATTTCTTGGATATGCAAGAAACGAGACCGTGTTTCTTGATCTTCCACAGGGGCGGCATATAGGGCAATGTCTTCCGCATGTTTTGAAATCGTATGGCTCCGAGGACTTCTTTCGGACCTTGGCTTTCCTCAAGCCTCTTCTACTTCATTGCATGCAGATAATATTGGGGCTATCAGGATCACTGAAAATCCTGTCTTTCATGAACGCACCAAACATATTGAAGTAGACTGTCACTTTATTCAGGATGAACTTAAGCGTGATATCATTTCTTTACCTCAAGTCCCTACCAAGCTTCAGTTTGCTGATATTTTTACCAAAGGACTTTCTCGGCCTCAATATCAATTTCTGGTTGCCAAATTGCTACTATATGACTCCCCAGCATCAATTTAAGGGGGGGTGTCAATCAGGCCCATCTGCACAGGCCCATCTGGGCCCATTACTTGTATTTGTATCTTAATTAGCTATTGTATTCTAGTTTAACTACAATTTGCCTACTCATAACTCATGTACAATTAGGTAGCTATAATTTAGAATTTGATATGTGATAGGATTCTGTTAATAGGGCTTATATAATGATAAGTGATGGAACCCTAAAGGGGACACATGATTTCAGCAACATATCTCTCTCTCTCTCTCTATATATATATATATATATTTCATCTTCTCAAGATGACATAATTCCAAAGACATGCTCTTGGATCTTTTCTATCTATCCTTTTTGCATTCTCTCCGGACATCTAAAATGATATAGTAAATCAGTTAGCTTGCCAGGGCAGTTTTAATTGAAGCAATCCTTCGTCCTAATGATAAACATCCACGTTTCCATGTAAGTAGACATATAAATCCCTCATCCAATACTTCAAGATAGGGGCAAAAAGTGCTGGCTTAATAAGATGCTTTGAAGTGGTAAGAGATGTAAATCCCATCTCTCATCTTCAATTTGCGGACGACACGTTGATTTTTTGTGGAGCCAATGAAGTTCAGGTAAAAAATGTCAAGGCAATATTGATATGCTTCGAAGCTGTATCGGGCCTTAAAATCAACTTCTTCAAAAGTGAATTGATCGGTTTAATGGTGGAGGACCAGAAGATGAGTTAGTTTGCCAATTACCTAGCTAGGTCTTCCTTTATGTCTGCGGACGACTGATAAATCCCTATGGAGCCCGGTGGTGGAGAAAATAGATTAGAGGCTGACAGCTTGGAAAGCCAGTTACTAGTCGATCGGAGGACAAATAACTCTCATAAAGTCAGTACTGTCTGGACTTCCAATTTACTATATGTCCATGTTCAAATATCCAATTTCAGTGGCCAACGGAATAGAAAATTGCAGCGAGATTTCCTTTCGAATGGTAGAAGTATGGAAAATAAGTTCCATCTGGTGGATTGGAAATCGGTCTGTAAATCTAAACTTGAAGGTGGATTAAGCTAGGCTTTCGGCCAGTAACGTTGATGAACCAAGCTTTGTTGGGTAAGTGGCTGTGGTGATTAGGGAATTAGACAGAAGGCAATTGGTACTGGCAAAATATGGTAGAGTAAAGAGAGGGCTGTGAGATTAAAGAAAGGAATTATAAAGCATTGGCTATTTGGAAGGGGGTTACCTCTACCAATGTGAGTTTCATGGAGTACATCATGTACCGAGTAGGCTCGGGAGAGAAGATTCAATTCTGGGTTGATGTTTGGGAGGGGAACACTCCATTAGCGAATCGGTACCCAGATTTGTTTCGATGTGCCTTGGATAAGGGGGTGAAAATTCAAAATTACTTTGGGGGGCAAGGTCCAGGAGCACAGGTAATTTGGGGACCGACCTTTAGGAGGAATCTGAAGGAGAATGAGGAAAACCAATTAGCTCCCTATTGAATTTGTTAAATGGCATATTCATTATGGAGAATGGGGAAGATGTCGGACTATGGAGTGCCTCTAAAAATGGATCCTTCTCAGTATCCTCTTTTTTCTCGAAGATTTCCAAGCGGGAGACAACAAGGAACTCCATAGCGTCCATTTGGAAATTAAAGGCTCCGCCTAGAGTTGCCATTTTTGGGTGGTTAGCCATTCAAAAGAAAATTCTAACCATGGATAAGCTGAGACGAAGGGGGAAGATCTTGGTGAATGCATGGCCCATGTGCTTGGAGGACGAAGAGACGGTAGATCACCTTACTTTGAACTGCAAGGTTGCTAAAATGGTTTGGAATTCGGTCCTTGCGTGGTTTTCTTGTCACTGGGTGTTTCCCAGGTCTATCCAAGATCACTTTACGTCTTGGAAGTTCCCTATTAGTCACCCCAGAGGTAAGGAGATGTGGAATGTAGCCTTCCTTGCGGTTATTTGGACTCTTTGGAAGGAAATGAATGCTAGGTGCTTTGAAGGGGTGGAGAAGAGCTGTGAGTTCTTGTGTGACATGGTTAAACTATACATTGCGAGCTGGGTATCGACCAATCCCAAATTCCAAGATCTTGCGATTGATCAGATCATGTTTAATTGGAAAGAAGCTGCGGGGCTAACTATGGAGTTGTAAAGTTTGTCTTTATACTATTTTCTTGTTGTGGTGGCTTTTTCGTATGCTTGTTTTCCTGTATGTCCTTTGGTGGTCAGCTTGTCAGTATATTTCTCATGTTCATCAGATTTCTAAGGGCATGAGCAGATTTACTTGTAAAGGGGAATGCCAAGATAAATAAAAGGGCACTTCCCTACATGATATCAAAACAATGGCATGAAATATTCCACATGATGATGATCCACCAGGCGGCAGCATCCCTAGAATCTCACTTTTTTAATACTTAATTTGAGATATAATAACAATCCGAACCATGGATCATCTTCACATTCTCCACTTGCGGCAGCATCTCAGAAATTTGTTGTATCCAAAATTCTCTAATGTGATTTTGGCACTTGGCTTTATCAAGCATTTTACTGAAAGCTTTAGCCCTTATAAAAAATAAGAGGGGAAAGGAGATCACCTTAAGATCATCTGAAAAAAGCCTTTGGGAGTACCATTAATCATTGATGGCGCAGCCCGGACCCGATCGATGTAGATCTACACCTCCGACGGTGAGATCAAGTCTTCTGACTCAAACCCTAAGATCACCTCGGGGAAAATACCCATAGGGAAACTCACAAGAATAATTTTGAACTTTATTAAGAATATAGCATACCTTACAATCAAGCATCCCTATCTATTTATAATAGAGGAATGGTCTAAATAAAGAACTACCATTATCAGTACTTCCTAAAATCACTCTCTAAAATCTCTAAGTAAATCAAATCACTAAAATCTCTCTGATTAAGTCAAATCGGAGAAAACATCAAATTACTAAAATTGCTAAACTATTCAAAGAAAGCAAATCATTATAGGGTTCCTTGGTGGGGCCCATTAGTGGGCCCTGTTCTTCTTGGAACACACTGCATCAACTCTCCCCCGCTTAGAAAAACTCGACTCCGGCGAGTTGACAGCTTGATAACATGGGAGAGAATCCAGCCACAAGTTCAAAAAATGTCCACCAGGGCCGAAAATCAAACACACAAATATCCGCCTTTTCTTTTGATTTGCATGGCATGGCTTGGGAGTTTGACGCAATGTGTTCAGCCATCTAAAAGTAGATCGGAGCGTTACTTCTTCTGTTGTCTGCATTTAGCGCGAACATGCGCTTTTTCCATGAGAGACTGCAGCTATAAAATCTGCTATATCTGAGTGCAATCTTCAAGCTTCCATTGTTGATCCCTGAAGATGAAGTCAATGTGAGGGACTTCAACAACTTGATATTCTTGGGAAACCTTTGAAATAATTGATTTGATTTCCGATGACTCAATTGGATTTTCTGGAACTGGCATGACAATTAGATCAACTGGATGTTCAATCTGCTTACTAACCTGGTCAGAGTCCTCAATGTACGCTAGTCCATGTTCTTGCTCAGCCCTTTTGCAGCTCTTGATTGGCATTGCCTTGATCAATATTGGTTGTACCCATGAAATCTTCATTGCCATGAACTTGCTCTTCAATGTCATCTTTGATGTTCGAAGTCAGCTCTTTTGGTGCAATCATGGCTACTCTTTCAACTTTTTGCTCCTTTTGTGGCGCTTCTGTTGAAGGTGCAGACGACGACAGAAAAGTTGAAGTCATTGGAATGAGTCTACTCCATCGGCCATTTCTGAAAGGGTATATGTGTTTGTCTCTTTATCATGATGCACTTTCTGATAAAAAACACATGGACGTCCATAAAGGATATGAGCAGTATTCATATGGATCACATCACACCAAATCTTATCTTCATAACTGCCAAACTTGAAGATACCAAACATATGTGAGTCACGGGAATGACATGACCGGTAGACCATGTGACTTGGTAGGGTTTAGGATGCTTCTCAGTAGGCAAATTAAGCTTGTCGATGACCTCTTGTGCGACAAAATTAATCGCACTACCATTGTCAATAACCACATTAACAACCTTGTCAACGACTATCACCCGCGTGTGAAATTTCTTAACATGTTTCCATTCTTCTTCCTCTTCCTTATTGGTATTGAGGAGGCGACAAATGACGAGTGGGATTATCTTCTCTTGCAAAAAGTCTCTCCACAATACGAGCTCTTGGTCAACATTGTTGCATGTGAGACCGTCTAAGCATACGCTCAACATGGAGGGCTTCTAAGTATGCCTCTTGACTGGTGTTGCAATAATTCATATTTTCCATGATGTCTGGTCTCAAGCCTTGGACATAACGCATTAAATCATGTGTCTTACCTTCCTTCGGTTTGCATTTGTATTGCAACTCCCAAAATTGAGGGGTATATTCATCCACCTTCAGGCCTTCTTGCTTCAGAGTAAGAAATTGCTTAAAGTAGAACTCATTCTCAAAATAACAAGCACCATATCTAAGTTGATAGAAAATACGTTGAGTTTCATTTGAGTGTGCAAAATTTCTCATGACGACTCAAATGCATGGATATCAAATTTGATCTTTTTTTTTTTTGGCACCGAACTTGGGCTAGGTCTAACCAGGCTCTCTGGATTGGCCAAGTAAAGTGATCCTCTTTTTTTTTTTCTGTTTTTTTATTTTTATTTATTATTTTTATTTATTATTATTATTTTTTTTATACTGATTTTTCAAGTTTGGGTTTGGGCTCAGGTTGAACCCAAACTTAGGCCCAGAAGTTACTGTTTGGAGAAGGCACGTGGGAGAAGTCCCTTGTTTTCACTTGGGTTCTGTGCACAAGATAGAATAAAAAAATCTGAATTGGAAAGCCCCTTGCTGTTATGAAGAGGAAAACGAGAGTACTCTTTCTCTCTGACGATTTCTGGAAGGGCTGTGATGATGGAGGTGGGGGTGCTGATTTCTGGTGAAGTTGCGATGATGGAGGTGGGGCGCTTTGCAGACGATGGCTGCTGGTTCCTGTCCTCCGGAGACTCAAGTCTCCTGCTGCTTCCCCTTTCTTTCTTTTCCTGTACTCCCCTCTCTTTTTCTCTGGGCTTAAGAATTTCCGACAGAGATTGAAGATGATCGATGGTGTTGGCTGCCGTCCAGTTCTTCTTCTTTCTTCTGCTATATATATAAATATATTTTTTTCCTGCTGTCTGTTCTCTTCTTCTACTTTCTGTCTTTGATTTTTTTTTTTTTTTGGTTCTGGGTGGCAGATTTTGGGTTTGAAGGTGTTGGGTCGGGTGCTGGGAGAGGGAAGAGGGCGTGGGGATTTTGGGATGTGGGTGCTGGTGGTGTTTGTTCTGTGATGGGAATGAGGGAATGTGGTTGGGTTTGATTGGGCTTAGTAGATGGGAATTATGGCTTCGGAATTGGTTGGTGAGGTTTTGGATGAAGACACGAAATTTGGATAAGTGGGTTGGATGAGTTGTAATGGACGGATGGTGAGTGGTGTTCTGTGGACGTTGGTGATTGATTTGGTTGAGACAGAATGAATGGATGATGATGATGATGGGAAAAAATTCGGGAAAGAATGTTGTCTTTCAGGTGATCACTTTGGCTCTGATACCAAATGATGGCGCAGCCCGGACCCGATCGATGTAGATCTACACCTCCGACGGTGAATTCGAGTCTTCCGACTCGAACCCTAAGATCACTCAGGGGAAAATACCCAAAGGGAAACTCACAAGAATAATTCTAAACTTTAGTAAGAATATAGCATGCCTTACAATCAAGCATCCCTCTCTATTTATAATAGAGAAATGGTCTAAACAAAGAAACTACCATCATCAGGAATAATTCTGAACTTTATTAAGAATATAGCATGCCTTACAATCAAGCATCCCGCTCTATTTATAATAGAGGAATGGTCTAAACAAAGAAACTTCCATCATCAGTACTTCCTAAAATCACTCTCTAAAATCTCTTAAGTAAATCAAATCACTAAAATCTCTCTGATTAAGTCAAATCAGAGATAACATCAAATTACTCAAATTACTAAACTATTTAAAGAAAGCAAATCATTGTAGGGTTCCTTGGTGGTGGGCCCTCTTCTTCTTGGACCGCACTGCATTAATCGTTCGCACATTTTGATGGAATAAATCTGCAACATTAGCAAGTTGCATGAAAACATAGAGTAATCTTACCATGGTTCAAAATGGTGGTTGTGGACCCGTGGTTGACATCACAGTCTACCCTAGAAACCAATACGCCGTGGTTCACAGCTTTCAGGGCCCATTGCAGAGTGAATTTTATTTGTCCCCTAAAAAATAAAAAAATATATCCAAAAATCCATAATATTGAAAAATGCTAGAGTTAGTGTGGAAAACATTATAAAGCGATATATCGGTCAACCAAAGTTGTAAACATCTTGTATCGTACTTAACACACACACACACACACACACACACACACACACACACACCCCCCCCCCCCCCCCAACCCAACCCAAAAAAAAAAAAAAAGCATCGTTGTTTGTTAGAAATGTTTTGTTTAATCAAATTTAATGATAGGGTGAAATATTTGCTAAAAGTTGTGGGGATATATTTATATAAAAACCATATAATATGCAAGGAAAAAATAAATATTTAACCAATAACCAATTAATCATTAAAAAAGAAAGCATGTACTTGATAATAAGTTAAAATGCGTAATCACTTTCTGCTTGAGTAATTTGAGGAAAAACAGAAGATTTTTAAAAAAAGTCTCAATTTCTCGAGAAGAATGCAAAATATTAAAATATCTTGCTTCAAAATCACTAAGTATAGGGCCAAGTAACAACCTAGAGCCAAATCTAATTCACTCTAACCCATTGCATGCAAGTATTTTAGGCCTTTTTTAAATAAAAAATTATGAATTAGGGTTCAATACATGAATCTTTTTTAGAAAAAATCTAAAACAATTACTAAATCTTCCTAGGTTTGGTTTTAAGTTGTCAAATCTTTTCATTCTAACTAATCTCGAGAAGAAAAACTCAAGACACATTCCTATACACGCAGATCTTTGTGAAGGTTGCTTAAGGCAAAGCTCATGTAACACGTTCAATCTTGTTGAATCAACACCAGTGTTTTCTTTTCCCCACAAAATGAAGCTTTAAGAAGGTAGAGTCACCCTTTTCCAACTCCTCTCTCCCCCTCTTCCCTTTAGAGTTGTGAGAATCCAAAGAACCCCTTAGTCTTCCTAATGTCATGTTCATGTTTTTATTGTTTGTCCTTGCATTTATTTGCTGCTGTTCTTGCATTTGTGTGTGTTTGCATGGGGTGTGGGGTGTGGATGTGTTGGTCTACTTGGGTACATGTGTGTGCATGCTTCATGATATGATGTCTCTCGCTGGACGAGATGATCCTGAGAATTCTTGAGAATTGCACTGGCTACAAATTCACAAGTAATACGTGGGCTCTCCAAGTGTGATATAGTTGTATGTTGTTGCTGTTGCAGGTGCAATTGCTCTGATCCAGCTACAAGAGGACATGAAACGACAGCTCAGTGCAGAGGGAAATTATACTGAGGAAGAGCTTGAAGAATACATGCAATCGCACAAGAAATTGATGATTGATTCCCTTTGGAAGCTCAATGTTGCTGATATTGAAGCCACTCTGTCCCGAGTGTGTCAGATGGTCTGTTTTCTTGGTTGCTTACCATTTTTGTTGCTTTCAATATTTAGCTATTGTCTTATGCAACCCATAACCATTTCATGACAATGCATTCGTGAATCCAGGTGCTTCAAGAGAATACAATCAAGAAAGAGGAGCTCCGTGCCCGTGCAAAGGGTCTGAAAACTCTAGGAAAAATATTTCAGGTGTTGTTTTTTGTATCTATTTCCTTTTCATGTCATCTACCGAGGTATTGTTTTCATATCTGTTTTCTTTGCATTTCATCTGTATCTTTGTTTGCATTTTGTGGCTTATGTTTTTGAGACGGCATATGTCTGCACAACTAATACAGAGAACCAAGTCTACTAATGGAAGTGAAAGTGAAGCTTCATTCAATGGTGTAGTCCATAAGTTAAATGGAAACGATCAAAGCAAAGATGGTAGTTCTCCCGAGGCATCTCTGAAATCTCCACCATCTGAGGAGACGTCTTGTAAAACTCCTCTTATTAACCCTCAGGTACATTCTCATAGACATGCCCATCGACTCTGCAACTTCTTAACAAAAATTGCCGCGTTGACTAGTTCCCATCTAAAATCATTTGGGCATTTTGATCTTTATTATGTTATCATCAACAGCAAAGCCTTGTCCAATCAATTTGGAGTTCGGCTTAAAAGAGTCCCATGCTAACATTACAAGGACGAATATATGACCAAAAAAAAAAAATTAAGTGGATATTGAGAACAAATAAAGACTATCTGTGTCTCTGTGCACACGCATGTATAGAACACTAAGCACAACACAAGCCCTAAAAGGCCATCTAGTAAATGCTCAAAAAACCAGACTGGGCTTCGTTCAAAGTGTTTAAACCTGGATGCTAAAAAAAATGTTTAAAACTTGCTCGACTGAAATAGTCCTTTTGTTTCTACCTTTTGGGTTGGACTGGACAAGGGAGAACCCATATATTTCAATTGGTACAGAGCCACTTGGTAAAAGCTTAGCTGATTTTTCAATCGAGTGCACTGAAGCACTGAGTTGAGTTTTGGACTTAAAAGCCCTAGTGCTGGGCTTGGACAATTTTTTGCAGGCCTTGAGATTTGAGGGCCGGGCTTGGACAGGTGTAGCCCGGCCCTCACCCCTATCTCTCATTTAAGGTAAGAGATATCTCTCATAAGATCATCTCCCATATATATATATATATATATATGCCCTTATCATAGTCACTTAGTAGTAATAGAGGGATATGAAGACAATTTCATACCCACCTACCGATTACAAATTTTCCTAAAAATCCATACATCTTGGTTCATTTCATCTATATTTAATTATTTAAGTTATGTATTGTACTTAATACATAATCAATAAGTGTTGCACGGTTGCTTCTAATTCCTTTCTTTTAGTTTTATTATTTCTTATTTGGGATTTTTATATTATTTTTATAAATCCTTGTTAGTGCAAAAGGGGGTGTTATTCCTTCCTGTTAATAATGATACACTTTCTTCTTTATACATTTGCTTGGGAAGTCAACCAATTCATAGAGGGAGTTTGTATGTGCGTGGAACTTTAAGGATATGGGGTGATCCAAATATCCTTTTAATTTAAAAATTATAACTCTAAAGTTTTAAAAGTCTAAACTATAACTAGCAAGAAAGACCCGTGCTAAGCCCAGGTCTAAAAATATTACTAAATTCTTACATCAAATTGCGATCCCCTTTGATCGGTTAGGAAAATAAACTAAGATCATTTAAACTTTGTGGCAAACTTAACTAAAAATTATAATAAATTTTAATAAAGAGAATTCATTGGGTAAAAAGAAAAAAATTAATATGAAACTTGATTAGAACAAATTGAACCCATGCTGCCCGGGCCGTATTTTGGAGCAGCATGGGTTCAATGTGTTCTTATGTTTATATATTTGTGATTAGTTATATAAAGAAATTTATTTTCCTTATTTAAAGAGAATTCATTGGGTGAAAAGAAAAAAATTAATATGAAACTTGATAAGAATAAATTGAACTCATGCTGCCCGGGCCGTATTTTGGAGCAGCATGGGTTCAATGTGTTCTTATGTTTATATATTTGTGATTAGTTACATAAAGAAACTTATTTCTCTTATGTGAGGCCCCACACCTTGTGGACCTTCACTTATATTTGAATTGTTTTAATTATATTATATAATATCTACTTATACTAATACTAATTAATAGGGGTTAGTGAGGATAGTTATACTAATATAACCCCTAATTAATAGGGTATTAAATGTTTAAGGCAAGTACTGCCAAGTGTCAAAATTTCAGATTTTTCTGAACGAGACACATGGCAAGACTGGTTTTTGTCTTATAATATAGATAGATAGTATTTTTTAAGTGCATTTATTTTTGTGACTGCAATATAATAATGCGTAAAGGTCAAATCAGTGTTTAATTAAAAATAATGCCAATTGATAAAAGATACGTGAGTGTAAATGGTTTAAAACTCTCAAAGATAAGAAAAAATTCACATGAAAGGTGTGAAATAGATCATACTCTTTAACTATTTTCATTCTTTGACAAAATAAATAAAATCGTATGTCTAGAACCCAAGTCACTAAAGCATGTATGACTTTATTCGATAAAAGAAAGTTTTTAGAGCCGACTTATATTCTCCAGATGTTTTTTTTAATGGTTCTTTTACAATTGAGGTTAGACAAAATAACTCTCGATCGACACTCAAATTCTTCGTAACAATGTAAAAAAAAAAAGTTTTCTTGTTTTGAGGCCCTGAGCCCTGCCTTGGCCCAGTTCTGACCCTCGAGGGTAGGGTAAAAGCTTAGATAGTGCGTGCTCTGCAAGGCTTTGGCCCGCCTAGGCTAGGCCCTGCATGTATTAAGGGTATGGCTAGGACAACCTCAGGCTCGACCCTTTGACAGCCATAGGTAGAAGGTTGTCTTTATGACATAATGGCAACCGTCTTGTAAGGCTTTCTCTACGAGCTTTCAGAAGAAACTGTCTTGTAACAAAATATTATTATTATTATTTTTGTTATAGCTTCTGAAACAAACCGGTTGGCCTTTTGTAGGCATTCCAGAGCCCATATGTGGAAGCTCCTCCGTTTACGGGCGCTGAATATAATTGTAACTTCCCAATGCCGACTGCGCCGCCTGGAGCGCGGCAGCAGCCGTCTCCATCAACAAAATGAAATAAGGGGCGGGGGATGGCAGAGGGAATTTGATGATGTGAGACCCCAGTTATGCGGTGTTGTATGCATTCCCATTTGATGATGTGTATATTAAAAGTCTGTGTTGCGTGGGTGGGGTTGAGATACTTTTTGTTGCCCTTAGTGGTGTAATGGTGTTGTATGATGAGAGATGAATACCTCGGGAGTTGGGAGGTGCGGACATGACAGAAGGGAGGCTGAGCAATATGGTAGCTAGACATGTAATGGAAGGTTCACATGCTTTGCTGGTCTATGGAACGGTTCCTGTGGGATAACGGGCTGGTTCATTCTCAACAAAGCTTTGTGTCATTTGTCTATGTTAAAATATTTGTATTGAATTTTATTTATATCGATGTAGATGAGAGGTGCATTTTACAGATTTTGAAGTGTCCATTTGGCAGGCAGGTTTTCTTTGCATCGACTTATCTCGAGTAAGACATTAAAATGCACGAGATGTATGGATATGATAAAAGATCAAGGTGAGGATGATGATAACAACGAAGATATTATGGAATACAATGATAAACTATTCAAAGAAATGGGCCCAGCTGAGATGGTTAATTTGATGAACTTATCTGTGCCATCCATAGGTTAGGTTGGAGTTGTGGAGCTATCACGATTATATGATGTAGAAGTTTTCTGGAATGAAATTTGAATTCACGAAGAAGATGATGATAGGGCAGGTAACGAACAATATTTATTACACACTCGGTAGGAGCATGAATCGTTTTTCAACTTCACTTGGCAACGTCCGGGTGATTAAATTAGTCATGGTTGTCAACCAGTTGATGGAGTAGATAATTCTGATGTTCCCTAAAAAGATTAACATTTCATAAGAGTTCATAAGAAACCCTTTTTTAAGAAGGCATAAGAGCCTTTTTTTGAAATTAGCAAGGGCTATTTTTGCAAATGTCCCTCCCTACGGAGAAAATGTGTCACTTTTTATGTATAGTTGAGACAAGGGATCAATTATGCGAGATCTACATATTTTAGATTCCGTGACTAATGTAGGAGCCTTTATCCTTAAATCCGAGGGCCACTCCATTCAGGAACTAATTAGGTGCAATTTAAATCCTCTTATCCACGTGCATCAGATAAAACTATTGGAGGTGGCCAATGAAGGAATGTGTCGAACACGAGACTCCTCCGCTTCTTGGGGAGCATAGTCTTTGGTCCACTATGCTACCACTCTGTGGTTATATTGCATTCATTGTATTGGATGATCTTCATACAACTCATGTGCATGCACGCATGTACGAGCTGCGCTTTGTCGAAATGCACAACTTGTACATGCACACTCAAGTACAAGGAAAGAAAGGAGAAAAAGATCGTACAAGGTCCACTTTGGGAGTTTTTCGCTTTTTAATAACTCTTTTTGGAGATTTTTTGAAATTTGAAGCTTTTTTCTTTTGGTAATAGTCCATTCTAATAATCTTGTTCCTTTTTTTTTTCTTCTAATAGTGTAAATTAGAATATTAGATTCTTCTATGAAAGTGTGGCTTTAACTCATTGGCTGTGTAAAGAGTGAGATCAATAAATGGATGGATCTCCCATGTGACGCCAAATAAGCCTGCCACTTCTTATGACCCAGACGAGTGGATCAGTCAGCACATGTATCAGGGGTGCCTACAGTACAAGTTCAATCAAATGATCCTACAAGGTGAAAGCATCCGTGATGTATAGCAAATCTACCATTATTATTATATGACAATTATCTAGGAGACGATTGAAAATAATATATTTATAAACCCTTTAACATATTATCTATAAGTTTAGAACATAATCTACACACATAAGTGTATCAGCTTATCGTCCAATGTTTGTCCTCCGATGGGAAGCAAAAACCCCGAGTCACTCCTGATTGCAAAGCAAGTCCGTGCCATGGACGGACTCACTCCAGTTTCACAATAATGGAAGGCCGCTGCAGTTTGATTTGGTATTGTTCCAACACATTATCATTCACAGATTAAATTTTGAAATAGAGTAGCACATACTTTTGTACGCATACAACAAGATAGAGTTGTCTATGAAAAGAACTCGCGACCCAACTCCCCGCAACTAGAAAATGCCAACAACATGAGAGAACAATCGATCTCCAACTAGTACAACCAATCAAAATAAGATATACAGACAGTTGAAGGATAAATATAAATATAAAAAAGAAAGGGAAATAAAATGTTGAAGGCCAACTCCAGTTATTCCAGATTTTCCAGTTTTGATTACAGACGGATGAAGACATTGATCCTAAGCAACTTGAAAGAGTAGTAGTACTTTTGCTTTTGTTTCCCTTTCCCTTTGGAATAAAGGTCAACATGCCCAAGCCAAAGGACCAGATATTTGCAACCCAGACCCAGATATGGTGGCAGCTCCTTTGATCTCGATGTGAAGTTTAAATCCAAGCAAGTTCCAGCTCTTTACTACTTTTTCTTTTTTCGTTCTTCTCTACGTTTTCCTCCACAGATTGGTATGGCCAAGCACATGTACATATAGATATATAGATATAGATATACATTGGTCCTTTACAGACCTATGAGGCCACAAACCTGCCAACGATCACCTTGAAAACTTTCACCATGGTTCCAATCATCAACACCCATAGGATAGCCCACAGGGCCCCCAAAAATGAAAGGAAAAGGAAACTGCCATTTCTACCCTCTCTCCTTGTCGTGTCGGCAGCAACACCTGCCTCTCTAGTCCCAATGCGTACCGCACCAAAACTAGACATCCTTTCGAAAGCCCGACTGATCAAGGCATTCTCTGAGGCTGATGCTGGATTAGTCGGCACTGATTCCAACAAGGAGTTAATAGCTGAAGTGAACCAAGGCACCGGTGGATCCCCTGTGTAGCTTCCTTGATTTGGCTCGTGTACATTGATATTCACCGAATTGCTACTATCTTGCACAACTCCTATGCAATTCAGCAGGAAAAATGGATGAGAAAATGCCAAATTGGGCTAGATGTGTGTAAGAGTATTAAAAGAGAACCTAAATTTATGCACCTGATGCTGATGGTGCTGAGACAACCTGGCTAGATTCTGCCGGTGAGAAGACACTGTACTTATATTCATGTGTCCAGAGCTGACTGGCAACACTTGCTGCAAGGCAGTGATTTTCATCATCATCAAAGGAAGCAGGTAGAGGGTAATCTAACTGGCCAGCTACATTACCACTAAAACTATCAAGATATGGCTGCAACGCAGTCCCCTCTGGAGGAACAATCTCTTCAGGTAGATGCATGGGGGCATCAAAGTAAAAATCAAAGTCGTCTAGTCCATCCTGGTTGAGAAAGGGATTACTCATACTGAAACTCTCCCTCCCCAAACTCGAAAAAACTAGCTCTGGATCCATGAGATCGCTCAATTCCATGAAATCCCCTTCAGCTGCGTGGGGTTCCTCCTCAAGTCGGTGGGGAGAAGATGTCACCTCTGACACTTCAGGAGGTTGCAAAAGAGAGCCCACTGGCTGTGCAATCTGAAAGCTGGTTTGTTGATAAACCCACTCATGTGGTTGCCAAATTTCACTCGTTCCGGCAGAAATGGGTTCCCCGAGCAATGACCCCACCACAGAACTTTGCATGCCTTCTTTACCATCAGCCTACAGGGAGGTGAAGACAAACAATTTTAAAAACCAATGTTCTATAGTGCGATTTTCAATTGTTAGTGCAAAGATTATCATTGAAGCCCTATACCATAACATCTATATGGGAACTCAAACCAGTAGATTAATGACAAACATCTTAGAATTTTACGATTACAGCTGAATACTGCCATATATATCCTCTTTGAGATTTATTAGTTCGTGGAATATAGATATATTTCTACATTTACAACATCTCATCCCTAAAACATGACACGAACAATAGTTGAAGCCTTGGCTTTAAATTAAAACATATTGGCAGGTTCAATAGAACAAAAACTGAGATTGAGATGCCATCTCCTGTTTGCAGGCAGACAAGAACACAGAGATGGAGATACCAGCTAGGTTGGTTTAGCTTTTCTTTTCCCATTGAAAAGGAGTCAGCCATCCGCATGAGTCACATTCTTCTACGCTCCAAGTTACCTTCTAGTTATGGTGGATGACACTATTCTGGTTCAAAAGAAAGGCCTTATCTCTAGGATCCTAAGTAGCATGACTATGGGCAGATGTGTTACTGATACAAGCACGAGCTGATTCAACAAATAAGAAAGATAGGATTGTAGGCTTGGCACTCTTTTTCAAATGAGCTTACATAAATTTCCATTTAAAAAAATAATAGTAATGTGCAGAAATAGCACCGGTAAAAGAAGAATGTGTAAAACTTACTTAAAATAATTTAAGTGATAAATATTTCAAAGACGGGGGATATTCATGTGCATCTTGCCCTCACCATTTGGTGAGGGACAAACTTCATGGGGCCCACCTAGAGCTCCATTGATAATGGAACTTGGGGGGATGGAAAGATTTATATTAGATGAGACTATATATCAAGTTTAAGGTCAATTTCATGCTTCTAACCCCTTCATCTGTGGCCCAAAAATTTAATGACTTAATATTAAAGAAAAAATTTGACCTTCGATCCAACGGTCCCATTGATCATGGAACTTGGGGGATGGAAAGATTCATATTAGATGAGACCATATATCAAGTTTGAGGTCAATCTCATGCTTCTAACCCCTTTATCCGTGGCGTGGCCCACAAATTTAATGACTTTATATTTAAAAAAAAATGACCTTCGATCCAACAGTCCAATCCATTTGGATAGGTGAAAACTTAATGGATCTAGTGTACTTAAAGAAGTCCCATGTAAGTAGATGGTTCGGATGTATCATAAAGTCGGCCCCACTATGTTGTCCCTCACCATATTATGGTGAGGGATGGATGCACATGAATATTTTCCTTCAAAGACATACTTAAGATATCAAAAGAAGAGAACATCTAGTACTACTACGTAGTAGTACTCTTATTAGCTAGTGTGTGGGGATATTCCCGAGCTCACCAGAGTCCCGCCGGGATGCTCCACCTTGGGCTCCCGCACCAGCTAGTCCATCTCGGATAGGCTCGTCTCAACCTCCACCAGCTCAGCCAAGTGCTCCCACTTCGGTCAAAGCCTCACCTCGGCCACTCGCACTCAACACCGGGGCGCCAACCGAACTGTCACCCTAGACCTCGGCAACGGGGCCAAGGCATCAACCGAGATCTCCTGCCTCGCTAGTCACCTTGGTCTCGGCCAGGAGCTCCATCTCGGTCCCTTGCACAACGCTTCCATCTCGGCCTGGTGCTCCTACCTCGCCATCCTGCCAGGTCTCCAGCCGAGTCAAGGTCGCTCCCGACCTCGGCAACATACCTGACCTTGGTCACAATGCCAAAGCTAGCCAAGGCAGGGGCTGACAGCTGTCCTCCCATGGACGATCAACATACTACAGCACGTGCGACAAGACAAGGGCACCGCCCATATCATCTGACAGAGCCTCCCATACCGCCCATGCTTCCTGACAGATCGGCGTCCACAGACGCTAGAGAAGGCTATGATGGGACTGTACCTCCTAGTGCCTGACAGAGTGGGCTATGATGGGACGGCTAACCACCTCATTGTCTCCTCTCTCTCCAAAGTCAACTCTCTTCCTCTCCCTATCGATATAAGCAGCAGGCGCAGAGAAGAAAAGAGGAGGATCGAACATCCGATCCAACACACGATACACAAAACCGGGGCCAAGAACTCTGGTACGCCATGCCCAAACTCCATCTTCTCCAAATCTCCATCCTACTGTCCAATTCTCATACTGACTTAGGCATTGGAGAGCCCTGCGCTGCCCACAGCCAGGGTTCTCTGACCTGTTTCGTCTCCCTCTTCCAGGTTCTCAGGCATCGGTTCTTCCATCATCAACAAGGAGCTTCAGCCTCCGTGCTCCTCAGTGAGTCTCAAAAACACTACCCCCCGGGTCTGAATTTTTGTGCACTTACAATTGGCGCCGTCTGTGGGAAGCCGATAAAAAAGTCATCTTCCCAAACACCATGCCTCGAAGAACCAGAAAGGGAAAGGAACCATTGGCGCTGTCAACACAGCTTACGGCGAACCTCTGACAAGAAAGGTCTGGAGCAAGATCTGGTCCAGCAAGCGTCCACAAGCCGGAAACTCAGTCAAGTTCATCCTCTAAGGGGGTCACAGCACCTTCCCGACGAGATAACCTTTGACTGGGGCTCTCCCGGAAGAAGGGTCCTCAGCTAGACGGAGCCCGAGCTCTGGAACGCTTCGACCTCTATGAAAGCAACCGGGTGATCTCCATCTCGACAGATGTCTCTAGCTCGGCTCCATCTCAGCAGACGTCCCCAGCTCGGCAGAAGTCTCCCTCTAGCTCGGGGGGCTGCTAAAGCCTCCTATCAACCTTCAGCTATCACCTGTCAGCTTCGACAACATCGGCACGACCCTCTATTGTCGGCTTCGATCGCACGACCCTCTACCGTCATATTCGACGGCACGGTCCTCTACTGTCAGCCTTGATCACACGGTCCTCTACCACCGTCAGTCGTCCAGAGCCCCATGCTCCTACATCTCAGTCGCGCGCCAGATCTCGATCTCTTGCATCTCGGCTACGTGCCAGATCTCGATTTCGTGCATCGCGGCAGCAGCGCCAGATTCTAGGCCTCATGCTGGTGTCGCCCTCGTGCTAGCTACACGCTTCACGCAGGTTCGGCCTTATGATGGTCTCGACTACGCGCCAGATTCTCTACCTCATGCTGGTGTCGCCCTCGTGCGAGCTACACACTTCACGCAGGTTCGGCCTCATGAAGGATTCAGGCCACGCGCCAGATTCTCTACCTCATGCTGGTGTCGCCCTCGTGCTAGCTACGCGCTTCACGCAGGTTCGGCCTCATGAAGGACTCAGGCTACGCGCCTCGGTTGACTACACCTCTGGTCCAAGGGTGATTCTATTGGCACCCCCAAAAAGTGCTGTGCGCATCACTGTTCATAGAGGGGGTGGGTGGGCACAGCAATAGGGGTAGGGGGGGGGGGGGGGTTGGCCAATAGAATCACCCCTGGTCCAAAGCTAGCTGGTTATGTCCCGGTTCCCCACCTCATGCTGGTGTCGCCCTCGTGCTAGCTACGCGCTTCACGCAGGTTCGACCTCATGAAGGACTCATGCTACGCGCCTCGGTTGACTACACCTCTGGTCCAAAGCTAGCTGGTTATGTCCCGGTTCTCCACCTCATGTTGGTGTCCCCTCGTGCTAGCTACGCGCTTCACGCAGGTTCAGCCTCATCAAGGTCTCAGGCCACGTGCTCTGACCTCTTGCTGGTCCGTCCACGTGCTGGCCACGGCCTCACGCTGGCTCGGCCTCATGATGGTCTCGACCGCATTTACGACCTCTTGCTGGTCCGTCCACGTGCTGGCGATGGCCTCACGCTGGCTCGGCCTCACGATGGTCTCGACCGCATTTACGACCTCTTGCTGGTCCGTCCACGTGCTGGCTATGGCCTCACGCTGGCTCGGCTTCACGATGGTCTCGACCGCATTTACGACCTCTTGCTGGTCTGTCCACGTGCTGGCTACGGCCTCACGCTGGCTCGGCCTCATGATGGTCTCGACCGCATTTACGACCTCATGTTGGTTTAACCACGTGCTGGCTACGGCCTCACGCTGGCTCAGCCTCATGATGGTCTCAACCTCATGCTGGTCTGTCCAAGTGCTGGCTACGGCCTCACGCTGGCTCAGCCTCATGCTGGTCTCAACTTCATGCTGGTCTCGGCCACATGCATTCTCGACAAGCAGTGCCAGTCTCTAGCTTGGCAGCAGCGCCATCCTCCAATCTATGAAGCACGGATACGCAAGGACCCGCCATAGACACGGCAAGGACACGGATTTTACACATAAAAAGTGAAGTATCGGATACGATACGTTGCCCATTTTGAAGTATCCGTGCATCATAGCCTCCAATTCGACAGGAAATCCTTCCTCCGGCTCGACAGCAGTGCCAGCCTCTAGCTTGGCAGCAGCACCAGTCTATAGCTCACCTCCTTCTCAGCAGCAGTAGCAGAATACTCCTAAACAAAAGTACACCACTGGTAATGAGCCATCATCTCTTAGCTTTCAGCAACAATGCATTCTCCAGCTCGGCAGCTGTATGACTCTCCAGCTCGGCAGAAGCACCATGTTACAGCTTAACAGTGATGCCAACCTCCAGCTCTAGTCCATTGCCAGCCAGTCATCTCAAAACTATGAGCAGCTCCAAAGCATAAGTGTCCTCCAAGATACTTAGCTTCCGACCTCCAAGAGTTACGAAACTCCAAGAGCTCAGAAGCTGGGGGGCTATTGTGTGGGGATATTCCCGAGCTCACCATAGTCCCGCCGAGATGCTCCACCTTGGGTTCCCGCACCAGCTAGTCCATCTCGGATAGGCTCGTCTTAACCTCCACCAGCTTGGCCAAGTGCTCCCACTTCAGTCAAAGCCTCACCTCGGCCACTCGCACTCAACACCGGGGCGCCAACCGAACTGTCACCCTGGACCTCGGCAACGGGGCCAAGGCATCAACCAAAATCTCCTGCCTCGCTAGTCACCTTGGTCTCGGCCAGGAGCTCCATCTCGGTCCCTTGCACAACGCTTCCATCTCGGCCTGGTGCTCCTACCTCGCCATCCTGCCAGGTCTCTAGCCGAGTCAAGGTCGCTCTCGACATCGGCAACATACTTGACCTTGGTCACAATGCCAAAGCTAGCCAAGACAGGGGCTGACAGCTGTCCTCCCATGGACGATCAACATACTACAGCACGTGCGATAAGACAAGGACACCGCCCATATCATCTGACAGAGCCTCCCATACCGCCCATGCTTCCTGACAAATCGGTGTCCACAGACGCTAGAGAAGGCTATGATGGGACTGTACCTCCCTAGTGCCTGACAGAGTGGGCTATGATGGGACGGCTAACCACCTCACTGTCTCCTCTCTCTCCAAAGTCAACTCTCTTCCTCTCCCTATCGATATAAGCAGCAGGCGCAGAGAAGAAAAGAGGAGGATCGAACATCCGATCCAACACACGATACACAAAACCGGGGCCAAGAACTCTGGTACACCATGCCCAAACTCCATCTTCTCCAAATCTCCATCCTACTATCCAGTTCTTATACTGACATAGGCATCGGAGAGCCCTGCGCTGCCCAAGGTCCTCTGACCTGTTTCGTCTCCCTTTTCCAGGTTCTCAGGCATCGGTTCTTCCATCATCAACAAGGAGCTTCAGCCTCCGTCCTCCTCAGTGAGTCTCAAAAACACTACCCTCCGGGTCTGTGAATTTTTGTGCACTTACAGCTAGAAAACAGTGTTCAACTTTATTAAGAGAAAAATCCGACAATTTGTTGCCTCCAAGCTGTGTCAGACAAAGGTATGCTATTCTTTTAATAGAATCCATAAGACATAGCTAGGATCCAATATTACCACTTTTCATCCAACTAGCTAGGAAGTGAGCGGGCTACTCTTTGGACGTTGAGCCTGGTTGAAGGGTACCGACATTGTCATATATTGCAATAGCGATCACAAAAAAAAAAAAAAAAAAAGGGTCGTACTTCAGGTCACACTGAACTTTTCTCTAGTTTCAAGAAATTGAATAGAAAGGAGTGGACAATTGAGTGATCTACCTCAGATGCGTAAGGCAAACTGTTGTCACGCTGTTGGTTTACTTGAGAGTCATCAGCCATTATCGCCCAAACCTCTTCCACATCGTGGAGTGATAAGCCTGGAGAAAACCCATCAGTAACTTCTGGAAGAGGAACATCGTGGAGTGATAAGCCTGGAGAAAACACATCAGTAACTTCTGGAAGAGGAACATCATGGAGTGATAAGCCTGGAGAAAACCCATCAGTAACTTCTGGAAGAGGAAACAGATTATCTGCACTAGTTGGGTTGCCCAATGTATCATGAAATGGATCATCGTCAAGCCATTCTTCTTCTCGAAATGGCGCACCATACTGTTCGCCATTTTTAGGACCAGGCCCACTCTTCTGATAAATTTTGTAAAGTGCATATGAATCCTGCAAGCAGACAAGAGAAGTGGAAATGAGAAACCAACGGATTAAGCTTGAAAGAAGCAAGAAAATCAACTTTGCAGCCTAGTCTACAAACCTGAACAGTGTGGCAGTTGTGTAGCTCCTCTTTGGCAATGGTATACTCATGCATCACCCAGTCAGTGCGTTCTCCCTTGGGAGCACGACCCCTGTAGAAGACAAGGGTCTTTTTCAAGCCCACCGTTCGAGCATTCCGTGATATATTCCGGTCTTTTCCTGTAGTCTTCCAGTAACCACATTTTGTTCCTCGATTTGATCTCACCCCATTGGGATACTTGCGGTCTCTGGGGCTGAAGAAGTACCATTGTTTGTCGCCGGTCTGCAATAGTGACTTTCCTAAACAACAGGAATTGTAATCCAAATCAGAAATGGATGATGTGAAATCCAAGTTGATTGTTTATAAGAGAGAAGAGAGACTAGGCTGTTAATAAAAGCTACAATTGTCCCAAAAAGGGAAAAAGAAATATACTGGCAAGCTTAATTGCAAGAGTTGTTGTTTCACAAATAGGGTTTTCTAAATTCAGACAATTAAAATGCAGAATCATATTAAAAAAATGAAATAAATAAATAAAGGTATTACTATTACCCACGGAGATAAGAAGAAGAAAATACAAAAATAAAAACAGAGAGAACAAAATCACAAAAGGTCCAATAGACCTGTCAATCCAATCCTCTGAGCAGTCAGTCATCCCAGGAATTGCAAATCCAAATGCCTTACGAGGGATTGGGGATTCGGCATTTAAAATATTAAATATGAAGGGGTTATTAGAGAATAAATAAAAGGAATCTGGTCGGTACCTCGGAAGACATTACAATAATAATAATAATAATAATAATAATAATAATAATAATAAAAGAGAGAGAAAGAAAAGGAATCCGGTTCATTTTCTGAATATATCATCATGGAATCCATTCCTGGGATCGAAATGAAGTTGGGTTGACACATGGACATAATCTTCTTCTGAATCGAAAAAGGAAAGGAAAGGAAAGAAAAATCCATTGCGTTGCCTTGTCCCTGTCAAATAATACAATCATGCAAGGAAGACATTACAACACGAGAGTGAGTAGATACTAATACACATCCATACCAGGCAATTCCCAGGGGTCGCACTTGTAGACATCAACTTCTCCGATCATGCTAAGCTTGACTCTGCCCCGACAGATTTTCCTCTTGAGATAGTAGAGCACGAGCTCCTCGTCCGTAGGATGGAACCGGAACCCAGGGGGCCACCGATGATCATCACAATCATTATTATTACTACCTGTAAAGCCCCCTTTCGAAAGAGAAGAAGAAGAGATGGGACCTCCAACAACAACAACAGCGGAACCATCCCTCCCCAATCCCAATCCCAGAGGGTTCGAGACTGAGACTGAGATGCTCTCACTCATCGTCCCCATCTTTCAATCAATCGCGCAGATGCCGCACCAGAAGAGAATTGGCAATTTCCAGAAAAAAAAAAAAAAAAAAACCCAAACCCTAGAAGATCAGGGGTCCTTTTTGGATCGCACAGATGAACGAACAAAGAGGAAAATAGGATCGGATCTTCTTTTTTTCTTCTATAACCTCTCCCTCCTATGTTCGTACGTACGTTCGGAGAAGTGGTCTCGTCTCTCCCCCGAACACCTACCTTCCCCCTTTTTTCTTCTTCTGCTTCCACAGCCTCGTTCTTCGAGTGTATTTACTGGCCAAAAAAAAATCTTGCTAGTATAAAAATGCACTTCCAAAACTAACCAACCAAGGCTGCTGTTGTGGTCAACCGATCCATCCGTCCATTCTCCATCTGCCTGTGCCCCAAATCGAAAATACAAAATACCAAAAAAAAAATATCTAAATATATAAATATATATATCTATATATATAGCGACGACCGTACTCACTCAGTCAAGGATCGCGTTCCATGTAAATTGATTCATTTCCCTTCTTCCATGCGCCTTCGCGCTACTTTGGCCTTTCTCACCTTCACCATTCACTTTACGCCACGTATACTACCCACTCCATACATCTCATCGCCTCGCATTTGACCTTTCAATACTTTTTAATACTGATGATATATTTCTGACTTTCCTTGCTTACGTTACGCCGGACGCGCCCGCCTGCTTCGGACTCACCTTCTCGAAAACCCCCGACCCTGCTTTTTTTTTTTTTTTTTTCAAGCATACTTAGTTTTAGGGCCAATTTGTCAACTTGTCAACTCTACTAGTAGAGTTAAGTGAAGTAAAGTTAATTTAAAAAAAAAATAAAGGTAAATTAACGAGAGGTCCTTGTAAAGTCCCTTGCGCATGGGATTAACTCGGGCGGTGGTCCCTTAGCTTGACACGTCATATTTTTTTATGACTGATTTGCCCTTTTAACTGTTTGCATAGGTATCGTGTACATCTAATCCTTGTTTATAGTTCGACGTCATCGTCTTTCCCTGCTTACTGACGAATTTAAATGTCGTAAGATGAGTTTTGGATCAAATTTCAAATTTTGAATTGGAGGGAATGACGATTAATGGAATTTCACCTAGAATTTCTCAATTTCTAGAATAGGTCATTTGTAGTACGTGAGAATCCTTTTTCTTTTCTTCTTCTTCTTCTGACGTTGTTACAGAGCACAGTTCTTCTTAATATGAGTTTGTAGATCTGATTCACAGCAAACTCAGAATTCATTATTTCTGTGAAAATCTTGAGGTAAGGATTAATGTTTTGATCCGAATTTTATTTTAAATACTTCTTTTAGTCTTGCTTTCTGAAATTATTTCTTCTTATGTTTTCAGCATTTCTGTTCATATCTGAATAAAAGCAAACTCGAATTTGATCATTTCAATCAATTTCTTGAGGTATAGATGAATGTTTTGATCTATTTTAGTTTAAGAAGATGTTTTAATCTTCTTTTCTGAAATGAATTCTTCTTATATTATCAGTAGTTTGTTCTAGATGTGATTGAAATCAAACGTAGATAAATTCATGTTATTTCAAACTCATATAAATCCATTCTAAAAGTCGGATAAACTCACTCCAAACTCTAATGAATTCATAGCAATCACAGATAAGGAACACGAAATTCAGATAAATTGATGCGAAAGTGAGATAAATTTATTTCAAACTCATATAAATCCATTCTAAAAGTCAGATAAATTCACTCCAAACTCTGATGAATTCATACCAATCACAGATAAGGAACAACAAATTCAGATATATTGATGCGAAAGTTAAATAAATTTATTTCAAATCCAGCTTAATTGATTCTATAAACAGATAAAATCATGTGAAAATTATCTAAATTCATCTGTGTTAGATAAATTTGTATCAGATAATTTCGTATCAAACACAGATAAAATGACACGAAATTGAGATAGACTGATGCGAAAGTAAGAGAGTATTTCAGCTACAGATGTTTATGTGTTTTGATTTTATCTTTATTTTTCGTATATAGTGTTTAAAATGGCAAAACCGATTATGCTTCTTTGCAAGCTTGATATGTTCGCCAATGTTGTTATTTTGACTGATAGTATGAGAATGGATGATTTGGTTAACCAAATTTGTTACAAGTGGAAGACTTTGTTGTCCAACAATGTCTATTTCACATATGCATTGCCTGGGCACCCGATTCAGACCTGTTCCGGATCGGTGTTCGGACAGTCTTTGAACCGTGGACGTAGCCTTTTGGTGAACCACGTTAAATATGGTGTCCTTGTGTGATTTGATTTGCTTTTGTTGTTAAATTGAACCTATTTTTAAGGGATCACTGATTCACCCCCCCCCCCCCCCTCTCAGTGATCGCGATATCTAACAATTGGTATCAGAGCGCCAAGGCTCCCTTGATAAGCTTAACACGCTAAGGGTGATCTCTTGTCAAATCACATGGCATCCAATACAGGGAATATGAAAGCACCTTTGTTTGATGGTTCTAATTACTCCTTCTGGAAGATCAGAATGCAGGCTTTCATCAAATCACTTGGCTATGATGTCTGGGAGACCGTCAGAGTCGGTTACAATACTGCCATCGTACCCACTGATGCTGCAACGAAGAAGTTAGCCGACAACGACTCCAAGGCGCAGAATGCACTCTTTAGTGGCCTTGTGGACAGCGAGCTGGTCAAAGTAATTGCATGCAAAACAGCCAAGGAAATATGGGACAAGTTGAAAAGCATTCATGAAGGAGATGAGAAGATCAAAGAAGCGAAATTGCAAACTCATCGCTCTCAATTCGAGTCTCTTCGCATGGAAGAAAGCGAGAATGTTGACTTGTATATGCAACGAGTGAATGAAGTCACGAATGACATTCGTGGACTAGGGGAGGAGATTAAAGAACCAGCCATCGTAAAAAAGGTTCTAAGATCTCTTCTTCCCCGGTTTGATTCAAAAGTCTCAGCCATAGAAGAAGCCAAGGATCTGAATGAATTTACCATGGATGAGTTGCATGGTTCACTCACTGCCTATGAGATGCACATAGGTAAGACGTCTTCATCTGATAGAGAAGCGGCCTTCAAAGTTCAAAAAAAGGGAAAAGAGACTGCTGGTCATGATGCTGATACTGATGATGATGAGCTTGAGGCTCAATTAGTTAGAAAGCCGAAGAAATGAAGCAATGGAAAGTACAAAGGGAAGCTACCTTTTAAATGCTTCAATTGTGGCGGTGTTGGTCACTTTGCTGCGAAGTGTCCGCTGAAAGAAAACAATGATGATGACTCTTATGTTGATAAGAGTAAATGGAAGAAAAATTTCAGAAAGAGGGGCAAAGCAAAAAGCTTCATCAGTCAATATAATGACAGCACGTCTGAAACTTCAGACGATGATGAATCAGCCGAGGCAACTGAAGCTCTCTTCATGGTTACTGTTGAAGAAGAAGAGGAGCAAGAGCCGGAAGAGGAAGAGGAGGCTGAGGTCAATCTTGAAGAAGAACTCATTGCCGCACTTGAGGAGCTTAGCATGGAACGAAAAACAAGTAAGAAAAATCTGAAACTTCTTCATGAATCTGAAAGTTCAGTTATTACTTTGAAAACTCAAGTTGAAGAATATAAAAGAATGGTAGAAGTCCTAGAAATACAAATCAGTACCAAAACTGAGGAAGTGGTGAAACTTGAGAATGAAATCCTTGGAGCAAGGACTGAAAATATACAAATGAATCAAAAGCTCAAGGAATTCCAAGCAATCAATGGAACATTGAAGCTAAATGAAATACTGAAAGTTCAAAGGCCTCCTCACTTCAAATTTGGTCTAGGATTTGAGAATGGAGAATCCTCTAAGATTACACCTCCTGAAAAGACAAAACCTGTGAAGCCCACCCAGCCTAGAAAAGAGTCCATTCATGTGAGAGAGGAAATGAAGTCTAACCAGCCACAAAGAAGATTCAAATTTTATGGTTATTGTTATCATTGCAATAGATATGGACATAAAAGGGCTGAATGCAAATTCTATGTTAGAAACAGCCCATTTGTGACTAGGAACCCTTTTTTCAATCCTAAACAGCCACAAAATTGAGTGCTATAAGTGTCATAATTATGGACACTTGACTAGGGATTGTAGGTTGCCTATTGCTAACCAATTTCAGGTTAAAAAGAAACCCAAGTTAGTTAAGGCATGGAGGGCAAAGAAAATGGAAGATAATTCCAAGGAATCTCTCATTGTGCAAATGGCATTCAATGCACAAAAGAAGGCAGCACCATGGGTCCTTGATAGTGGCTGTTCAAGCCATATGACAGGTGATAAGGAAAAATTCGTCAAATTACAGCACTATGAAGGCGGATCAGTGAAGTTTGGTAACAATGATGGTGCCAAAATCTGCGGAAAAGGTGTTGTTCAGCTAAAGGCAAACAAGATCAGATCAGAAGAGGTCTTATATGTGTCTGGACTGAGACACAACTTGCTTAGTGTGAGCCAGATCTGTGACAAAGGCCACGAAGTTGTCTTCACTAAGAATGGGTTTGCTATCAAGAAGTGTAGCAACGGCAAAACAGTGGCTACTGGATCTAGGACTGCTGGAAATCTCTATACATTGTCAGATGGAGCTGAAAAGACTTGCTTGATGAGTCAGACAGAGGAAAGTTGGTTGTGGCACAAACGCCTTGGGCATCTAAACTTTGATAACATGTCAAAGATTTGCAATTCAAAGGCTGTTAGAGGTATGTCTACAGTTGAAAAGCCTTCCAACCTCATTTGCGATTCTTGCCAAAAGGGAAAGCAAACGAGGGTAATGTTCAAGTCAAAGGAGCATCATTCAAAGAAACCTCTTGAGCTAGTGCACACTGATCTCTGTGGACCGATGCGAACTCAAAGCACCAATGGAGATAAGTATTTTATGTTATGCATTGATGATTATACTCGTATGACATGGGTATTGTTTCTTAAGCATAAACATCAAGCACTTGATTGTTTTAAAGTGTTTAAAGCACAGGTTGAAAATATGCTTGGAAAACGTATCAAGATTTTAAGGTCTGATCGAGGAGGTGAATTCACATCTGAAGAGTTCACTAACTATTGTGAGCACCATGGCATTCAAAGACAATATTCAGCCCCTAGAACTCCACAGCAAAATGGAGTTGTGGAACGGAAAAATCGCACCGTGCAAGAGATGGCTCGCACAATGCTAACTGAGAGCAAGCTAGCTGACAAATACTGGAAGGAGGCGATCCATACGGCTGTATACATTCAGAATCGATGCTTGATCAGGCCACATGAAGACAAAACTCCTTATGAGCTATGGTTTGGGAGAAAAGCAACAGTCAAGCACTTCAGAGTCTTCGGTAGCAAGTGTTACATCAAGCTTCTTGAACAAAATCCGGGCAAATTTGAAGAAAGAGTTGATGAAGGTATATTTCTGGGTTACTCCTCCTCTAGTAAGGCTTACGGATGTCTTAACAAAAGGACCAGAAAAATCATAGAAAGTGTCGATGTTAGAATTGATGAAAACCATGAATCAAAGAATGTAACTCATGATGACAGTCCAGTTTATGAGGACTCGAGTGAGATTGATGATGAAGTGGCTGAACCTAATGATTCTGAGAAATCAAAGGATGACTCAGAGGATGCTACACCTAGAAAGAAAAGCACTTGGGTAGAGCAACACCCTAAGGATCAAATCATTGGAGATCCTGAGGCCGGTGTTAAAACAAGACAAAGTGTAGTTAGCAATTACTCACTTGTGTCCACCATTGAACCCAAGACTGTGGCTGAAGCCAGTCTCGATGAAAGTTGGTTGAAAGCTATGCATGAGGAGTTGGAGCAAATTGAGAAGAACTCCACATGGGAACTAGTTTCTAGGACCTACCGATAAGAATGTTATTGGTACTAAATGAGTCTTTCGGAATAAGCTGAATGAAGATGGTCAGGTCATACGAAACAAAGCAAGGTTGGTTTGTAAAGGCTATGCTCAAGTTGAAGGCATAGATTTTGAAGAGACCTTTGCACTGGTGGCTCGTCTGGAAGCCATTCGTATGTTTCTTGCATTGGCTGCATACAAAACCTTCAAGGTATTTCAGATGGATGTAAAGTCAGCCTTCTTGAATGGATTACTTGAAGAAGAGGTCTACATTGAGCAACCTGATGGTTTTCTCATTAGCAAAAATTCAGACCTAGTGTGCAAGTTGAAAAAGGCTCTTTATGGGCTGAAACAAGCGCCAAGAGCGTGGTATGCAAGGCTGGACCTCTATCTCCGCAAGATCGGTTTTGGAAAAGGACTGGTTGATAGCAATCTTTATGTCAAAACAGAGTTGAGCAAACAGCTAGTTGTCATTGTTTATGTCGATGACATAATCTTTGGTGGCAATGATGAGGAAATGTGCAGGAATTTTGCTGAAGAGATGAAGAAAGAATTTGAGATGTCAATGCTTGGAGAACTAAAGTTCTTTCTTGGTTTACAAGTTCAGCAGCTGAAACATGGTATCTTCATATCACAGATGAAATACATCAAGGAAATGCTGAAGCGTTTTAACATGGAAGACAGCAAGCCAGTGAGCACACCAATGACAACGAACACAAAGCTAAGCAAAGATGATAAGGGTTCGTCCGTTCATCACATCACTTATCGTTCTATGATAGGAAGCTTGCTTTATTTGACTGCTACAAGACCGGATCTTCTGCAAGCAGTATGTATGGTGGCTCGATTTCAAGCATCACCAACTGAGACGCACCTTACAGCAGTAAAAAGGATATTTCGATATTTGAAAAGTACCATGGAGCTTGGCATTTGATATCCTAAAGGCAAATCCTTCACTCTTGTTGCATACTCTGACGCCGATTGGGCTGGATGTATAGATGATCGCAAGAGTACAAGCGGTGGTGCATTCTATCTCGGTGAAAGGTTGGTGGCATGGCACAGTAAGAAATAAGATTCAGTATCCCTTTCTACAGCGGAAGCGGAATATATTGCAGCGGCAACTTGTTGTACGCAAGTGTTATGGATGCGGCAAATGCTCTCTGATCTAGGAGTTCCGACAACGGATCCTACGCCGATCCTCTGTGACAACACAAGTGCAATTCACATCTCTAAGAATCCTGTTCAGCATTCTAGAACGAAGCATGTTGCAATCCGTTATCACTTTCTCAAGGAAAAGGTTGCAGACGGTGAGGTAAAGTTGGAATATGTTCCAACTACTGAGCAAGTTGCTGATATCTTCACAAAACCTCTGCCAAAGGAAGTCTTCGAGTATCTCCGGAAAAAATTAGGAGTTACTCACTCTCCTAATCCTTAGGAGTTGCGCTTGAAAGGGGGAGTAATGTATTCCTTGAATATCCTATTCGCTCCTTGGCTGGTCCCTTTGGACTTGTTGTCAAAGGGGGAGAAAACTATGCTATGAGAAGTTATGCGAAGAAGTTATGCTATGATAGCTTGGGGGAGATTGGTATCAAGAATGTGAATGTGAAGATCTTGATTCTGTTGGTTTTTTAAGACAGGGGGAGTCTATGGTTCTGAAGAAGCTTCATGAAGGTCAACTGGTTCAAAGTGTTCCAAGTGTTGCCAACAATTCCAAAGGGGGAGATTGTTGGAATTTGAGATGCCTTGAGAAGTCTTATGAAGCATTGAAGTGTTTAGTATCTCAAGTATCATTTTGTGTTGGAATTATTGTCAACACAATGTCACAAGTGTGGTGTTGATAGTGTGGTGTTGATAGAGCTTCAAAGAGAAAACAGAGCTGAAACAGTACAGGAAATCAGAATTCCTGAAGCAGTGTGGCCGGTCGACCGGGGCCCACGCGGTCGACCGGGCAAGAGAAATCTGCAGAAGACAGTCTCAGTTAGCTCCCAGTTATTTGTTGCCACAGTGTGTCGCCGGTCGACCGAGGACCCCACGCGGTCGACCGAGCACGGGAAACCAGAATTGCGCAGAAATAGAAGTTTTTCATGAAAATTCAGGAAACTTATGTATTTCGTTTGAGACTCTTTCTAAACGAATTCTAGCCTAATTTGAACACTCTTTAGGGTGACCATAACCTATATAAAGGCTTGCTAAGTTCGTTTTCATGAGGAGAGAAGAGAAGAGAGAACAAAAGAGAGGGTTTTGGAGAGAAGGGTGATTGGAGAAGAAGGTGCTGCTGTGTGCTGTTGTGCTGCAAGTTTCTACAGCAAGTTGGACGAAAATATGTTCATGAAGATGGTGATTCGTCCATAGATAAGTGTCTCTCTTTTTATGCTTTAAATTTCAATTTGTAAGGGATTGAGAGAGAGAGATTGTAGAGGGGAAGGGCTGTAGAAAAGTTCTCTACTTTAATTCTGTAGAACATCAAGTTGGTGCTTGGTGTTAGGGGTTTGGTGATCCTATCTGTTGGTGCAGATAAATTGTAAAGGGGGTGGGTGCTTCCTAGATAGTTGGTGCTATCTGAAACTTAAGGGTTGGTGCTCTTTGTCGTTGGTGCGACTAAATAGATTCAGACCTGTTCTGGATCGGTGTTCGGACAGTCTTTGAACCGTGGACGTAGCCTTTTAGTGAACCACGTTAAATCTGGTGTCCTTGTGTGATTTGATTTGCTTTTGTTGTTAAATTGGACCTGTTTTTAAGGGATCACTGATTCACCCCCCCCCCCTCTCAGTGATCGCGATATCTAACAATCCTGATACCAGATTCTTACGAATATCAGGTACGTGCAGCACATTGTTGAGGGTGAGTTCTTTTCTAGAAGTCATTTTCAATACCACCTGTCCTTGGCCTTCAACCGTAGAAGAGGCAGAGTTACCCATGAAGAGTTGTTCTCCATTTGAAGCATGATAAGTGGAGAACATCTCTTTGATAGAGCATACATGTCGAGTGGCCCCAGTGTCCACCCACCATTCTCTGGTGTTGTCAACCAGATTAACTTCTGAGACCACAGCAGAAAGATTGATGTCTAAAACATCAGTGGAGAGATTGTCCATTTCTGTCATGTTGGCCTGCGCTGGTTTCTTACTTGTATTTCCTTGGTCCTTGTACTTACGGCAGTCCTTAGCACGGTGGCCTGGTTTGTCACACACATAGCAATTCCCTTTGAACTTCTTGTTGTCCTTGGGACCTTGTTTTAGACCGTTGGAAGGGTTCTTCTTCTTCTTAGGATTCTGCCCATGTTCCACCACATTTGCCTTAGTTTCAGTGAAGGTTTTTCCTGCTTTCTTTTCAGATGCACGATTGTCTTCCTCTATCCTCAATCTGATAATCAAGTCTTCAAGTTTCATCTCCTTTCGCTTATGCTTGAGGTAGTTCTTAAAATCCTTCCAAAGTGGTGGCAATTTTTCACTGATTGCTGCCACTTGGAAAGATTCACTAAGAGACATTCCTTCTGCATGAATTTCATGGAGAATTACTTGAAGTTCCTGAACTTGATTGATTACAGCCTTGGAATAGATCATTTTGTAGTCAAGGAATTTGCCAACAATGAATTTCTTCATTCCAGCATCTTCAGTCTTGTACTTTTTATCAAGAGAATCCCACAATTCCTTAGCAGTCTTCAATGAACAATACACATTGTATAATGTGTTGTCTAGTCCATTGAGAATATAATTTCGACAGAGGAAGTCAGCATGCTTCCAGGTTTCTACAGCAGCAACAACTTGCTTGTCTGTCTCACCTTCTATTAAAGCAGGAGCTTCTTCATGGAGGAACCTAGCCAAGTTCAAGGTAGTGAGATAGAACAACATTTTCTGTTGCCATCTCTTAAACTCAGTACCATTGAATTTCTCAGGTTTCTCCCCATGGTTCACTAAAACAGGGCCAGGGGTACTGACTGGAGTATTCTTCTCAATACCCATTACTGTTTGACAGAACAGAAATCACTTAAAAATACAGCACAAAGAATTCTGCAGAATTAATAGTACTGTAAACAGTAACTCAGAGTAAGTGGTTACTTACAGAAAAATTACAGAACAAACTACAGTTCTGCTTCTTGTAAATAAAGAGAGATACTCAGTTTTACAATACTAGTTTCAGAAAAAGAAGAAGTAGAAATCAGTAGTAAAATTGACAGAAACCGAAACCAGAAATACTAAATTAAATCTGATAATAGGGTGTACTCAGAAATACAGAAGAAAAAATTTATCTTAAGATTGTTATTTGAGTACATTCAGAAGTAGTTCAGTAATTATGAAACAGTTTGTATAACAACAGCAAAATCAGAATTACAGAATGTAATATATAAATGAAATCCACTTACAAATTAAAGGCAGGAAAACAATTCTCTGTTGTTGAAGTCAGGAGACTCAGGAATTCTCAGAAGATTCTTAATCAAGGCTAGTGTTTAACACTATGTCCTTAAGACAAATTTTGCCCCCGCAACGGTGCTTACGAGCTTCAATGGCGTTTGTCTTCCAGGATACAATGATCGATCCACATAGTAGCAGCATTACAAACTATGTGACAGGCGAACCAATCGTGCAGTAGAACTCTCTCTTGACTCAGACTGATGACCCAAATGCAATGCAGTTGTAGTAAATGGAATAAGTAAGAAGGCATGGACAAGATGATATTTATAGCCTGCTTCATGTCTATTCATGGGGTTGCATCTGTTCAGTGAACAAATGCTTCTCTTTGGACACACCCTTTCATATGCGAAAGGACACACCCTTTTATATATGAATGGACACATCCTTTCATATGCGAATGGACACACTCTTTCATATGCGAATGGACACATCCCATTTGTAAAAAGAAGTTTTTTATTTAAATAAAATTTCTCCAAAAAATACTAAATGGGTAGTGGGCCGAACCAAGCCCAACTCGCACGTGAGCCCGACCCGGTGCGGGGCGCGCGCGTGTGTTGTTTAGGAGGCAATTTCTCATTCACTCCTTAATGGATTATAGCAACCCAATACATGTCTTTAATCTACTCAAGGAGTAGATTACATTCCCATGTATTCCCACCTAAAATGATAAGTGGGTCCTACTTTATTTTTGGCTCAAAAATGACCAAAATAATGGTGCTCTTAACCATTTTTCCAACAGGGATGACATCAGCACAATAACGTCCGCAGTACAACCAAAGTTTTTGTTTTTCTTTTTATTGTGATCGACGACAGAAACTTGTTTTCGCGATAACTTAATCATTTGAAGTCTGATTGAGAATCCGCTTGTACCCATGCAGATCTACGTAGTGATGGATTGGTTGTTCAACGGTCAATGAGGAAGTTTGATTGATCGAATGGCAGAAATGTTGATGTATTTTCATATTTAAGGTTTTTTTAGACATTATTAAAAAAAACACCAAAGAAACTAGTTTCAAATGATTAATAGTAAATTAATAAATATAAAATATATTAGTCTGAAGATCGCTTGTGCCCTTGCAGGAAAATCTTTACTCTGCTGTTGTTTCACAGAGAATGTAAAAGAAACATACAGTAGTAGTCACATAGCGTTTAGCATGAAGAGTTGGAACGGAGCTTCCAATTTTCTCCACCTATCCAAGTGTAGCAAAACTTGTCATGTCCCCATGAAAAGTAATCGGCCACCTAGCTAGTTTAGTTACAAGGACATTGATGGATTAGCTTGTTGGCATCATCATCAAGCTGACATAATCTGATGTGTGGATTTCATGATTTATATGGGATGCGGGATTTGGACGGTTTGGACAGACGTTATTTGATTTGCATGTCAAACCTCATTTTCCTCCGTTATATACATGATACATACATGTATTAGAATTCGCTGGCTATACAAATCATCAACAAATAATTTTTGTTCCAAGGGCTGTGACGAATGATAAAATATGTGGATTCTTCACCCGTTATGAAATATGCTTCGAAAGAAGGGACTTTATTTGAGTGGTTTAAATATTCAATAGATGAGCCCTACTATTATGAAATTTCGATTCAAAGGATCTAGACTCCTTCAGTAGTGGTCTATCAAACGATCACATGCAACCAATCAATGAATTCTCATTAATTAATAATAGATTGATCAATCTATCGCTGGCCGTACTTTAATTAGAATGAGATACAATTTCCTCTATTAAAATAAGGAGAAAATAATTATTTTGAGTAATTTTTATTCATTACAGTGAACCCTGTTATTTTCATATTTTAACTGCCTTCGAAAGATTTTGGGTGAAATATGTCTTAAAAATTGTTGATGTATTTTTTTGGACATTATTAAAAGGAATATAAAAAAATAATTTCAAATGATTAATAATGAATTAATAAATAGAAAATATTATCAGCCTGACTATGGCTTACGCCATTGGAGGAGAATTCTGGGTGTGTGTTTCAAAGAAAATAGAAAAGAAACATATATGCAGTAGTAGCCACATATATAGCATTCAGCATGAAGAGTTGGGGGAATGAATGCTGCAATTTCTCCATCCATCCATCCAAATCGGAGCAAAGCAAAACCTGTCATGTTATCGTGAAATGTAATGGTTATGGGCCACCTACCTGAGTTACCTAGAAAAAGGCAAAATACATATGTGTTATTATTTTGGACATTGATGGATTAGCTTGTTGGCATCATCATCAATCAAGCCGACACAATCCACAATCGGTTGGTTGGGGTCCCGTTCATCAAGGGTGGCGGGGATATATATGTTGCACGATTTAGATGGTTTGGATAAACAAACGTGGCTGTTAGCATGTCTGATGATAAGATGAATCAAGTTGCCTAAATAGAAGATTTGGTTTCGGTGGGGGGAGAGAATCACATTGGCAGGCACATGGGACATGGGCTTGGGGGAGACAAATTGTTCATCTGTTACATCCGGCTGTCGTAAATATTAGGGTTAAATAAATTTTTGCAGCGCAGGAGAAAAGGTGGGAAGGAAAAAGAAAATTAGAGAGGGATGGATCTTTTTACTAAGAGACCAGCTAGTAATTAGTTTCCCGTGCTCATTCATTCATTGGCTGCCGTTCGCAGCGAGAGTGGATTAGTCTGTAAACACGGAATAGCGCATAGACTCGAGAAAAAAAAAAAGGGTGGAGAAGAAAGAAAGAAGGAAGGAGAAAATAAAAAGCAATTTGGAAGAAGAAACCACCTCACTCAGACTCAGGCAACTGAGAGAGGGACAGGGCGCCCTTTGCATTTAGAGAGGAAGAATTTCTTTTCCCTCTCTCAGTCCCTCTGCTCAGAGGCATCCATCCATGTGAAAGAATAAAAAAGGCATGCGGAGGCAGCAAGGAAGAAATGCATGAAGCACAGCCCCAGCCCTAGCCCTGTATCTGTTAGAAACTGAAAAAAAAAAAAAAAAAAGAAAAAGAGGGAAAAAGTTAACGGCGATTGCCTTTTTACTCAGTTATCTAGCCACTCGTTCTCTCTCTCTCGATCCCTTGTGGTTTCTGTAAGAAGATGGAGGAGGAGAAGAAATCATCTTCTGTGTCAGACGTAGGAGCGTGGGCCATGAATGTGACGAGCTCCGTCGGCATAATCATGGCCAATAAACAGCTAATGTCGCCCAACGGCTACGCTTTCTGCTTCGGTCAGTGTTAGGAGATGGCATTTCTCTTTCCTACTTTTGATACTCATCCCTCCAGAGCTCCAACAGCATTCAGTCAGATCTGACATCTCTCTCTCTCTGCGATTGAATTGAAAAAAAATCCATGAATGTTTCATTCATCCGCACCCTGCGTGTTTCGCATTTAGGGCCATGGTTCTCGTCACGTCATCGCGGGGGACGGGAGAGAGAAACCTCCTTGTGATCCTGACTCCACTTACAAAAATTACATTACATTACATTGGGGGAGTGACCTGTTTTTGGATTGATTGATTTCAATCTCGCATCTTCACCGATTCGTGGTTTTATGATTTTTCTTTCATCACCTTTTCACTATTTTTATTGCTGCTGTTGTCGTTGTTATTGTTTTCTATCATCAATCTATGTCAATTTGATCCTTCCAATATATTTCTGGCTTATCATGCGGATTTAATCTCTATCGCACTTGATCTTCTCTTCATGCTGCTCTTGAGTTTTGAGATGCAGATCTCCCTTGTCTGATGTACGCATGAGCATCATGTCCCTTGTTCAGCATCAAAACTGGTTTCTGCCTCCAAATCTCATCCTCACGGATCATTTTCTGAAAGCTTGCTTTGGTAGTTTTGAGCCTTTTATACCTGCAAATTCTCCTTCACGGTATCGTTTAAATGCATTCTTCACTTTTTTCGTTATCTGGCCTGGCCTGTCCCACAATCCAATCATCATTTGCAATCCTGCTATTGGTTTCGTTTCTCTAATGCCCTTTCTGGATAAACAGCATGATGCTTAGTCCCCTCCCTTCTGCACATGTTTGGGGTGTGAATTTTAGTTGATTTTGCAGTTTTGTGACCTTTATTTTTTATATGAATTGAAGCGGATCTTTATTTTTTATTGCAACTCTTTCTTTTCTTTTCTTTTCCTTTTTATTTGTGGGTAAGGTAAAGTACTCACGCAACCACTCACCAAGTCCCTCGCAGTCACACCATTACCCACTTTTCTTTCCTTTCCTTTCTTGCAACTCCAGTCCCTCATATAAATACGAGTTTTCCTATTCCACATGTTTTACCAGTATTGTGCTTGTGAATGAGGCTTTTGTGAGTATTGTTTTGCTGCCTTTTACTTTGTTCGGCAACTGCAATCTATGTGCAAATCAAATCTATCTTCAAATCTGGCTTACAGGAAATTCTTCTTTCTTTCTTTTTTTTTTGTCCTTCTTTTCTTTCAAAAGGATGACATGCTTTTGCTGTTTTGAATATATATGGGAAAACAAGAGCCTTCTGTACTGTTGTTGTTGGTTTTTTTCCTCCCAGTCCATTTTGCTTGTTCCCCAGTGGCCACACTTAGAGGATAATTTCCCAGCCTGGGAATCTGTTCTAGATCAGCTTTACAGTTTGCCAATGTTTTTCCCTGATTTGCACCAACTAAAACAAAATTCTCAAAATGTCTACTACTACTACTATTTTATGGGTAACCTGTCGCAAACCTGCAACCACTAGATTGAGAACTAATCTTAATATCTTCTATATTTTTTAATGCTTTGTGGTTGTCATTTTTCCCTTAACCATCATATTGAAGCCTTGTTCCAACTATGTTTGGGTCAGCTACATGAATTCTGCTTTTCCATCTTTCCTTTTACACTATTTTACTAAATCCTTTGTTGCATATTTATTTGTTCTTTCTTTCTTTCTTTCTTGTGCTTTATGTTTTCTCAGCCACAACTTTAACCGGATTCCACTTTGGGGTGACTGCACTAGTTGGTCTTGTCTCGAATGCCACTGGTTATTCTGCATCAAAGCATGTTCCTTTATGGGAGCTACTTTGGTTCTCAATCGTTGCCAATATGTCTATCACTGGGATGAACTTTAGTCTTATGCTCAACTCTGTTGGGTTTTATCAGGTTTGGATCATTGGACAAACTTTAGCCTCTCTTTGATGTGCATTTTTTCTGTTTGTATCTGGTAGTTATTGGTGCAGTTGTGATGTAGATTTCCAAGCTGAGCATGATTCCAGTTGTCTGTGTCATGGAATGGATACTTCATGGCAAGCATTACTCAAGAGAAGTGAAGATGGCTGTGGCTGTAGTTGTTGTCGGAGTAGGTGTCTGTACAGTGACGGATGTAAAAGTGAATGTGAAGGGTTTTATTTGTGCCTGCGTTGCAGTCTTATCTACATCGTTGCAACAAATTGTGAGTATATAGTGGAAATTGACCTTCTTATTTTTGTAGATATTTTCTTCCAAATAACATCTTTGATCTCTGATGAAGCTCTTACACTTGATGCATTTTAGTACTGGTGACATCTTTGACTATGTTTCTGCTTATTGTCCCATATTTTTCTCTTCAGCCATCTTCATGATTATTATGGAATGGTATATGTGCCTGTCCATGCACATCTCATTCTTCTTATATACACACTCATGTACCTGTGTCCATGCACCAGATTCTTTTGACATACTAACTCATTTCAATTTTTGTTTATGTGCCTTGAACGAGTTAAATCTTTCTAATAATTTGCTTGAGTCAAGATAATATTTACCTTGGGTGCCACTCATCTTTGTATTCGCGGTTGTTATAATAATTCAAACGCATGTGCAAGGCACAAGGTTGTTACTTTATCTTAAATCTATAATAAGGACTCTTCTAAAGTTGCTGGTCCCATTTCCGTTTTTAAAATTGCAAGATGCTTTTGGTTAAGTCCTCTTCTCCAATTCTTGTATTCTATTGTGTTACACAGACTGAGCTAACGCATCCAAAAATCCAATTTTCTTATTGTTATGAAGGGCTTTAAGATGGTGGCTTGCGTTTAGAGATCTCTCATCTTCAATTGATCCCCTTGTCCTAGGTTTAGTAATTATTTTGTTGGGCTCTCTACGTTTGGAACAGTAACTGGAAGTTTGATAACAAAGTAATTAGGTTGGGGCAAATATGAAAAGAGAGTCAAGATTCTTGGTGGTTGGTAGGAAGTGACGTCGTTCCTCATGTTGGCTTTGGGAATCCTTTTTACTTCATATCATCAAACTCTATTCCATTTCACACAAGAGGGTAGAGCTAATTAAAATTGTGTGGAGTTGGTCAGAAATAGGCCTGCTTGGACTCCTGAGTCTGACTTTTGAATGGATTTATGGAATTTTGTACGAACAATTCTTATAAAGATGGATTTACAAATAAAGATACTACCAAACTCCAAGATGCAAATACTGTGGCCTCGCTCATCAAAATGAAAATCATGTCCCAAGGACTTAGCTTTGGTAGAAGTTGTAAATAATATTAATTGATTTGGATTCCTCAATCGATCAGAAAATGGAGGGGATGGTCATTTTGATGTCATTAATCATGGTTATATAAGATAGCGGGCAGATGATGGTTCATGGGTCAAGAAAGAAATCTTGGAGATTTCTGATATTTTGGGGCATCATTCAACAATAAAGAAATTACTATGCAAGTATGAAGTATGATTTAGTATATTGTTTGAAGGAATGTTGATTTAGACTATAGGGAAGAATGTCTTGTGGGCTGATCAGGTCAATTATGAGGATATACACACACACACATACATATATTTAAGATGGAATGATGTGAATAATTTCACTCAGGCTAGTAAAGAAGTGCTATTAGTTCAAAATTGTTCTCAGGATTCAAGGGTGCAAGAGTATATGTTAATGGTAGGAAAAGTAGTTGGGGTATCCTTTTGCCAAAACAATGATGATTTATAAGAGGGTGGGGTGGGGGTGGGGGGGGGTGGGGGGCGGATGGAAACGGACCCAGAGAAGGAAAATCAGAGGGCAAATTTAAGGTTAAAGATGGAAAGGTAAGTGTGAGCTTGGATTATTTTGACAGCTCATATAGTGTCTTTCATAGTCTGGAAATTTCCTCGTAAATTTTTTAGTAAAATGGAACTTACCATTGTAAAAAAATTAAAAAGATAGAAACAACAAACTCATGAACTTATTTTCACATATAAGAGAAGCAAAATAAAAGCTTTTGACTTCTGTTAAACCTAAACAAAAAATCATCATCTTGCATGACCTTTGGATGTTTTAGACTTGGCCATCACAACTAAAGAAACCAAAAAGACCAGAAATAAGCTATTTAGAAGCTCCATGATAACTATGATCCCTTATTTTATATTAACTAAAGAAGAAAATTTGATTTTGGAGCTTGGTCGTCCCATGCATTGGAAAGTTTGAACTTGAAGGTAACTTGGAGACTTTTGGGCATGTGGCCAAGGGACTCAATGGGATTTTAGGCTAGAGCTTTTTTCAACACATGCATAAGCCCTCTCATTCAACTGGAAAGTGAAAACCATGTCAAACGCCCTTTTAATGAAAGAGGGTCATCTTTTTTTCTTTAATCCCTTTTTTATTGGTAAAAGTACCATATTCTGATGCTTCGATTCATGGCACATTTGGTAATTTTACGAGTAAAGTCAAGTCAAGTTAAGTCATCTTACATATCAATTCAAAAGCACTTTTTACCAAAATTCCCTACAACTTTTCCAACAAAAAGTTAAAAAGTAACTATATTTATTAACTAAAAGACAAAAAAACTCCATTTCCCATACCAAAAGTCAACAATATTCCATCTCAAACAACTAAAAATAAAATACCATCATAACTCACTACATATTTTATTCATACTTTTTATTTCACTTCACTCCACTTTATTTTAAAAGTAAAATGCCGAACGTGCAAAGGAACACATAATTGCTCCATTAAAAAAATGAAAAACCTGCTGAAATGGAAATGGCAACTATCCATCATGTATAGAACCTTTTGAAAAGCAGTTGAAAATTGAATCGCTGCCTTAAGGTGTTAAAACTCTTTATGACAACATGGTCAATGGGTCCAGGGTTTCTGTCCCAACGTTGTCATATGTATAGCTTTATGCCTTAAGGAAGATCCCTGCCTTTTTTGTAGTTGCAGATTAGCTCTGCCCTTTTGCTCACTGTGAGACGAATGTTGGAGTGCATTCCATTTAGTTTTTTGACTTCCTTAGAAGCTTCTGAAATTTCCAAATCAACACAACATCCAAACAGGTGAACTGTGCCCTTTGTGAAAAGGGGGAAAATGTAAAAGGGGGCCAAATTGCATCATCGAAAGCATTAACTTTCTAATGGCTAATTAGAATTACAGTATATCCAAAAGTTAACTGGGTACATACCAGTACTTGCATCTCTCTCTCTCTCTCTCTCTCTCTCTCTCTCTCTCTCTCTCTCTCTCTCTCTCTCTCTCTCTCTCTCTCTCTCTCTCTCTCTCACACACACACACACACAGAAGACAGCCCAAAAACGATGCACATCTTTCATTAAGTACATAAAAAACACTAAATGAACTTTCTCATAATTTTTTCTGTTGCACTATGGTTCTTGACTTATTGACCTTCCATCCACGCAGCCCCAATCTAGCAGTATATTGGCTTGATCACCTGTGAATAGGTTGCTTGACCACATTTGGCCGCACCATGGGTTGTGATGGATCCATGGTCTCATTTGTTCCAAATTTTGATATATGGACCATTGGCCACACCATAGCCCTTTTTTTTTGTGTGACTTAGGCAAGATCATAATCCCTTTCTCTTCTTCTTTGGCTCCCAAATTTGCATTCAAGCTGCTGCAGGATCCAACTTGGCTTTACTAATAGTTTTCTTTGGTTGCCACTAATAGTTTTCTTTGTTTTTTGGCAACCCTTAATTTCAGTAGTCTTATAAATGTATCACATTGCATTTGAAAAAAGAATAATATAGTCAGATGAAAACCCAATTCCTTCATATGTTGCTTCAGCAACAGCAGCTCGCTTGCAGTCAGCTTCAATATTTGAATGAGAAGCACTAGTTTTTTTTTTTTTTTCGTTTTAACAAGCAACCAAATTTCTTACAAATGTCCATGTCCAGATATAAAATGCCTATTGAATAGGCACCATGCCCTGTTAGGATTACGGTAGCCCTCAAATCAAGATGTCCATGTGAGGCATACAAGATGATATAATGAGAAATTTAACATGCAACTTCATGATGGGCACTATAAGGAGCTTTGCAGTTGAAGGAGCATTATACGTATATTGGTTGACTACACCAATAACCTATGATGCACAGATACGGTATGGACATGCTATAGACACGGATTTTACACATAAAAAGTGAAGTATTGGATACCATACGACACAATATGTTGCCCATTTTGAAGTATCCGTGCATCATAGCCAATAACATGAAACTTCTAGCTGTGTAACTATGAGGTAAATGAGTTTACCTTCTATTTCCTGATACATCTTCTGATCTTTGAGAGGATCACCATTAGTCAAGCAATGTTTGTGGTTGACTTTGAAAGGTGCATCGATTGGTCTTAGCCCGTAATTTCTCTATACAATGTAACAGTCAAGAGTGTACTTTGAGATGTGAAGATTCAATCTAGAGACATTGTTGCCAAGAAAATACTTTAGGACCTAGGTCCTCAATGTCAAAGACTTTGCCCATATATGCTTCAGACTCTCAGTGCCAGTGCTATCATCCCCTATCCACATTTTTTCCACAGACCCTTAAGATCGTTGTCCCTTCATATTGTCCCTTAACAAGCATTGATTTATTCACTGTCATTAGCTTAATTCTACCACTGTACAATATATCTGACCTCCACTCGATCCACTTGTAGTGAAAAACTTTGGGGTTGTTTGCCTTTTACGCATATGTAAAAACGTTATACATGCAAATGTTACATATGCAAACGCTACACATGCAAATGTTACATATGTGAAACACATTACCGTGTTTGTCAAAATCACCATTTTCACGTGATTAAATGAGTACATCCAATGGTTATTGACATCTTTGGATTTATTTATTTATTTTTCTTTTACTGTTTCACAAATTTCTCAAAATCCATGAAGATTTAAGATATGAAACTAAACAAATTGATATGGTTCAAATCACGAATTGGGGTCACAAATAATTGCAGAAAATATTGAATGGTTCAGATCATGAATTGGGGTCACAAAAAATTGCAGAAAATTAGATTTATAGGCTGGGATTTTTGGGATGTTTTTTCACAAATTACTCAAAATTTATGAAGACATAAAATAATAAAATTAAAGGTCTAGTGTTTTATTAGTCAAATAAACAAATTGAACGGTTTGAATAATTGAATTGCAAACATAGGGTCCACAGGAATTAAAAAAAAAGTGGTTAATGGGATTTGATCACGTGCCCAATTGCATAATCCATTGTAATCATCATGTGAAGAATATATTGGAGCCTTTTTGCTCGTGGGACATGTGAGATAATTTCACACCTATTTAAGTGTTAAAATGTCCTTATTTACACACCATTTTCACACCTAATTTACTCATCACATGCATAAATGAGTGCAAACTAACGTGAGTGATGTATACCCATAAAGCCTGTGAATCATTTACTTAAATAAATGAGTGCAAACAAACGAACCCTTATTTAAAATGGAGAGGAAGGTGTTTATATGAAAGAAGATGGATGAGGGGTAAGATTAGTTTTTCCCTTCAAATCCTAGGCTGTTTGCTTGGATACCATGCACATATTCACATGAATAGGAGCAACAAAATCTTCTCTCCTTTGGTGGGGAGCATCCTTATTAATATACAAGTTCAAGATTACAAAAATACCCTCAATAAGTGGAGGAATAAGAAAAGGGTAAAAGAAGGAGATCCATAACAAGAGATGCTCCTAATGTATGCAGAGAAAAACTACTCTTAACAAGAACCAGAGTTGACATTCCTGAATTTCATAGGGGTGCCACATCTGGTTTATATCCTAGATTGGCTAATCAACTGGAGATGTTCTAGGACAAGAATTGCACTCATTTGGAGAAGAAAACACTAATGCAGTGTGGGTACAATTCCTTTGAAATTTGAGGCCCAAACTTGAAATATGGATATGAGGTAAGTCTGATCTTAACTTTTTCTGTCTAATATGGTAGAGTTACACAAAGAAACTCTCAGATGATTGTACTAACTACTAACAGTGCCTTTATATTTATACTAGCCTTTGCTTGTTCTGTTGGATTTGAGTTTGACAATTTATGTTAAAGGGATGTTTTTTTTTTTTTTTTTTTGATAACGGAGGGTGTCCCAGCCATCTGGGCCAGAATAATCCCTATGGGCCCAGGGAAGCTGGGTAAATCTCCTGTGGCCCCAGTGTATGTTAAAGAGTTGTTGTGATCAACAGTCTAAAAGTTGTTGATAATTATTAGGCTCCATAATCTAGTGGAAGCAATCCCTCATGAAAACAATCAAATGATTAAATGAAAGGATGGTCAACAAGACAGCAGACTCACCAACTTCTCTTTGCATCATTGTATTCCCAAGGATCAAAACAATCATCTCCTGTTATTGACCGAACCCAACATATCTATATATTGTGGGCCACATATTGATCACATGTTATGTTTCTTAATTGAACTGAAAAAAAAAGTTATGACAATCTTCTAAATCTGCGGACTGAGACAAGGAGTTAATTCTTCTAAGGTACTGAATTGCTTATTGCCCAACCAATAATAATGTATAAATAAAGGAAGATTGAATAAATTGGACTTATGTATAATGAAAATCCAAAAAATTTGGGTTTACGCGAGCTGTGTAAAATTATGGAGTATAATATCATTTATGCAAATTATTGTCTCTTCTTTGACTGATACCTTATTACTCAACCAATTGTTCAAAAGCACTGGAGACTTGGAAGGAATTGAATCTTGTTTGTTTATTTGCCAAGCGTCATGGTGTTTAGTGTTGGCGCCCTTGTATCATTTACTTGGGCACTAATGCATGGACTTACACGGAGCCTTGCATCGCACCACAGTAGCATGTATTCTATACGAGATTTTTGCTGCTTAATTCCCATGTCATTTTAAACTATGTTTATGTTTTCCAATTTCTGATTTGGTGTCCTCTCCATGTTCAGTCAATTGGCTCATTGCAGAAGAAGTATTCTATCGGCTCTTTTGAGTTGCTGAGCAAGACAGCACCCATACAGGCCCTTTCTCTTTTTATGGTTGGTCCATTCATTGATTACTACCTTAATGGTCAATTCATAGCAAACTACAAGTGGTCTTCTGGTGCATTTGTGAGTCCCTTTTTCACCTTGCAACTTTTTGGGCGTCCTGTCCTGTCTTTTAATTTCTTTCTTGTACTTGATGCTTCCAAATGCTGCAGGTCTTCATACTCCTCTCATGCGCTCTGGCAGTCTTCTGCAACATGAGCCAGTACCTTTGCATTGGACGGTTCTCTGCAGTTTCATTCCAGGTTTTGGGCCACATGAAAACAGTCTGTGTGCTCACACTGGGCTGGCTGCTTTTTGATTCAGAACTAACACTGAAAAATATACTTGGGATGGTTATTGCAGTCCTCGGCATGTTAATATACAGTTGGGCAGTGGAGGCTGAGAAGCAGCCCAATGCCAAGATTCCCATTGTGAAGGAGAGCCTAACAGAAGAGGATATCAGGCTGTTGAAGGAAGGGGTGGAAGATGCCTCTGCCAGGGATGTTGAGCTTGGCCAAGCTAAAACATAGGCATTCCTGGGGACCTAGGCGAGTGTATTTTCTATTAAAATTGGCTTGGTCCATTCATGAATGTGGTGGGAGGAGGGAGTTTGGTTGTGTTTTTTTGGTTTACTGAAAATTCTTTTTGTGCAGGGAATTGTTGTATGTGGGGATGTAAGATCATTCTGTTGGGTTCTGTTGACATTGGATAGGATTCTCAATGCTCTCTACTATTCATTTTACTTCTCCAGCTTATCACAGGGTGATTATCTCATATAGTGCGCCCTCTCCTCAGCTCAAGCGGACAGGAGAGGGATGTCCCTTGCCTAGGGTGGGGCCCTCTGTTTGGTCCATCCAAATGGACCGCACACAGGGTCCCCTTGAATTGCTTGTGTCCGCCAAAATTTGGCCCCATCTAATTAATCTGGACCGTTGGATAGAGTGACACCCATCTGAATTAACTGTGCACCATTAAAATTTTGAGGCCCAGATGGAGATGATAGAAATCAAGGATATGGCTAATTTCTTGTAGAGAGGAGGGCCCATGTATGTCCTTTAGATCCCCCCATCCCCATTCCCATGTGGGTCCCCAGTGGGTCCCAGGCCATTGAGCGGACGCCCTTATCCTCAGCTCGAGCTGAGGATAGGGGGCCTATATATATATATATATATATATGGAGATGTTCCTATGAGAGAGATCTTTTACCTTACTATGAGAGATAAGGTGGGGGCCTTTATATTTAAGTTGTTGGCATTGGATATGGATGTGAGGCCCCTCACCTTATCTCTCATAATCAGGTGAGAGTATCTCTTGTAGGAGCATCTCCTATAAATTAACCGCAGGAGCTAAGGGTACTGTCATTGCATTTAGGCTCTTGGCATTGGATATGGATCCAATGGGTCCCCCGTATTCTCATAGTAGTGTGAGAGTTACTCTCATAGGAGCATTTTCATGTATTCATGTGCATCATTCTCTCACCATAAGATGAAGGACAAACTTAATGGGGTCCATGTAAGGCCCTATTGATAATGGGACTTGGGGGTGATGGAAAGAGACATCTTGGATGGGCCCATATATCAAGTTTGAGATTAATTTCATGCCTCTAACTCCTTCATCTATGACCCACACATTTAATGACTTTATATTAAAGAAAGAAATTGACATTACGGTTCAATCAATTTGGATAGGTGAGATGGATCTAGTGTACTTAAGGATGCATCATAGAGGGATGGATGCGCGTGAATATTTTTTTATTTTTGGTCATGGGGCCCATGTTTAGTCAATCTAATATTTTCACACACATTACCCCCATGAATAATCACAAGTCCAAGTTTGACACCCATCAAACTTTTTCTCATCGTTGGATTGAAATCATAATAAAATTATGCCTCTAAACCATTAAATCTTAGGGCCATGGATCAAAAGGTTATGATGATTTTATGGACTCGAGACTTTACATATAGGTAGGCCTCATATGGATTTTTCCATCCAATAGACTTCCATCATCATCATGAATCCTAGTGGGCCCAACTAGGAGAGGCGTTTTCTCTTTAAAAATACCCGGGCTTTATTCAGGTGAGAACTATATGAGAACTTTCAGTGGGGCCCAAATGTGGGTCCCATTTGGGGATGGAAACATGGGGGATGGAAAGATCTACGTGAGACCACCCCAAGTATCAAGTTTACCCTAACCCGATGTCCCTGACCCCTCCATTCGTTGCCCACAAGTTTAATGGCTTCATATTAAAAAAAAAAAAAAGATTCAACCATCGACCCAACAGTTCAGTCCATTTAGATGTGTGCAAATCCTTGAGATCAATAACTATCAAGGGGTCCCTATTTGTGCATGATTTGGATGTGTTGCTAGGTGGGCCCCACCAATTGTTCTCACTTCTCACCTGAAAATTTCCGTATATATATATAGGGAAGCTCTCCTAAGATGCAGGTTATGTTATCCTAAGTTGAAACCGTCTGCAAAATCATCTTCATCATAAACTGCCTCAAATCATCATATCCAAAATCAAGATAAATCCAATCAGAATTAGATTTTTCAGCTCCATCATGCCAAAAATAGAGATAAATCGATAATTGATTAGATTTATCTCTGTTTTTAGCATGATGGAACTGAAAAATCTAATTTTTTACAATGAAGATGATTTTGTGGATGGTTTCAACTTAATATAAGTAACAGCTTAAGCTAGAGTGAGCTCAAATGTGTGGTGAGGCCCACATGGGATTGAGGATGGGGGGACTTCAAAGACTTCCTACGACCCTCATCTCTACAAAAAAATCAGCCCTAACAATGATTTCTATCATCTTCTTCTGCCCCCAAAAGTTTAATGGTCAATAGTCCATTCGGATCGGTACACAGTTGATCAAACGGCCCAATAAATTTGAATCTATCCAAAAGTTGGTGGACATGTACAATTTAGGGGAGTCGTGTGTTTAGTCCATTTGGATGGACCAATAGTGGGCCCCACAAGCGCGCGCTTATGAAATTTTATCCTAAGCTTTACCTTATGAGTGCTTTATATATATATATATATATATATATACTAGCAGCAAAGCCCCGTGCTAAGCCCGGGGCCAAAATTGAAGATATATAAAAATTTAAGAGTTTTTAAATATAATTAATGAAAAGTAAATCTAAAATAATATATTATAAAGAATAAATGAAAGGAATTATATTATGATGGATTATAAAATCCACTAAAAATAATATCTTTATTTTTAAAAGAAACTCCATAGAAACAGAAAGAAAAACCATATGCTAGTGGATTTGGGGAAAAAAAACCCTAACAAATTAATAAAAATAAGATATTGCTCTCCTTAGAAAAAAAATAATGTATAAAAAAACCCCAATGAAATTCGCAAAATGTGATTATAATCTCTTTGAAAAACAAAATCCAAAAAATTCATAGGAATGAAAATGCCCAATATAATGGATAATAATATGATTTTCACGTCTTAGAAAAAAAAAACTAACAAAGCCCACAAACATTATCTGAGATCTTACGTACAATCTCACTTGTATTGTACCCACCTTGGATTGAATTTTGATTCTTACATAATAATTAGTTGCGATGATTTGATTAGACTTCTTTGACCCTTAATTTCTACTTATAAATTCAAAATTTGTTCAAATATGTAGTGGCAAAACATTTATTGGATTTTGTATTAATTAGTGTGGCTTTGCGTGTGTGTTGGTGTGGGTGGCGTGGGGGTTGGTTGGCATCACCCAACATCTTAACACAAAAGAAGGTATCTAGTTTGTAAATGGGCTGGACCAGGGCTTCAGTTTCAGGCCTGTGAACTTTCCTAGGTTGAATATTAGGCCCCCACAAACTAAATTAACCGAGTTTAGCTTTAGATATATTTCGGCCTCCACCGGCCCATCCACTCCCCTCTTTTCTCAAGCCATTCTCGATTGAGAGTGGGGTACATAACTTAAACGGTTTGGATTGTATATAAATATTAACCTGAACTGCACCTTTGAGAGTGTGGAAGGTTACTAATTTGTCGACATTGCTTGGTAGGCTCCTCAGCTTGATATCCAATCCAAGCTTCTTGTTTTGATAGCTCCGTTCCTTCTTGTGAGAGCAGATTACACAAAATCATGGTCTCACAGCTTGCATCAGCATAACGAACGTACGTCCATCACTGGGCCATAAAATTCTCGAGAACAATCCAACAGTTCTTAGATAGATTTTGGGACTAATGGTTGAAATGTTTGAAAGAGCCACAGAGTATAAAAAACAAAATCAGTTATTCAATCCTATCCACAAGATGATTACCCAAATCATAGAGATTTTAAGGATAGAGATGATCAAGAGAAAAGTTAGGAAAATATAGGTGGAGTGATTAGGTTTCACAACTATTGAGATATGGGCCCTATTGAGCAGTTATTCAATCCTATTAAGAGGATGAATGATTTCAGGAAGTATTAGAATGAGAGATTTTAGGAGGATGAGAGATTTTAAGGAAGTATTAGATAGAGAGATTTGGAGTGGCCCACATTAAATCCAAAGCTCTATGTGTTTTTATAAGTATTTTTTTGAAAGGAGAACTCATATGGGTGATGACGTGGCACCCCTCACAACCCTCCTCCCTGTTTGCTTTAATATATATAATAGGGTAATATTCAGGTGAGAACTAGTTCTCACATATCATATGAGAACTTTTTTATGAGGGCCCAATTGTAGGCCCCATTTGGGGATGGGATCAGGGGAGATGGAAAGATCTATGTAAGACTGCCCCAAGTATCAAGTTTGACTCCAAACCCATGCCCCTAACCCCATCATTTGTGGCCCACAAGTTCAATGGCTTCATATTAAAAAAAATATTCAACCCTCGATCCAACGGTTTAGTCCATTCAGATGTGTGTCAATCCTTGGGATTAGTGACTATTAGGGAGTTCCTTATTGGTTGATAGGTTTGGATGGGTTGTTAGTTGGGCCCCGTAAAAAAGTTCTCATACAATAGGTGAGAACTAGTTCTCACTCGAACTAATTCAGATCTGACCAAAAATTGGTTGACATGTGCAATTTAGGGGGGTCGTGTGTCTGGTCCATTTGGATGGACCAAGGAGAGCCTAAGCTAAAGCTTTATATATATATATATATATCTCCTATGAGAGATACCTCTCACCTTATATGAGAGATAGGGGTGGGAGCCCTCACATCCATATCCAATGCCGACCTCCTTGGTCCATCCAAATGGACCAAACACACAACCACCCTAAATTGCACATGTCCACCAATTTTTGGTCAAATCCGAATTTATTGGACTGTTGGATCGACTATGTACCGATCCGAATGGATTATTGACCATTAAACTTTTGGGGCCTAGATGAAGATGATAGAAATCACAGTTGTGGCTGGTTTTTTACAGAGAGTAGGTTCCTAGGAAGTCCTTGAGATCCCCCCCCCCCCCCCCCCCCCCCATCCCCATGTGGGTCTTTAGGTGGGCACCACCACACGCTTGAGCTTACCTTATCCTAAGCTTGAGCAGAAGAGCTCCATTACCACCCATTGAGTGTCATAAGCCCCATGTTTTTAACATCTAAATGAGACTCGCCATTAAATTGAAACAAAAACAAATGTTGCTTTTAAAATTGTTAAGCTCAAGGGTCATGGATCAAGGGGTTAGGTACTTAGGTTGTCCACGTGAAGATTTGAGTGAGACATCCATATACAAGCCAGAGCCCATATATTATACTTATAGTTTCGATTAGAACTTCCACACATAAGAACTCGCATGAGAATCAAGCTTAAATAAATACAAAAATATTCTTAAATAAACTCATATACATAATATAAGAAAAATAAAGGCAACGGGTTGGGCTGAGCCTAGCATAGTACAAGTTTTCCCCTCAAATCGATGAGCCTATAAAATTTCGTCCACCTTCAGGCACTATAAGAAAAAAAGGGAACGGGTCACTTGAGTGAGATGCAATTCTTTGTGCATGCAGGCTCTCTCTTGAGTCCCATGTACCTTAGCTGGGGTAAAAAAACTAAAGAAGGCTTCTAAATACACAACGATTTGAACCCTTTACACACAGATTCTATCCACACTCGGCATAAAAAATTTAAAATTCTGATTTTGCTTTCCACACACTCAAAACATACCTAAAATGCCCTATCCCCTTTCTCTTTACACTCAAATTGTTTGGAGCCTCTCCTGCCATTGTCGACGAGCGTTTGGAGCCCTCCTCCTTCCAATCGGTAATATCCCTTCTCCTCCATTTCTTCTTTTTCCTCTCTATCCGTCTTGGGAGTTTCTAAGATTGATCTTTTTTTTTATTCTGAGATTTTTCTTGGGAGTTTCTCCTCCATCCCCTCTCCCTTCTCCTCCTTGGACATTTGGAAATTTGTTTGTTATTCTGAACTCTGTGATGCTTGTAAATTGGATTCGGAGTTTCAAACTATTGTTTAACTTGATATTCCCTTGTCAGACTTCTTAGCCATTTTGCAGAAGTTTCCAAGGCTTAAAACTCAATTCATGAAAATAAATTCAGATCCAGTCTGTTCAGCCCTAAGAGACTGAACAAACCTAGTACGTTCAACCTCTCGGGGCTAAACAAATCCACTCTGTTCACCCCTAAGAGACTGAACTAACCCAGTTTGTTCAGCCTCTCAGGGACAAATAGAGTGGATTTGTGACACAGTGGATTTTTTTTGTATTAAATGTTTAATTTATTATTCTTAATGGTTGACATTATATTTCAGATATGGATAGGGGCGATGGACCTAGAGTTCGACCGAAAGCTTCTAACAAGAGGCGTTTTGCAAGAAGAGTTGGTGATGTTCCTGAAGAACCAGATGTCACGGACACCCAGATGGAAGAGGGAAATGAGGATACAGGTTTTAATGAAAGTGTTGCAGAAGAGATGATTGGACTGATTCCTGGCGGTCCATCAGACACTTCATTGTTGTCTAGTTTCCATACACATATAGTTGCATATATTTGACAGGATGAGGTTTGTCAGATTGGTTATATTAAGACTCATTTATTTATTTTTTTTCAACATATTCTATATGTTAATGCAGGGGTGCCCCCCACTTAGGTGCTTGAGTCATGGTGGAAAAGTGGGTGTGTGGGCATTGAATGTTAAAGGAGTACAAAATAATAGATTGAAAGAGTTGGTCACCAAATCTGGATTGACTCCACTATTGACCTCATCTTACTGATATGTGAATAAAAGTGTCGTGTCAAGTTTTGTTGAACGGTGGCAGCCTGAGACAAACACATTTCACTTATCATTTGGAGAGATGACCATTACGTTGGATGATGTTGCAGCCATTCTTCGGATCCCAGTCATAGGCCGGTCTGTTTCGTATAATGCTAGGCTGACATTTGCTAATGCTCGGTCATTACTAGTGTCTGCACTGGGAGTTGAACTGGAAGAGGCACATGATGAGCTAGTCTCAGCCCAGGGTCAATCAATAAGGAGATGGAATGACTAAGGAGTAGATTTTCAGACGTTTCTGATGCACAGCCGGAGGAGATGATCATGTGTGCAGCCAAAGCTTACTTGTTGTATTTATTAGGTTGTACACTGTTTTACGGACAAGAGTGCAATACGAGTTCCGATCATTTATCTTACACTTTTGATGGACCTGGATATTGTCCGCTCATATGCATGGGGTGCTGTTGCATTGGCATACTTGTATCGCCAGTTAGGATTAGCGAGCTGGTATGGAGTCCGTCAAATTACTGGCTATTTGACACTACTTGAAGCATGGGTTTAGGAACATTTTGAAGATATTATAACAAATCCCAACCTCCAATATTCTGAGAGCCAGCCCGAGTGCACTTATGGATTCCTCGCAGGGAGTCTGGAGAGGCAATGTCAACCTTACAGGCATTATGAAAGAAGATTGACATGATGAGTGTAAGGTCCGTGACCTTATTGGGTCAGTTGGGCCTAATAGTAGGCCCATTGACCTGTTTATTTAGTAATTATTTTATTTAATTGTAATTTAGATATTTAAGTGGGTTTAGATCATGAGCGAGTTTCTTTTAGTATTAGAATAATGTCTGCGAAGTTTCGTGGGATTCCAAGTTTGTTTGATCCTAGCAGGGGGTAGTTTGCAGTTTAGGAAAAAATGAGTGTTTTTTTGAAATATTCCAAATGTCGCGATTTTTGGGTTCATTGGAAAGGTTTCGTCGCGATGATCACTTTTATCTCTTGACTCGTCGTGATCCGACGATCAAAAACCCTTTAAGTAGTCAATTCTTTCACCGGACCCACTTAAGGGGTAATTTAGTATTTTTCCCTTTATCTTCTTCTTAAACAAGGATTAGCCCTAATCATTTTCATTCATTCTCTGCAACGAAAGCAACAGCAGCCCCCATTTTTTCCTCTTCCTTTCTAAAGCCCATAACTCTAGCCCGGAAGATCATTCTCGAAGTTACGAACCGCTAATCTCCATCCTCTCAATCTCCTCTTCCTTCTAGTACCAATTTGGTAAGATTTCTCACAACCTCATAATTTCAATCTTTTCCTCTTTGCTTAGATTAGGTTTGATCTTGATCTTTTTCTTTTCTTTCTTCTCCTTTGCGTTTTAGATTGCGTTTTATCGGATTGGATCGTGGATTTTGTAGTAGAAAGCTCCTCCTCGAGTTTTACCCATTTTCATCTTCTTCTGACATTGAGGAAGTAGATTTGCTTTAAATATTGAGCATGCATATATTATTATTGCTTCTTGTTAATTCATTGCTTAGATTTTTCCCTAAATTCCAAGCTTGTCATGGTTAATTGGATTACATATGCTAAAATTGGATAAATGGGTTTAATGGACTTTACTTGTATATGGTTTGATGAATGGAATGGAATGTGGTTTGAGAGAGAGGGCATGGAGGCTCTTCTCATGCAGGTATAGGCCTTGGAAAGGCTTAGGAAGGAAGGAAATGGACCCCAGGTGAATGGGATTAGAAATACCTTGAAACATGCCAAATCTGCTTCAGCTCGGGCTCAGGCAGCAAGCAGGCTCGCTCTAGCATGCTTAACCCTCGCTATAGCGAGTTTTGCTACTGTTTTGGAGTCCAGGCAGAATGCATTCTCGCTATAGCGAAACTTTGGCTCCCTATAGCGAGACTGCATTCTACAGACAACAACGTCCACTTTGAACGGGCATAACTTTTGACCTGTTCATTAGAATTTGGAGTTCTATATACTGTTGGAAAGCCCTTGAGACGTAGAATACAATGGTTCTATTTCATCATGATCGGAGGTCAGAAAGTGATGTAAATACTTAGATTATTGATCTAGCTTATGTTTTTATTGGAAATGAGACCGGTAACCTTGGTTTGGGCCTTAGATGTTGGAAACCTTGATTTTACTATCTCTTGACCGTTAATGGGATTGAAATCGAAACACGTGGCTTGGTGTGAATTCGATGGGTTATCTAAGTATTCGTGTATTATGCATGGTGTAACTGAATGCGTATGGAACTGAACCAATAGACGCTTAACATGATTGTACACCAATGGATTTTCCTAGAAGCATCGTTGATCCAAATTCCACACGTACTCTGTTAGGACTTGTGGAATACATGGATGATACCACTTGCCTAGGATTTGATTATAATATCTCATTGACTTGTGACTTGTATCCATTGTTTATATTCCTTGTACACTCTCTTGGCATAAAATACTTAACTAAATATGAAATATAAATCCTTATAGGATTTAGGACTTTGATCTGACTTAGAGTGTACCTTAGGAACCCGTGTCATGTAATTGATAAACATGACTGGCTAGCAATGAAAGGGATTATTATGTGGTTTACTTGTCTTGTATTGTCTTGAATGAGATAATCCATATGATCATGTCTTATGAATTAAGCTAGCCAGACTTGTTTGTCTTGTCTGTTCTTGTGTCAACACCACTACGTTACTATTCGCATATCATGGCCATCTGCAGTTTGGGGTTTTATTGATGGGCCAGTTACACGGTCGTAGGGGTGGGCAGTCGGCGTCAGACGGCGCCCATGGCGTTGAATAGCTGGGAACGGGCTAGGACCTTGCTACTATTCCCAGGACCGGGAGCTAGGATCCCACTGGAGCCGGATTTTGGTATCAGTAGTCCGGATTGGATTGTTACTGTTACCCCAGGAGGTGGCTTGGACATCCTTGGAGTCTCCCTCTTGATACTTGTATTGCATTGCATGGATAGTGGTTATTGCTAGGATTCTCGTTATTGTTTCTATATATTACTCTTGCTTTATGCTTAACCTCGCAATCCTTGTATTCACATGATTATTATACCTGTCATTACTCTATATTTGGCGCATGTCATGTTTATTATGTTTTGCTTATCTATTGCTTAACATGTTGTTGCCTCTGATCCTTGGTGTGCAGACACCTCAGGTGGTTACTACTACTATGAGGAGCAGGCCAGTGAGGAGATCCCAGATGATCTCCAACCAGCAGAGGAGGAACGAGAGTGGCATGCCGATCACGTAGAGTAGCTTCATCATTCCCTGCATGAGAGAGATTTACATGGGAATTCATTAGATTCATTAATTCTTTTATTATCTCTCGTTGGACCTTACTTCATTGACTTGGTTTTATTTTAATGGCCTTGTTTATTGAGTTAGCCATTGTAATAGATTAACTTAACTCTCTAGTTTTGTTCATTCTTTTGTAGTAACTTTAATTATTAATTCAAGTTACTGTTCACTGTTGATGTTCCATAAGCCTGGAGTCGTATGAACTCAACATTTATTGTAGTACAGGAGGCTTGAAATATAATATTCTCACAGCGGACTTACGATCCGTGGGCCTAAAGGACAAAATTTTAATTAGTCCTTAAATTCACTATCTGGATCCGGTTTATTCTTTAATCGGGTCCGGGGGACGTGACAATGAGCATTGACATGGTACTAATGAATGTTGTTATTATTCTCACTATTTTCAAATTATGTTAATTAATATGGTACACTTGTTTTCATGTTTTCAGGTTTACTTAGGATCCATATAAACGTATTAGGCACCGCCATCCATTTCATGAGGTTGCCTTCTATAGTGGGTGCATAAAGTGTATGGATGTCGTTGAGCTGTATCATCCGGATAGGGTATTGAGACAGTTTGGTAGGATTGTCATTAACAAAAAAAAAAAAGAATTTGTTAGTAAATAGCATAATTTATGAGCTAATAATGTATAATGAAAAAAATTTAGGGGCAATACCTCAACAAAATGATTGTCATTAACAAAACATATCGCAATCTCCCTGCGAGAGGCATATGGCAATGGTACTGACCTGAGTGGCAGAAAAGTAAGAAATTGTTTCATGCTCAAGTGGTACAAAACAATATTATAACGGGGTGATATAAGATGTCCCATGTCAGGCATAGTCATCCAATGCTGATAGGGTGGGTGATCCTCTAAATATGATAATGTGTCAATAAGTTCTTGAACCCTATTCTCCGCCCCATATAACAGCTTGTATTGATCCAAGCGAGCAACCAACTCGTCTAGTATATCTGTCCTAACCTGTCTTCAGTGAGCCCAACCAATCCAACAATGGCTCTGAAGCCACAATTACCATCAGCTGCAACGTCCTTTATATGGCATATATAAGGCCTCAACCCCTTTGGAAATGATTCTATATGAGAAACAAGCCTCGTTGATCCAGTCCGAATCACCTTCTCCTTTTGTTTTCTTTTTGGTTTGTATCCCAACGATGTTGAAGCACCAAGAACTGGCAATGGTGCGGTGGATATAGGAGAGTTACTATCCTTGGCAAACTGTACCAACTCAAAAGAACTTGGCTCACGTTTGGTACTAGTATTAACCTTCAGAGGTGGTCGACCTCGAGTTCTTGATTTAACTTCTGGTTTTATTAAGAACGTGCTGTCTGGCCTTACTAGCTCTCTCAACTTCTTTAAAAGTTGCAACTTTCTTGTATAATCATATTCATTGAACCGCTGGGTAAATGACTCTAATTCAGGCTTACAATCCAACTCCATACCATAGCTTTTGGGTGCACAATAAGACAACAAATCAAGCTCGCACCAATAAGGATGTACACAATTGAGAGGAATTGGTCGTCCTTCACTAATGTAGCGTGCAATCTCACACGCACCCACATGTTTTGTGGTCAATACCAACAATATTGGCTCTCTTTGTTTTTGCTAATATTTTCTCCAATTCACTTCTGGAAATGTTACCACGAAGCTCCTTAAATTCCGATGGCTTAAAATTGTGTTGAACAATTGTCTTGCATTTCTCAAATGATGCTTTAATGCGTGTATGCTGCAATTTAAGCAAACTGTGTATCTTTGTCCAATTCAATTCAAAGTTGCCTTGGCTTGATCCAAGTTGCCTCTTCAATTGTGATGTGCACTCTCGGCCCTATCAAGAAAACATATGGTACAAGGATTAATAATTGACCAAGTAGTTATTATTATTGAGTAAATATTTGTAATAAAGTATTCAGGTTACCTGTTCGTTGTAGTACTCCCCAAATGCATATATCTATTAGTCCATGCAAACACGAATCTTTCTTTGGATGTATCTAACCAACTGCATTTCACGTAGTGAAGTGCTTCTGGATAAGTGATGAAAGTGTTATTTATCATTGAAAGTTGTTGAATGTACTCTTCTTCCGTGGAGGAAGACACCAACATATTCCAACACATAGGAAACTTGTCCCATTTTTCCTTAGTTTCAAACAACTTATTGCATCTCGCCAGTACATTTTTACCAATGTGCCATATGCATAAAAAGTTTATAGCATTAGAAAAAACCATATTTTTGGCTTTCATAAGTGTCATCTCTCTGTCTGTGGCTATAACACTAGGAACAATACCATCATCAATGATACTACGCAATACACCCAATGCCCATGCGTAGTTATCTTCGCGTTCTGCTTGAAGGTATGCAAAGTAAAACGAAAATGTCATTTCAATAGTCATCACTCCGACAATCTCCAATAGGGGCATGCGGTACCGATTGGTCTTGTAGGTGCAATCCATTATCATAACATACGGAAAAACACGCAACAAGTCTAAGCTAGTAGGGTGTGTCCATAACGAATCAGTGACCGTCTCACTATTGTCACACATCCTATGCCATTCAATGTAATTATGCTCGCTAACTTTCTCAAGAGTTATTGCATCTGACTTCTCCCACCCCACTCAGCGATTTTATGCTTATAACGTGCATTGTAGATAGTCTTCATTGTGCTTACATTTAAATTATTTCTTTGCTTTAATGTAACCAAAATCTCCTTTGGTCGAACCATGCTCCTAGACATATCAACCAACAACTTTGTTTCGTTCTCTGACAATCTCCCTGCAAATGAGTGTCCCTTTAGATATTCTGCAGCCGGATGATTATGCACGCCACATATAACTTCCAACATCCAATCATCATTTGTGCCCAACTTCTTGCCCTTTAATAAAAATGGGCATCCACATTTCTTTGAACTTGACTGCTTGATCTTCTTTTTAGTAAGACCCTCTTTCTTAGCCATCAAATCTCTATAGTGTCCACTTCTTTCACATGCAAGGATAACTCTGGGTTTTTTTTTCCAATCCCACCCGCATTTGATACCTTATTGACAATAACAAATCTGTTTCTCCTTCCAATGTCACGAGCCCACGTGATTAATGCTTCCCGACTGTTGAATATCTGCATATATTAGAATTAAATAAGATGATAATAACTCATAATGTTCATTTTGAATATAATTCAACTATATTTCTTATTTCTTCAGTGTTAAATTCATGACTATAGTCCACAACGCATTCGGAGCGAACTTGACTACACTGTGTAGACACAACATCCTACATTAAAGCATTGATTGATTAGATAGGAGGGAGGAACATATTTTATAGAAATTGAGAATAAACTGCCACTGTTTGGTAGTATCTTGTGGAACAAACATTTTATATTCCGCCATATATGGCCAAACACAATCATTTCGTTCGGCGCTATTCTGAATATAAAGTTTTTTGTTGAGCCAGATACAGCTAAGCAAAATTGATATGTTCAACTATAAGAGGCTGAACGTTGGCAATTTGTTCTGCACTAAAAGTCTGAAGGTTTCGCGACAACAAAAAATAAAAAAAGGCTTTACAAGCTTCGAAAAATACCGGAAATATAAAAAAAAAAAAAAACACAAAAACTCACCTTCTCGCTGCTATTATGTTCGGAAACTACATTTTTCTTGTTAGTTTGCTCATCCATTAGACAAAAAAAAAAAAAATATTGAGAGTGAAGTTTCACTAAGAAGTAATATGTCCGACAATGGTGGGATATGATGGGAGAGTAGAATATGATAAATAGAGAGATAGTGATGTGAAGGGAAGAATGAGAATGGAGGAAGAAAGGAATGAGAGTGAAGGGATGGATGAGATGGTGGAATAAGAGGAACAAGAGTAATGAGAATGGAATGATGAAAGTGAAATGGGACGATGTGCAAAGAGAAAATTAAAGAGAAAATTAAAGGTTCAGGCATGATATGTGATTGTCATTTTTGATATTTTCATATAGGGATATAAATGTATTAAAAAAGTTTAAAAAATTCTATCTATGAAGGATTCAAAGCGTTGTGTATTTAGAACTTAGAAGCCTTCCATACTAAAATCAAAGAGAATAAGGAAAAAGGAAAAAGGCAAAAAAGACCCTCGTTTTGTGGGTTTTTTTTTTTTTTTTTTTTTCGAGAGTTGGGTTGGGCCCGATTCCCATCGGATTAGGGTCTGATTGACAGCCCCATACTAGCAGACGATCTGGAAAATTTTTATTTTTCCTGTTCAATTCGATTCCAGCGAGGCAGAAACTAGAAAGAGTCTTGGGCTGAAACAAAGATCACACTTGAAGGTGATTTACTTATAAACTCTTCTAAACTCCAATCTGTCTAAAACTCTCTCTCTCTCTCTCTCTCTCTTGATCTCTTTCGTTGTTGCAGTTGTCGTCGCGTGAGGAAGGAAGAGAGAGATTGCAAGCAAGGATCCCATTCCCATCTGAAAGGCATAGCCATGGCGTCTTGGAGGGAAAAAGAGGGCGAAGAGGATTTCGGTTCTCTTTTCGAGGGCATGGTCCTTATCGAACCTTTTAGCTCCCATGACCACACCACCGCCACCACGTCAGTAGCAGTTGCAGCAGAAGAAGAAGAAAGAGAAAGAGGAGGAGGAGAAAACGACGACGACGAAGACGGATCTATTGCTCTTCCTCATCCTTCAGCCGATTCACAGCAACAACAGCAATCAGAACCCCTAGACGAGAACCTCTTCTCCGATCTCACACTCGCCCAAGCACTCTCTTCAGACCCGCCCGATCATAACAACCATCCCCTTCCCCTTCCGAAGAAGAATACAACGACCTCTCACAGGCCCACCACCACGTCGTCTTCTACTGCTACTAGTTCGTCTTCTTCTAGGAAGAAAAGGAGGGGTGGCTTTCGGATCGGCTACGCACGAGATACTCCAGAGTCCCCAGACACCAAATTACCACATCCTCCATGCCCCTCCAACAACAACGTGGACAACGACGACTGCGACGGCGGGGATGCTGCTGCTATTAAGATCCATGCATCTACTACTACACCATCCCTTCCCGATTCAATTTCCGATCCAATTCCCAATTTATATGCCCCTCCCGAATCTCCTCCTCCAATTCCTGTTGCTTCTTCTTCGCCTGATATTGGAATTCCCTCGGAGAACAAATCCACCGCTCAAGGAGACACAAGTACAAGTACGGTTCCTCCTCGTAAAAAAATCCCCTTGGACAGCGACACTGCCAATGATGCAACGGACATAGACCTTCAGATCAAGCCTTCTCAACAAGAAGAAGAACAAGACGACCCCTCCTGTTCGAGCGAGGAGAAACTGGATACAGTGAGAAGACACATCTCCCAAAAGCTGGAGAGGATCCGTGAAACAGCATCCTCTCTTTCCACTGCAAGGAAGGAATCTGTGAGAAGGAGAAGGAAAGCATCGGAGGATGTCAATTCAGCATCCCTTAGCTACAAGGATATGGAGAAGGAGCTCGAGGAAGCTTGTGAGGCCGAAGACTTTGAGAGGGCCGAGAGGTTGAGCGAGAACCTAGCTGCTGCTGACAAGGACAAGGAAGCATTCATCAGAGCGCTGAGAGAGGCCGAAGCAGAGTGCACTTCGGTCGAGTCAAAGATGCGGGAGGTTCTTGAGTTGCAGATCACCACTGAGGAGGAAGGCGCTTCCATGCTTGAGGCCTTCGCTAGGGTGAGAGAAGGGAACGAAATTTACCTTATAGTTATTAAGTTTTCTTCTTATATCTTTCCATAATAATGTCTTGATAATCCCCCCTGACCTTATGGTTAGTAGATTTTCTTCTTATCTCTTCCTTAATAATGTCTTGATAACCCCCTCATAAAACGACTTTACTTTTGGCTCAATTGATGAAGGCATAAATGAAGAATGCAATCGATGAGAAATAAGATCACACACACGTAATACATCCAAGGGAAAGAACACGACTTTGGAGGGAATTGAGAAGATATCCATTTTTTTTTAATAAAAGTTAAATTTTTATTTCACAAAAAAAGAAACAAAGCACAACGAGAGAAAAACATCAAACAAAGAAAAAAGGATAACTAAACATCAATAGACAAGGTAGAGCCAAAAACTCCTATACGAGCAAGACTATCCTCCACGGCATTAGCTCCCCTAAGAATATGATTGAAGGTGGCTTCCAATCTCCTTGAGATATCCTGCACCTCCTCCACCCAATCTGCCAATCTCCAAGGATATCCAATTTTAAGGAACCATGGATAGTCTCTGGTGATTTTAGTAGTTAGGAGCAATGGAGAGAAATTGCTTGGCCTGAGATACCCTTGAGTCCCATCCTTGGAATTCTGGACAATGCTTAGTGACTGTGTTTTCACGGAGATTAACAAAGGAATCTAGAACTTAGAAAATTTTCAGAAAAGGGGAGGTGAAACTATAGCTAAAGTAGATTCTGCACATTAGGGCTTCTTCCAATTTGGGATTGACCCGTGGATCTGTTGGATACGGACTTATGGGTGTGTGAGTAAGTAACAGAGGAGAAAAAAAGAAGAAGAAGTATGTAGAATGCTTATTAGGAGCAACTTACTCTTTTCTCCCCCTAACTCATCTGTGAAGATTCCACCTAGAATCTCCTCAGACCACCACCCTTTGTTGATAAAATGTGGGCAACTGAAGAGTCAGGATGCTAAATCCTTCCAATTTGATGGAATGTGAATGACACACCCATGGTTCAACGGAAGAGAAGACTGGGCTTCCAATGAGTTTAGAAGCAACCATCGTCAAGTAAAACCCCTACTGGCCGACTTCTGTTCACAGTAGGTCATTAGGTGTGTCCGTTTGGGATGTCTACCAATTCATAGGGGTTATGGGTTAGGATGAAAGATTTGGATTGATCAAAGGTGGCTCCAGACAGGAGTTTTTCAGCGGTTCTATTTAGAAAAATTTGACCCTGGTCCCCACTAATTCTCAACTAGTACTCGGTCACAAATTGCAATTCAGCATCTGTCTCAAAAGGCCACATGGGTATGATGAATCCTACTCCCCCACAGAAGCTACCCCCACTGAATTGCACTCATCTCAAACTGACGCCTGCCAAATGTTATTCAGCTTTGGATTGGATCAGAAATAGATGTAGAAAAGCTATACGTATTGAAATATTAAAAAATAAATAAATATATATACATACTTAATGAAGGGTTAAAGATGTCGTACTTTGAGGCTCTGAAAAATTAATGGTTATGATTATCTGATCTGGTTCTGTTTGGTTTGGGTTTTAAGCCAGCTCAGTTAGTTTCTATGAACAATGTCTGTTCTGTTGTCATTTTCATGTGTGCTTGCATATAGACACACATTCACGTATCTTCTCTTAGTCATTGCTCTTACCTTTGACTAAATTTGTTACTTTTTTTTCTCAGGATGCTGCTGATGGTGCTGATTTGATTTTGAGGAATGCAGAAGAATTTTCTTCTAAAGGGATGGAAGAATGGTTGTCATCAACCGAAGCCCTAGAGATTAAAAAGATGGAATTAGATATTGAATCACATTTAATAAATGAAGCACGTTCAGGATTGAAAGATTCCATTGAGATATTGATTGAGGATGACCGGAAAGAAAAAGAACTTTTGATTGAAAAACGAGATGCATTGACCGATGAATTGGATAAGCTTCTTGTTTTAGTGAGATTGAAGGAAGCGGAGATTGCTGAGAACAACTACAAGATTGAAGAAGTTGAGAAGAAGATTGCAAATGTCATGTCTGAATTTCAAACTGCTCAGTCAAGTATTGATTTGAAGTATGATGGCTTGCAGAGAGTCTGTTCCCAGATAGAATTTGAGAGCGAAGCTTTATCCCTGAAAAAGAAGGAAGTGGATGACTTTACATCAGAGATGGAAAGCAAGAGATCAAAACTCAGGGAACTTGCCAGTGTGTGTGCAAATGAAGCAAAAGCATGCCAGGAACTCGCCAGCTTAAGAAAGTGTATGGCTTCTTCTGTTTTGAGATCTATGCAGGACAAGGCGAATCTCGCCAAGACTGAAGAGAGAATTTTGGAGGATGTTAAAATGCTCAGACAACTCGTTTCTGCTTCAAGAGCTTCTCTGCAGGTTTGTTTCATTTAGGACTCTTTGTCATAGTTTTGATTCTGGAATCTGGATCTGAATGAATGATGGCTGTGGCCTGGAAAAACAGCTGTAAGGCTTTTGAATGCGCTGGTAATTGGGAAAGGACCCTAAGGCCCTGTTTCTTTAGCATAATTCCTTACAAGAATTTGTGATGCTGGGGATTTCTGGACAATGGCGTGATGGCTGTTCCCTTGGCATTTCCAAATTCCATGTTTCTTTGCTAGAATTCTTTATTCCAACCTCCTGAAAACAATCACTTTATCCTTTGGAATTCCCAAATTCCAATCCCCTTGAGCATTTTTGGATGCTCCCGCCAAGAGGAGGATTCAGGAATTCCAACCCCTGGGACAGCTTTTGAAGAATTACAAATTCTCCGAACACGAATTCTTTGAATTATAGTAAAAGAACAGGCCTGATTCGCAGCAACTTGGCTTCTTGTAATTAAGCTTGCGGTCCTAGTACTGTTATCCTAAAAAGTTAGAAGGATGCCATCATAGAAAACTAGCGCATGAGAAGGTTTCAGCTGATTTTTCTTCTAAACTAACTGTACAAGACGCCCTAACCTTATTCTAGAATGAAATTTGTGGAAAGCAAGTACTTTTTTACCATCTAAGAATTTAACCTCATTAAATGCCAGCACATAGGTAATAAAATAATTTCCATAAGTATCTACTCTATCTGTTATACTTGAAAAGGTGAAACAAAAGTATATCCTTTTGTTACCTGTACTAAAAAAATTCCCTAAGGCAAGAAACTGTAAACTTAACGGGAATTTTCTACAACCCCCATTCCCTCCCGCCCGCCCGCCCGTCCACCCACCCACCCACAAAAAGGACATTAGTTGTAGAATAATTTTATAACCTTTAGATCATTCTAAAACAAGGCCCTTAACTGGGAATACATTTCTTTATTCTTCTGACCCATACAAATTTTTTTTTTTTACACGGATTTAGATTCTTCATATATTTAGATCCAAGTTTTTTCAAATCTTGAGAAATCTCGCATATCCGAAGAAACCCTAACCTTGTTTGGTTAATGTAAAGAAAGCCCAAATTTGATCTTATTTTCTACATTATTAGATTCAAATCAATGATGAATCTGGGAATGTGGTATTTTATATTTACTAAGAACTGACTCATTAGTTTCCATCATTTTTAGCATCAGCACAGATGAAATTTTCTTCATGGTTGCGTTTAGTGCATCATGGTCATGATTGCACTTCCAACCATAAGTTACCCCTAAGTTAAGGATCTCTACTTGGCTTGATGCTCCATCTTTTGTCATGTCAGTCCAAGGTGTAGTTTTCTGATATTTTCTTTTGTTTCATGAAAGGAACTATCTTCAACCAGGGCAAGAATCCAGCAAGAAGTTGCTTCTTTTAAGCAGAGGGTAGGTTTCATAGACAAAAGAGGTCCAGAGCTAGAGGCTGAAAAGAAAGTTGCTGCAGCTGCTCGGAATTTCAAGGAAGCAGGGAGAATAGCAGCTGAGGCAAAGGCACTTGGCACAGAAAAGGAAGAGTTGCGGGATAAAATGGGGTTGGCCTTTTTTGAGTTGGATAAGGTAGAGACAGAGATCAAAGATACTGTCAACAAATTGCAGGAAAGCGAGAGGCTGATTTCATCCAAGGAAAAGGAGGCCGCAATTGCAGGGTGTGAGAGGCTGCAATTAGTTGCTACTGCTGCCATGGCTGAGAGAACAGCAGCTCTTGAAATGGGTGATCTTGAAGAAGCTGACATCTTACTTGCCGAGGCTGAAGCTGCCAACTTAGAAGCAACAAAGCTTCAACAGGCCTTTGAATTTGAAATGGAAGAGATAGGAAGGAAAGCTAATAACTTTATTTCGATGGCACTCATAGCTAATCTTGCAGGGAAAGAGTTGGCTGAAATGGCTGCTTCCATAAGGGCAGATGCAGTATGAGGGGCACTGACTGTTTCCGATATAGAAGTGGGAGTGACAAACAGAATTGTGATGCCCAAGTGCCTTCCACGCTTAGCCAGAGCACCTGGAGCAGTTCTAGGATGCAATATGTGGTCGGGAAACAGGAGAGGGGATGGGGACAGCCAGAATATTGAAGTAGAGCTGTATCATGATTTAAAGCTCCTAGGGATCATGAGATTTTGAATTGGTGAGCTGCTTCTTGGTTTGAATACTGCAAGTTTTTTGCAAAGGTCAACAACTCTTATCGAGATATATGCAACCATGAATAGAGAAATATCAACTAGTGTAGTAATTTTTCCGTTCTTACAAGTTTCATCCCTTGAGCATCACTCTCTTTTCCCCTTTTGTTGGTGAACAGTGTGAAGCGGCATGGCATTTTATAGCAGGAAATTTTATGCAATTTGTGCACAGGCCTTTTTTGGTTTTGTTGAGTTCTGTGACCTGTGGATATTCTTCCACCCACAGTTGAGTTATTTATTTCATATTTTGTTATCTGGTTCTAAAAGTTAATTAATGTTGCCTACAAAATCCAGAAATTGGTAATAAAAGTGTGTTTGTTTGTCATGGATAATACTGTACAAGTCCAAAGTTTTATCTTGTGCCTTGCTTGGAGTTATGTTAATGTACTTTGCTTATGGACTAAGACAATAAAGTTCAGTTCAGTTGGTGCATCTCATGGGGATTTATGCATTGATTGCCCCTTTTGGTCCAGGTAATGCATTACTGTCCGACCAGACTTTAAACTGTTTTTTTTTTTTTAAATTAATTTACCAGTTCATGCATCTTTCAAGTCATTTGGTTTGAATTGCTGATATAATTTCTCCTTGTTAAACTGAATTTGGAACATTGCCATAAGCAAAGTACATTAACATAACTCCAAGCAAGGCACAAGATAAAACTTTGGACTAGTACAGTATTATGGACTAGGACAATAAAGTTCAGTTCAGTTGGTGCATCTCATGGGGATTTATGCATTGATTGCCCCTTTTGGTCCAGGTATTGCATTACTGTCCGACCAGACTTTAAACTGCTTTTTTTTTTAATTAATTTACCAGTTCATGCATCTTTCAAGTCATTTGGTTTGAATTGCTGATATGAACTCTCCTTGTTAAACTGAATTTGGAACTTTGTTGGCAATTGGAGGGACATTGCTATGATGTATTTCAGATCTCATTTCTTGCCCCAAAACTGCTGTTATATGGAAGTGAAACATTCAACATAGGAGTTGATACAATGCTTCTGTGATTAGCCAAACAATGAGGAATCCAAAGGAGTGACTCATGGCAGGATTATCAGCACCCGATTGCAAACCACCTCCGGCATGCTCTGTTGTTATCAGTCCGCTTTTCATTTCTGCACTTGTTGTGTCGTGCAACAGAAGAACTTTCTTTTAATTCCTTATCCTGAAGAAGAAGAATATAAAAAAGAGAAAAGGGACGTGAGGAAATGCAGAAGATGATGTATCATCTGAAACTTCATCCGGTTGGTGGCAGCTTCACCTTTAAACTGGGACTCTGGCCTTGCAGTGGAAGAAAGCTTTTGTGGACCTTGTCACTCGAGCTGTCAGGTCTTCTGTTGAACCCACAGGAAGAAAACATATGGCGCTTCCTTTCATGTGCATGTTGAAGCAGGCCGTTCTCATCTGGTGCTTTGATTGAGGAGCTTTCTGCATTGCCCTTATCCAATTCATAGCTTATCTGTGTGATATACAACAAAGACGGGCCCATGAAGAATGAATTACAAGTGTCAGTCTGGCCAGAGGCGGACCCAGGCACAAGGACGTGGGTGCTGTCGCACGAACCCAGGCACAAGCACATTAGTGCTGTCGCACCCGTTAAACTGCGGTGTGCTTAAAAAAATCCAATAAAAATTGTGGTCCGCCATCAAAATCCACATGAAAATCCTCGATTTGCTTCCAAAATCAAACTACTTATTAATGTCCACACTCCTCAAACAAAGATTCTAGATTCTGCCACTGTATCTATAGTGTATATATATTTTGTCATTTTGATTTCATTTCTGCTGAAAGACTGGCTTCCATTCAGAAGGGTGATAATATGGTGTTGTCGGACCCAGATCCCTCCTGTTACAGCGCCTCAAGTCTGGGCTTTCATATATATTCTCAAGAAGGAACAACACTCTTGGATTGCACGTTGAGCTTACCTGTAAGATCCGAGTCTCGATCAGACGCAGGCGGTCCATGAGGGTGCCCTTGAAATGAACTTCTTGAAGGGCTGATGTCAATGGCCTGCATTGGTGACCGGTTTCTGGGTGATTCAAGTCTCTGGAAAAATAGCTTTCCGGGACCAACTGGAGTCTCTGTTTTTCCTCCAGCTGCTTCAGCTGCATTCTTATACCCCCACTCTTGTCAGTTACTAAAATAATAATAATAATAATAATTGATGACAATACAGATATAAGTAGAGTAGAGGATTGGAAGGTTATAAAGCAATTTGCATGTTTGGTGTGATTTGTAATAATAATACACAAATATACGAGTTAATAATGATGACGAAAATGGTGCAGGGGCGGATCCAGGACTTCTAATCTGGGGGCTGCACTTAAGTTACACTAAAAAAATAACAACAATGTCTCACCAAAAACTATAAAAAATAGTAATAATGTCCCACAAAAAACTATCTATGTACTATCTTCATAATTCATTTTCTACAAGCATCATACCAAAAGTATGATCATTTTTATTATACTACTTAAAATCAACAAAAAAATGTCTTCATAATAGATCTTGACAAGTATGACAAAAGATAAACAATAGCTTTTAAATAATTTTTTTTTCTTCCTTGGCTAAGTTGGCTGGGCACTTGGAAACTGGTTTTTTTTTTTTTTTTTCTGAAATGCAGCCCACCCCGCCCCCCTTCATCCGCCCCTGAAATGGTGAGATGATACTTTAGTTTGGTACTTTGGTGGGGTTGGAAAATAAAAACAGAAGAGGAGAGAGAAAGCCCGCCCGCCCACCCTGGTATCGAGCATGTCCAATCTGTGAAGAATGTAGTCCGGTGTGGCAGTGTTGGAGACGTCCTCCATTCTTCTCATCATCAATGAATTGAAGAGCAATCAGTCGTCTTGCAGGTGCAAGCCAATTGGGGTTGTGGAGGGAGGGAGGTGCTCTTCTCTCTCTCTCTCTCTCGCTCGCTCGCTCCTCTTCTGTAGGCTGACGACTTGGCCAAACTGAGTGAGGTGGCATTTTAAGAGTCCGGGTCTGCCGGCCAGCAAGAGGCTGCCTGCTTTCCATCAAAACAGCAGCACATCTATATTCTTCGCAAGCATATGTACGTTACCTGGGTTAGCTCTTTTACGGCCCCTTCTGTTTCCACTTGAATATGGGCTTCCTAGTTCCTACTCCTTGGTTTTTGCCTGCTTGGCTTGCTTTATTAACTTCTTACTTTTGACTATATATCGTCGGATGGACACCGATCGACACCATGTTCATCAATATCAAAAGCCAATCTCTAATTCTTTTTTGGGGCGGGCTCCGCTACAGACGCTGCAGCTTAATATAGTGCAGCGTCCGGATTATCTTATCAAGTTATGCCACATCACACTTGCAATACCTGAAATTCAAAGCAGTGTTAATTTGCCTTTTAAGGCTTGTTTTAACAAAATTCATGCTTTCAAAATTATCCCTTGCAATATTATAATTTGCCCATACTAGGAGAGTTCAATTGACATGAGCATAAGAAGATGCATGCATACTCTAGTGGTGGGACTCAATCTGAGCATGCATCCTCTTATGCAAATATGATATTGAACTATCCTTGTGTGGAGCTGTGGGGGCATGTTAAAAGAAAATGCAAGGGCAATCTTGGAAACATTCTTTCTTGAAGAAGCCTTTAAAGACGCTGAATTTCAAAGATTGAAGGAGCTATGTGGCATATTCTGATAAGGGTAGTTCGTGGTAGTGGATACCTGCACGGGAGTTCATCCCTAATAAGGGATGTGGATAGCTTTTGCTTCTTTCCTTCTTTTTTTTTTAATTTCAAAACGCGGCAGGAGGTAGCTGCTGAGTGCTGACAACATACTACATGCCTTGGTTGCCAGGAACCCCACTTGCAACACGAAAAAAAAAAAGGAAAGAGGAAGACAGAAGAAGAAAGAGGAAGGGAGGAAGCTTACCTGGATTTACCTTGAGTCACGGTGAGGTAGCCAATGGTTGCCGAAGGTTGAGAGGTGGTGTGATGATTGGGAGAGAAGACCGAATGAAAGAGGGTTTTGGCTTAAGCCCAATCATGAAAATTATTTATTTATTTTTTTCGTTATTATTTGAAAAGTGGAAAAACTTGAGTCTGTTTTAAAATCGTTATTTTAAAATAGGGAGATTTTCAAATAAAGCCTTAAAGTTTTTATCTTATTTTAAAAAAAGATGCAAGTTTCAAAAATCTTCAAATAAGGGCATAAGTTTCTCAAATTCCTCTCATCACATTCCTTTATTTTATAAGACCAATATACATATGTGAAATTTCCAAAAAGGATATAATTTATAGTTTCATACCTTTTTCAATTTCTCTCTACGCTCACCCACCACATCCAACCCAACCCAACCCCGGCCACCACCGCCCCTCCGGTAGCACCGTCGGAGGGGGAAAGGGAGGATAGTGAGGGAGAGAGAGGTTGGGACAGTGAGGGAGGGAGGGAGGGAGAGAGAGAGAGAGAGAGAGAGAGAGGGAGAGGAAGAGTGGGCAGCGGTAGGCGGGGAGAGGGAGACAAAGGGATATGGAGAGCTATAGAGAGGGTGGCGGAGGGTAGAGGCGAGCAAAGATAGGGCGAGAGGGAGGGAGAAAGAGGGAGAGGGAGACCGGGCAGTGGGTCGAGGGAGGGAGAGGGAGAGCGGGAGAATGAGAGGGATGATGAGAGTGAGTGGGAAGAAGGGGAGTGTAGAGAGAAGGTGATGGTGAGATGATAGGGTAATTTGGAAAAAACAAGGGTGTGTAGAGAGAAGGGATGTGCCGAGAGAAGTTTGGTATGTGGCATTAGTAGCTCTCTAAAGTTTTGGATGACTTTTTCCCTCTTTTGTTAAAATACCCAAACTACCCTTATTTAAAGCCATGTTATGTTTTTGGCATGCCAGTATATGCCGTCGATCATTGTAAGAATGTTGGTGAAAGAACGATGGAGAAAACGATAGAAGTGAATGTGAGTTTTATTTTAATAAAGGGTAATTAATTTGAGTATTTTTAAAATATTGAAAGAAAGGTTGTAGGAAAATAACTTTATTTGCTGGTTGTCCTTAATTGAAAACAGGCTTTAATATGAAATGTTTTGAAACTCATGTCATTTTTTAAAATAAAGTAAAAACTTAAAACCTTATTTGAAAGTTTTTTTTTTTTAAATAGAAAATTTTACAAGAAAATTTCCGGTATATGGACGTTGCATGAAAGAAATGGTTGAAAAGTCATCCTCTGCAGGCTTCTTTCCCTTGTCTTTTCTAGGTGTGCTGAAAACCAAAGTGTGTGTGCTGCAGGTTCTGGAGAGATGGAAAGTGTGGTTGGAACCTCTCTTTCCATCAAAACCTTATTGATATTGACGCATATCAGTTGGAAGCTCTGTTAAATATGTCCAGCCAATCTGCATCCCAAATGTGGGCTTCACTTCATCCGCCAATGTTTTTGAATTTTTTTGGTGAAACGTTGTATAAATGGGTTTGGCATAACCCTGATCAAGTAAAGATATTCCAAACATTTGCCACAGTAGAAAATTTTAGGCTTTCAGTTATTGCCCATTTCTAATCGCATTAGGTATTGGATACCTCTCAAATTAGGAGCCCTAATCGTCATCCTTGGGTCCCATGGTTCAAGAATCAACGAACCATGACTCTCCTAGTCACACACCAGCTTTCTATTCCCCGAGGCCCCCTTTGACGTTCTTGATGACTGAGACCCACCCATTAGGGTTACCCTCCTTCCTTAGTAAGGGATATTCTTCCAATTTACCCAGACTCATCAAGGAGAAGACACAGAATCCAAATGGCTGCTTCATTTTTCGCTGTGCAACAGAGGATCTATGACTTGCAGACGGCCATCAACCATTAGTGTAACTACTCGAATCATTTTGTAAAGCTCATGCATGTGCCATGGCAGACTGGCGGCTTGTAGAAAATGTCGTGATGTGTGACGCTAGTATCGCCCCGTCAGAGACTAGCAACGCTAGCGTCTCTCCTCTTAAGATTCTAAAAAAAAATGAAAAATGGGCTAACGGAACCCGTTTGTGCAGCCGAAATTAGGGGGCACCTTTTCGTGTAACGTCCATATACGGGAAATTTTTTCGTAAAATCCTCTTTAAAATATCATATATTTCGTTGACATTTTCTCCGTGCTTATAGAGAAAACCCAAATTCCAAAGAATGAGATTTGTGATGCTGGTGTTAATTAGAAGTTGGGGGAAAGACAAATGAAGGAGTTCATTTAGTGCAGTTTAGTAATTTTGGATTGTAAGTGCATTTATTTGGGACATTTACTAAAAAAATTCCCTTAAATAGGGTAATTAAAGTTGAGACCCCCAAATCATTATAATATCAGGAAAGGACCTCCAGCCCAATTCTTCCTTATTTTTTCCCATTTTACCCTATGTTAGTTGATGCCAACAAAGGGACTCAAACAAAAACACAAAAAAAGAAAAGAAGAAACGGAAGAAGGAGAAGACTAGACCCTTCCATGTCCGGTTTCCATTTCACCGGTGGCACTCCACGTCTCTCTCTCTCTCTCTCTCTCTCTCTCTCTCTCTCTCTTCCTCTACATCAAAACTCTCTCTCTCTTCATCGTACTCCTCTCTTCCTCTGCATCAAAACCCAAGCCCTAGGGGAAGTCCTCAGAATCTGAAGACCTAGTTTTCAAGGTAATAAAATTTCTACAGACTCAACTCTTTCCTTATCTTGTAAAAATAGATAGTCCTTTCTTCTCCAAGCTTCTTCTCCAAGTATCTATATCATAGGCATTTCTTCTTACAGTGATTTTTTGTTTTTCTAGTTGGTTGATTGGATTCAGTTTTTGTTTTTTTAGTTGGTTGATTGGATTTTTTAGATAATACAATACAACTAATGCCTTACCCTTGCCTATGAGGAGGCTATAAGTTATGAGCAAAGCAGTTCTTTTCTGGAGGGATGAGACCACGGCATGGCCGGTGGCGAATCCTATTGTGATTTGTGCTTCTGTATCGGACGCAAGGTTTTCGAGCAATTTTGTTGCAGATCCTTTTCTATTTGTTCAGGTAATCGGGGATCGGAGTGGTTAGTTTTGAATTGCATGTGTTGGTGTTGTGGTTTGATCTGATTTTTTCCTTATTTCTTGCTTGTGTAGTGGTTTTAAGATCTGGGGGTTGATGTTTGTGTTATGAATGAATTGAATCCTTTGAGAAAGTATGCATTTTTTTATGTGTATATTATCTATGAATTATGTTTGAGGAGCTTTTTGATTAGTCAGGGGCTAGTGATTGATCGTAGGGCTTGTTTGGATGAGAAGAAAACGAGGAGCAAGTGAAGGTAGAGAAAGAAAAAAAAAATTGGGGCTAGAAAGAAAATTTGCACTGACAGTTCTTTCCAGTTCAAATCTGTAGTTACAGTTCTCTCACCTGTTTTCTCCGCATCCAAATGGGGTGATCATGTGATTTTATATCATGTTTGCTTGTTTTGTGATTTTGAATCGGATAACTTGATTTTTTGTTGACGAAAAAAAAAAAAAGAAACAAGAATATTTCTTTTTCTTGTTTCCTCTATTTTTGAGAGATTAAGGGGAGAGGGGACTCCACAGGAGTATTTTGTTAGTGGTAAGCTAAATTGGATTATGGGCTTGGGTTAGAAACTGTACCTGAAAAACTCTTGGATTGGTTGGAAACTAAGTCCTATGAGGATGAGATAAAGGTTTTTGAGCATGGAAAATAAGGGGAGTTGATCTCTAGGGTTGGATGGGTTTGTTTTTCCCTTCTATGAAAGTTATTGGTAGGGAAGAAGACTAAAGAGAGCCTTCTTAGTTCTTAGTCCACTAAATCACCCACTTCAAAGGAAAATACTCCACCTGAGTCCTCCAAAAACATAAGTATCAAAAGTCTCAGTCCCATGGCCTCTCCTCGAAGGTCTCCTAGATTCAAAACATCCCCCGTGAAATTGTTCTTGATAGTCCTCCCCAAAAAATCTAACACGAAACCATTCCCATGGAATCTCCCACCAAAAAGGTACCATCAATGGTTATTCGTGTAAAAAATGCCACCAGGGCTAAAAAAGTGCCATCGAAGCATGAGGGTTTTAGTACCTCCCTAAATTGGCCTAAGAATTCTGCGTACAGACTGACGAAGGAGGAGACTGATCTGCTAGACAAATTCTGGGAGGACTACTACGAAAGGTATGCAATTCCTTTTTTAAGATATTGATATGATATTTTAGAGATATCAATATGATATATCTTCCCTCAGGTTTGATACATTCATTGGTGTTCCATACATGGTTATGTTGTTAGGGTCCACTTAATGGTCTATTTGTATATATCCATTGATTGCCAACATTTAATTAAATCGATTACCTAGGAATTTGGTAATGCATAATGTATAATCTCTGGATTCTGGAATCACATCTAAGCACTATGGTGAATGTTAGGTTTGTGGTGAATGCCTTTGTGGTGGAATTACATCTAATGCTGAGTCACTATATTATATAAATTGATATAATTTCTAGTTCTGTGGTGAATGCCTTTGTGGTGGAATTACTGATCAATATGATTTAATATCCCTCAGGTTTGATTACCTTGTCAAGGTCTGCATTAGCCTTAATCCTGAAAGATTGAAGAGACTCCTATCAAGAGAATGGCTACACACGGGTATACTGCAGAATTAGTTTGATATTTATTTGAAACTCAAGGCACCACATGCATACGTCATTGACATGAATGCTTCGGTATGACTTTCATCATATACTCCATATACTTTCAACATATACTTTGGAAAAAATCGATTAATTGTCTCTATTCAAATTAATTGTTAATACGGATTAATTATTTTGACACACATTATTTCTACAGATTCATTGGTTAAATGAGTCTTTTGCTGCTTACAACTGGGAAGCGCCAATGGGATGGAGAAGGCGAATTGTTGAGAACGTTCCTTTACAAGAGAATTCACATGACTGCGGATTTTTTTGTAATGACATCTGTTGAACATGTCCTCCTCAATCTAAAATTTGAATTCACTCAGCGTGACATGATGTATTATCGATGCAAACTAGTGATTAACCAGTACAACAGACAATTAGAACTGTACAAGAAAAGGATCAACAATCAACATGACGGGGGATGATGGATCTTCAATATGTGACCATTCTGAAATGACTTGTGTTGTGACATCTGATCCGACTGTTCTCCCATTGGGGTTTTTAATTCTCTTTGTAATCTAAACATTTTTTTGTGACTATTTGCCTATGTATTTTGGATGGTTGACATGTTAAAACTGATAGCCACTGTTGTTGGTTTCATTTTCTTCTTGTATGTTGGAAGGCTTCTAATCTAATGTGAATGGTGATAGTTATTTGTCACACTGCAGTGATGTGTTGAATATTAGATTGTGAAATATTCATCTTGAAACTTGACAATGACTGCTGGAAAAGTTACAAAACAGGTTGTCCATTTAGGTGATGTGTTGAATATTTGATTGTGAAAAAGGTAGACAATCGGCTGGATTATGTGTTAAATATTCCAGAGAAGATCCTGGGGAGGATGAGGACGGCTAATTGGCTCCCTCGATCCCATTGATGTAAATCACATTTTCAGCCTGATTAAAACATGGGTTTCATGAGGGTTGAACAACCGTAGGCATAAATTTATTTGTTGATATCAACATATTGTTAGTTGACATCAACGAACACTGTGTTGAATTTCGGAGCACAAATATGTGCTAACAGTACGTTTTCATTGACATCAACAAATTTATTGTTGATGTCAACATATTGTTAGTTGACATCAACGAACACTATGTTGAATTTCGGAACATAAATATGTTGCTAACAGTACGTTTTCATTGACATCAACCAAAAATTTATTGATGTCAACAAATAAATTTGTTGATGTAAACATATTGTTAGTTGACATCAACGAACACTGTGTTGAATTTCGGACCATAAATATGTGCTAACAGTACGTTTTCATTGACAGCAACAAATTTATTTGTTGATGTCAACATATTGTTAGTTGACATTCAACGAAAACGGTGTTGAATTTCAGAACATAAATATGTTGCTAACAGTACATTTTCATTGACATCAACCAAAAATTTGTTGATGTCAACATATTGTTAGTTGACATCAACGAACACTGTGTTGAATTTTGGAACATAAATATGTGCTAGCAGTACGTTTTCATTGACATCAACAAATTTATTTGTTGATGTCGCCATACTTTTAGTTGACATCAACGAATACTGTCTTATTTCTGAATGACATACGTGCTATCAGTGCACTTTTCATTGATATCAATCAATTTATTTGTTGATGTCGACAAATGTTTAGTTGACATCAACAAAAACTGTGACACATTCTGAAACTCCTTGTTAAAAAGATATCCATGCAGTGATCCATTAATAGAAAATACATCAATGATCATGAAAGAACATTATCCAACCATTCTATCCACCCCATTATAAAAGATAAACATTGATCTGCTATTAAATGAAAGAGGTAGATCCACCAACATCATTTACAAAAAATAATAGGACATCGTTTACAAAAGTGCAGCAAATAGATTATAAAAAAAAAAAGACATGGTTCCATGATTTCCACCTTTACAAAAAAAAAAGGGCTACAAATGCTGGAACCACACGTATAAATAAAGCCCATTTACATTATCCCGAGACACTTTCAACATTGCATTTACATCACCATCGTTTGCTACTTTAATCAATGTGAAGGCTTGACGGTTGTTGTGAAGGTACTGAATTTCAATGGCTTCATTGTTTTCTACCCACTTCGTTGCTTGTAATGCACCCTGGAACAATGTAGAGCACTTTGTGAAATTGCTTAGATACATCATTTTTTGTTCACCTCCCTATACACCGGATTGGTCGTATTCCAATCAAACTCTCCATTAAAGTGGAATACAACAAACGTCTCATCCTCTGACATCCTAAAGAAATCGCAAATAAATTAACATGACATAAGAACAAGTGACATTTAGTAAATAAACCCCACTAGACATGGTAAGGTATTGGCGTATATCACGGCTTTGCTCATGAGTTAGTGTTTAAGGTATCTAGAACCATACTTCAATTCCTCGAATGAGTAATTCAACTTCATCTCCCATTTGATTGAATTAAATTTTTGTGAGCTTCGCAGCCTCATGCAAACATAGGAACAGAGCTTAAGAATGTAAAAGAATAGTTGGTAAATGATCTCATCTCCTATGTGCCCATAGAAAATCTCGGACAGTGAAAGCAAGCGAACAATGTTCCATGATCCATGCTCAGAACATAATGTGGAAAGAAGGATCTACTAGTGTGCTACTGTATCATCGGGTGAACTCATTGAAAATCTTGACATCTAGATAAAAATGGAGACCTACTAGCCTCTTACAGGTCTCTGATTTCTCATCTGGTCTCCTTTGACTAGAAACCTGAAATTACAAAGTCGATTAGAGGATTGACTCAGGAATGCAACCCTAACCCAAACACTTTGGTTAGATATCTACTAATGTCTTTGTTCAACTCTGGCTGTCTCACATTGATTAGACCTTACCTCTTCCTGTGCAGCTTTTCTGATGTTGGCTTTCGTTTGCAAGTTGGCATTCCTAAGGCTCAAATGCAAACTGAAACCAAGAGACAAGCATCATCAAGAACAAACATCTCAGCCGTTCCAAATCCAAACCATCAATTTTGCATACAAAACAGATCCCATAAATGGGTTGCCTATCAAAAAAAAAAAAGATGATCTAGCAGAAAACATAAAACATCCCAAGTCACTAAATACTTTAACAAATTAAATTCGACCAAGTGGTAGTAATAATAAGTTAGCAGTCTGAAGAAAAAGCTCCATATGAAATAGTTTTAAGAACCAAACCTCTGATACTGCTCCTTCCAAGATTTCAACATGTGCTGAGCAGATTGTACTTGTTGGTCTGTGAGAAGTTGTGGGGCAAGAAGATCAAGCCTAAATTGTAATGATCTCAACAATGCAAGTCCATCCTGTGCAGCACCATTCAATCGTGGGAGAGAATTCGCTTCCTGTGTTCCTTTCCCGGACTTGCCACATTTCTCGATTACTTTTACATGGTCTTGAGCTTGATTAAATGTCTAATCCCACTCCTTTTTCACCTTCTCCATAGCCTGCGCAACCTCCTCCTCCATTTCCATTTCAAGTCTATGCAAATCAATCAATCATCATAACATGGCAACTTATTTATTGTCACGTCCCCCGAACCCGATTAAAGAAATAACCGGATCCGGAGAGTGGATTTTAGTACTAATTAAAAATTTTGTCCTTTGGGCCCACGGATAGTAGTCCGCGGTGAGGATTTAATATTTCCAACCTCATGTGTCACAATAAATGTAGAGTTAATACAACTCTAGGCATATAGGATCTCTAGCAATGATTAATAAATTCTCATTAAATTAAAGTTGCAAGAAGCGTAAACAGAACTTCAAAGTTAAATAATTTATTACAAGGAGAAAAAGTCCAATGAGAGAAATAATGAATGAAAGATAAATCTAATGAAACCAAATGTATCTCTCTCTCGTGCCAGGATATGATGACGCTACTCTACGTCATCGGCACGCCACTCTCGTGCTTGCTCAGCTGGTTGGAGATCATCTGGGATCTCCTCACCTGCCTGCTCCTCGTAGAAGAACTCACCTGATGTGTCTGCACATCAAGGAACAAAGTCAACGACATGTTGAGCAATAGATATACAAAACATAATAAACACGACATGCATCAAGTATAGAATAATGACAGGTATAAGATCATATGAATACAAGAATGCGAGGCTAGGCATAAAGCGAGATTAATATATAAAAACAATAATAGGAATCCTAGCAATCATCTAACAATAACCATTATCCATGCAAATGCAAGCAAGACAAGCAAGAGGGAGACTCCGATGATGTCCTATGCCACCTCCTGGGGTACCAGTAACAATCCCCTTGGACTACTGATACCATAGTCCGGCTCCAGTGGGATCCTAGCTCCCTGTCCTGGGAATAGCAGCACGGTTCTAGCCCGCTTCCAGCTATTCAACGCCATGGACGCCGTCTTACGCCGACTGCCCACCCCGACAACCGGAGTAACCGATTCGTCATTAAATCCCAAACTGCAGATGGCCATGATATGCAAACAAATACGGAGTGGTTCTGACACAAGAACAACAAGACAAGCAAGTCTGGCTAGTTCCAAGTACAAGACAAGATTCAAGGGAGTTATCTTCTCCAAAATAATACAAGTCAAGCAAGCCACATGATAATCCCCTTCCTTACTAGCCAGTCATGTTCATCAAACAAGACACGGTTTCCTAAGGTGCACTCTAAGTCCGGTCCAAGTCCTAGGTTCTATAAGAATTTATGTTTCATAATTTGTTAAGTGTTTTATGCCAAGAGAGTGTATAAGGAACATTAACAACGGATACAAGTCACAAGTCAAGGAGAAATTACAATCCAATCCTAGGCAAGTGGTGTCATCCCTGTATTCCATAATCCTAACAAAGTACGTGTGGAATTTGGATCGACGATACTATTAGGGAAACATCCCTTGGTGTACAATCATGTGAAGTACCGAACGATTCAGTTCCAAACGTATTCGGTTAGAGCATACGTAATACAGGAATACCTAGCAACCCATCGAATTCACACCAAGCCACGTGATTCGATTTCAATCCCATTTATGGTCATGTGATAGTAGGTTGGTGGTTTCCAGCATCTAAGTCCCAAATCCTAGGTTACAGGTCTCATTTCCAATAAAACATAAGCTTGATTAATAATCCAAGTATTTACATTACTTCCTGACCTCTGATTGTGATTAAACTAGAACCATTGGATTCTATGTCTCAAGGGCTTTCCAACGGTATATAAAACTCCAAATTCTGACGAACGGATTAAAAGTTATGTTCATTCGAAGTGGACGTTGATGTCTGCACAATGCAGTCTTGCTATAGCGAGCCAAAGTCTCGCTATAGCGAGAATGCATTCTGCCTGGGCTCCGTAACAGTAGCAAAGCTCGCTATAGCGAGGGTTAAGCCCGCTAGAGCGAGCTTGCTTGCTGCCTGAGCCCGGACTGAAGCAAATTTGGCCTATTTTAAGCTATTTCCAATCCCAATCACCTAGGGTCCATTCCCTTCATTCCTAAGCCTTTCCAGGGCATGTACCTGCATGAGAAGAGCCTCCATGCTCTCTCTCTCTCTCTCTCAAACCACATTCCATTCCATTCATCAAACCATATACAAGTAAAGTCCATTCAACCCATTTATCCAATTTAGCATATGTAATCCAATTAACCATGACAAGCTTGGAATTTAGGCATTCTAACATGAAACATAATCAATCAAAGAAACAATACAGATATATATATTATGAAATGCATATCTACTTGCCTCAACCAAGACGAAGATTGGAAATTGGTGAAATTTGAGGAGAAGCTTTTCTACCCTCAAAATCACAGTCTACCCCGATCAAACGCAACCTAATACACCAAGGAGAAGAAAGAAAGAAAAAGAATCAAGATCGGACCTAAATCTAACCAAAATGCATAAGATTGAAAAAGATGAAGGTGAGAGAATGCTTACCAAACTTACACCGGAAGCAAGAGGAAAACGCGAGGATGACTTCTAGCGGATCAGATCTTCGAACGGGGTCTTCTAGGGCTGAGATCTGGCTTGAGAAAGGAAAATGAAGAAATGGGGAGGCTGCTGGGTTAATTCGTTGCAGAGAACGAAATGAGAAGTTAGGGCAACCCTCGTTTAAGAAGACAATAGAGAGGAAAAGACCGAATTGTCCTTTAAGTGTGTCCGGTGAAAGAATGGACCACTTGAAAGATTTCTGATCGCTGGATCGCGATGAGTCAAGAGACAAAAGTCATCAGAACGACGAGACCTTTCCAACGAACCCAAAAATCACGGCGTTTGGAATATTTCGGAAAAACACTCAATTTTCCCTAAATTACAAACTACCCCCCTGCTATGATCAAACGAACTCGGAATCAAACGAAACTTCGCAGATACTATTCTAATGCTAAAATAAACTCGCTCATGATCTAAACCCACTTAAATATAAAAAATACAATTAAATATAATGATAACAAATTAAACGGGTCAACGGGCTGGGTTATTGGGCCCAACTGACCCAGTAAGGTCACAGACCTTACAACTCTCACAAATAAAAAGAACATTTGGTCCCCCAAATACCTAAACATACCTCATCTGGAAAAAGATAGGGGTACGTCTTCTGAATCTGCTCCTTCAGCTCCCACGTTGCTTCCTTCGGTCTGTGGTTCTCCCACTGTACTTTAACCCATGGGATGGTCTTAGTACGCAACACTATCTCCTTAATGTCAATGATCTGCGCTGGCCGCTCCACGTAGGTGACATCTGCTTGAAGCTGAAGTGGCTCGTGCTGCAACACATGGGTGGGATTTGGAATATATTTTCGAAGCATTGAGACATGAAATACGTCGTGCACACCCGCTAACTCGGGCGGTAGTACTAGACGATAAGCCACGTCTCCTATCTTACTCTTAATCTCAAATGGTCCCACAAACCTCTTAGCAAGCTTCCCTTTCTGTCCAAATCTGACAACACCTCTCATCGGAGACACTTTCAGGAAAACCATATCCCCCACTTGGAATTCTAAAGGTCTCCGCCTCTTGTCTGCATAACTCTTCTGACGATCACGTGACTCCTTCATTCTCATCTGGACAACTCTGACCTTCTCACTGGAATCAGCAATCTCTGAGGGGCCATGAAAACTCCGAACTCCAACTTCCTCCCAACATGCCGGGGTTCTGCATCTCCTTCCATATAATGCCTCAAATGGTGCCATACCAATGCTTGAATGGTAGCTGTTGTTGTAGGCAAACTCACATAGAGACAAACTCTCATCCCAACTCTCCTTGAAATCCAAAACACATGCTCGGAGGAGATCTTCCAATGTCTGAATGGTACGCTCTTACTGTCCATCTGTTTGAGGGTGGTAAGCTGTGCTGAACTTCAACTGAGTACCCATAGATGACTGGAAAGTAGACCAAAACCGAGAGACAAACTTAGTGTCTCGATCGGACACTATGGACTTAGGCACTCCATGCAACTTGACTATATTGTCCCTGTACATCTTAGTCATCTTATCCATAAATTGTCCAGTCTTGAATGGCAAGAAATGGGCTGATTTAGTCAATCTATCCACAATCACCCAAATAGCATCATTACCTTTCTTGGTATTCGGCAATCCTGACACGAAATCCATGGTGATATTCTCCTATTTCCACTGTGGAATTTCTAACGGGTGAAGTAAACCAGGAGGCTTCTTATGCTCTGCCTTAATCTGCTGACAAGTCATACACCTTGAGACAAATTCTGCGATCTCTTTCTTCATTTTCACCCACCAATAGTGATTCTTCAAATTCTGATACATTTTGGTGCTTCCTGGATGAATAGAGTATCTGATGTGGTGCGCATCTGTCATCAACTGTGACTTGATATCTTGAACATCTGGCACACACAACCTATCCTTATAGTACAAAACTCCCTCTATCAATCTGAACTCTGGCTTGTCATCCACATGATCAATGATTCTCTGAATTTCTGGATCATCCTTCTGGCATTCCTTGATCCTGTTAACTATTTCTGGCTCCCAAACTCTCATAGTAGCAACTAAGACCTTCTCATTAACTGGCCAGACTTCCACATCCATATCTCTGAATTGCTCCATCCATCTCCATTCAGGCATTATACATCCACTAAATGCTGCCTTTCTACTGAGAGCATCTGCTACCACATTCACTCTTCCAGGATGGTACTTGATTGGAAAATCATAATCCTTTATGTACTCCATCCATCTCCTCTGCCTGTTATTCAGATCACCCTGTGTAAACAGGTATTGCAGACTCTTGTGATCTGTATGCACCTCAAATCTCTCCCCATACAAATAGTGCCTCGACAACTTCAATGCAAACACCACTGCTGCTAACTCCAAGTCATGTGTGGCATATTTCTTCTCATGATCCTTCAATTGTCTCGATCCATATGCTATCACCTTGTCATGCTGCATGAGAACACATCCCAAACCTACTCCTGATGCATCGGTGAAAACCACAAATCCTCCACTTCCAGTGGGTAAAACAAGTATAGGTGCTGTAGTGAATCTGGTCTTCAGCTCTTGGAAGCTCTTTTCACACCCCTCCGTCCACACAAACGGAATATCCTTCCTCGTCAACTTAGTCAACGGGGATGCTATGGTAGCGAATCCTTTCACAAAATTTCTGTAGTAACCTGCAAGTCCAAGGAAACTACGAATCTCCGCTACATTTCTCGGGCTACTCCAATTGACAACTGCTGCAATCTTCTTGGGATCCACTGTTAATCCTTCCTTAGAGATAATGTGGCCCAAAAATGCCACTTGCTCCAACCAAAACTCACATTTGCTTAACTTAGCATACAGTTGGTTATCCCTCAAAAGCTGCAAAGAAGTTCTCAACTGATGCTCATGCTCCTCCTTAGTCTTCGAGTATACCAAAACATCATCTATGAAGACTACCACAAACTGATCCAAGAAAGGAGCAAATGCCTTGTTCATCAATGCCATAAAAACTGCTGGAGCATTCATTAATCCAAAAGGCATCACAAGAAACTCAAAATGTCCATATCTCATCCGGAATGCAGTCTTAGGAACATCCTCCTTCCTGACTCGCAATTGATGATAACCGGAACGCTGATCTATCTTCGAAAAGAATTGGGCTCCCTGCAATTGATCGAAGAGCTCATCGATCCTCGGTAACAGGTACTTGTTCTTAACAGTCATCTGATTCAACTGTCTGTAATCAATACACATCCTCATAGTCCCGTCCTTCTTCTTCACAAATATCATCGAAGCTCCCCACGGTGAAATACTAGGCCTGATAAAACCCTTATCCAATAGATCTCCAATCTGAGTTTTTAACTCTTTCAATTCTGCTGGTGCCATCCTATACGGGGCCTTCGAAATAGGTGATGTCCCTGGCTGCAATTCAATCGTGAAATCCAACTCACGAACAGGTGGCAAACCAGGAATCTCCTCCGAAAACACATCCGGAAATTCTCGCACCACTGGAATCTCATCAACAGACTTGGACTCCTTGTCTTCCGCAATAAATGCGATAAAACCTTCGCAACCGCTCCTCATCAACCGCTCTGCCTTCAATGCAGAAATCATCCGAGTGGAGATGGGCTTTTCAGCTCCAATAAACTTAACACTACGATCTGCACTCTGCAACTTCACAATCTTGTTAAAACAATCTAACACTGCTCGATTCTTAGCTAACCAATCCATACCGAGTATCACATCAAACTCCGCCATTGGTAAGATGATCAAACTGACGGTCACCTTAACTTCCCCAATCTGAATACTACACCTAGGGTAGATGACATTACTGCAAGATATTCAAGGTTAGTTCCTATATGCCCCAAGCTAACATCACAATGCTAGAAAATAAAACTAAGAGATCAACCTACTGGCTAACGAAATCCTCACATGCGTCCTATGGTTTCTACAATTTTTACCCTGAGAAACCAACCACTGCTCTGATACCAATTTGTCACGTCCCCCGAACCCGATTAAAGAAATAACCGGATCCGGAGAGTGAATTTTAGGACTAATTAAAAATTTTGTCCTTTGGGCCCACGGATCGTAGTCCGCGGTGAGGATTTAATATTTCCAACCTCATGTGTCACAATAAATGTAGAGTTAATACAACTCTAGGCATATAGGATCTCTAGCAATGATTAATAAATTCTCATTGAATTAAAGTTGCAAGAAGAGTAAACAGAACTTCAAAGTTAAGTAATTTATTACAATGGACAACCCACTAAACATGGCCAATAAAAGAACTGAAGTCAAAGTGAGAAAAAGTCCAACGAGAGAAATAATGAATGAAAGATAAATCTAATGAAACCAAGTGTATCTCTCTCTCATGCCAGGATATGATGACGCTACTCTACGTCATCGGCACGCCACTCTCGTGCCTCCTCAGCTGGTTGGAGATCCTCTGGGATCTCCTCACCTGCCTGCTCCTCGTAGAAGAACTCACCTGATATGTCTGCACATCAAGGAACAAAGTCAACGACATGTTGAGCAATAGATATACAAAACATAATAAACACGACATGCATCAAGTATAGAGTAATGACAGGTATAAGATCATATGAATACAAGAATGCGAGGCTATGCATAAAGCGAGATTAATATATAGAAACAATAACAGGAATCCTAGCAATCATCTAACAATAACCACTATCCATGCAAATGCAAGCAAGACAAGCAAGAGGGAGACTCCGATGATGTCCTATGCCACCTCCCGGGGTACCAGTAACAATCCCCTTGGACTACTGATACCATAGTCCGGCTCCAGTGGGATCCTAGCTCCCTGTCCTGGGAATAGCAGCACGGTCCTAGCCCGCTCCCAGCTATTCAACGCCATGGACGCCGTCCTACGCCGACTGCCCACCCCGACAACCGGAGTAACCGATTCGTCATTAAATCCCAAACTGCAGATGGCCATGATATGCAAACAAATACGGAGTGGTTCTGACACAAGAACAACAAGACAAGCAAGTCTGGCTAGTTCCAAGTACAAGACAAGATTCAAGGGAGTTATCTTCTCCAAAATAATACAAGTCAAGCAAGCCACATGATAATCCCCTTCCTTACTAGCCAGTCATGTTCATCAAACAATACACGGTTTCCTAAGGTGCACTCTAAGTCCGGTCCAAGTCCTAGGTTCTATAAGAATTTATGTTTCATAATTTGTTAAGTGTTTTATGCTAAGAGAGTGTATAAGGAACATTAACAACGGATACAAGTCACAAGTCAAGGAGAAATTACAATCCAATCCTAGGCAAGTGGTGTCATCCCTGTATTCCATAATCCTAACAAAGTACGTGTGGAATTTGGATCGACGATACTATTAGGGAAACATCCCTTGGTGTACAATCATGTGAAGTACCGAACGATTCAGTTCCAAACGTATTCGGTTAGAGCATACGTAATACAGGAATACCTAGACAACCCATCGAATTCACACCAAGCCATGTGTGACGAACGGATTAAAAGTTATGTTCATTCGAAGTGGACGTTGATGTCTGCACAATGCAGTCTCGCTATAGCGAGCCAAAGTCTCGCTATAGCGCGAATGCATTCTGCCTGGGCTCCGTAACAGTAGCAAAGCTCGTTAGAGCGAGCCTGCTTGCTGCCTGAGCCCGGACTGAAGCAAATTTGGCTTATTTTAAGCTATTTCCAATCCCAATCACCTAGGGTCCATTCCCTTCATTCCTAAGCCTTTCCAGGGCATGTACCTGCATGAGAAGAGCCTCCATGCCCTCTCTCTCTCTCTCTCTCTCTCTCTCTCAAACCACATTCCATTCCATTCATCAAACCATATACAAGTAAAGTCCATTCAACCCATTTATCCAATTTAGCATATGTAATCCAATTAACCATGACAAGCTTGGAATTTAGGCATTCTAACATGAAACATAATCAATCAAAGAAACAATACGGACATATATATTATGAAATGCATATCTACTTGCCTCAACCAAGACGAAGATTGAAAATGGGTGAAATTTGAGTAGAAGCTTTTCTACCCTCAAAATCACAATTTACCCCGATTAAACACAACCTAATACACCAAGGAGAAAAAAGAAAGAAAAAGAATCAAGATCGGACCTAAATCTAACCAAAATGCATAAGATTGAAAAAGATGAAGGTGAGAGAATGCTTACCAAACTTACACCGGAAGCAAGAAGGAAACGCGAGGATGACTTCTAGCGGATCAGATCTTCGAACGGGGTCTTCTAGGGCTGAGATCTGGCTTGAGAAAGGAAAAGGAAGAAAGGGGGAGGCTGCTGGGTTACTTCGTTGCAGAGAACGAAATGAGAAGTTAGGGCAACCCTCGTTTAAGAAGACAATAAAGAGGAAAAGACCGAATTGTCCTTTAAGTGGGTCCGGTGAAAGAATGGACCACTTGAAAGATTTCTGATCGCTGGATCGCGATGAGTCAAGAGACAAAAGTCATCAGAACGACGAGACCTTTCCAAGAACCCAAAAATCACGGCGTTTGGAATATTTCAGAAAAACACTCAATTTTCCCTAAATTGCAAACTACCCCCCTGCTATGATCAAATGAATTCGGAATCAAACGAAACTTCGCAGATACTATTCTAATGCTAAAATAAACTCGCTCATGATCTAAACCCACTTAAATATAAAAAATGCAATTAAATAGAATAATAACAAATTAAACGGGTCAACGGGCTGGGTTATTGGGCCCAACTGACCCAGTAAGGTCACAGACCTTACATTTATTATTTCGGTTATGTAGTTAGGGATTTGGGGTTAATGGAATTAGGGGTTTTGTGACAGAGATAGAAATCCAAGAGAGATTCAGAAAGAGAGAAATATGTGTACCTGGTAGAAATAGGGTCAAGTCACAACAGGATTCGCCACCGGCTATGCCGCGGTTTCATCCCTCCGAAAAAGAATTGCTTTGCTCACAACTTATAGCCTCCTCATTGGCAAGGGTAAGGCATTAGTTGTACTGTATTATTAAAAAAAATCCAATCAACCAACTAAAAAAACAAAAACTGAATCCAATCAACCAACTAGAAAAACAAAAAATCACTGTAAGAAATGCCTATGATATAGTTACTTGGAGAAGAACCTTAGAGAAGAAAGGGCTATCTATTTTTACAAGATAAGGAAAGAGTTGAGTATGTAGAAATTTATTACCTTGAAAACTAGGTCTTCATATTCTGAGAACTTCCCCTAGGGCTTGGGTTTTGATGCAGAGGAAAAGAGGAGGACGATGAAGAGAGAGAGAGACGTGGAGTGCGACCGGTGAAATGGAAGATGAAAGTGAAATGGAAACCGGACATGGAAGGGTCTCGTCTTCTCCTTCTTCCTTTTCTTCTTTTCTTTTTTTGTGTTTTTGTTTGAGTCACTTTGTTGGCATCAACTAACAAAGGGTAAAATGGGAAAAAATAAGAAAGAATTGGGCTGGAGGTCCTTTCCTGATATTATAATGATTTGGGGGTCTCAACTTTAATTACCCTATTTAAGGGAATTTCTTGAGTAAATGTCCCTTTTTATTTTGACTTTATCCTCCCGTAGATGATGATTTGACAAGTATCAAAATTGAATGAGTGCTAAATTTTGTAATATGGGTTACTTTTAGATTGATCATTTGGGTGGTTCCATTGTAATAATTTGTTGTAAATGCACGAAAGTTATCCGTTCGGAATACGGCGTACAGAGACAAGGGCGTCTTTTTTTTTTTTTTTTTTTTTTTTTTTTGAAAATTAGTTTTTAAGAATGTAATTGTAACCTAAGCATAATCCCCTGGACCCATTTCCAAGCTTTCGTCTTTCCGGCCGCTGAGTTCTCTCGTTCTTTCTTCCTCCCCTTCTCCATCACCTTCACATTCTTTGTCCTTCCCCCTACTCGCTTGACTTCATCCAGTCTTAGCGCGCGCGTTCTCTCTCATTCATCTTTTACTAAGCTTTCTCTCTCAGAAATAGAGATAGAGATATATAAAGAGAGAGAGTAAAGTAAAGTAAAGCAAAGCAAAGCAAAGTAATGATGGGAGCGTCTTCTGGATGCCTGCGCCAACAAGTAGTCCTCAGGAGATCGTTTCTGCCGAAACCTTTGAGACCGCCGCCACCAGCACGACCTGTGAGAGCATCTCATCTCATTTCTTCTTCTTGTTTTCTTTTCGACCTGTTGAAAACTCCTGTTTTGTTTTTTTTTTTTTTTTGTTTTTCCTTTCTGAAGTTGAAGATTGAAGTTTTATTTAGCTTTGTCTTTTTTTTTTTCTTCCTTCCCTTCCTTTTGTTGTCTTTCTTCTTATAGAGTGAAGATGCTGGTGCCATTTCTTTTGCTATTGCTATGAATGCTGATGGAATTGGTTTTGGTGTGCGTGCATACCGTCGTCTTTTTTCTTCTGAAGGTATTAACACAACATCCTTTATCAATTGATGGTTTGTTTGTCCATTGCTTTTTATTCTATCCTTTTGGTTCTTACTACTAGCCACTTTGGATGGTTTCCTGTAATTTTATCTGGTTCCTACAGTTTAGGCTGTCTTGATAGGTTACAAGTTTTTACTCTTATGTCTATCTTTATTTGAGCCCTGTGCAGATATGTGAGGTCTGACAAAACTTCCTACACCTTATTTTCATACAATCAACTAATTCTCGTACAAGGAACTATGTAGAACTCTATTGAAAGTGGAATCCCTAAATTCACATTCAGTAGTGAGTTATTGAGTGTGACACTACAGTCGATTGTGTGTTGGATGCCTTATCCGGCTTTAGGTTCCTCTGATGTGGCATGATAGTTGATTTTGTTGAAGATGCTAAATAAATCTGCACACAATTTGGATCTGGTGCAATTGGCCCTGAACCAAGTAACATGACATATTGTTCACAATTGTTGACATCTGAGGAATAGGCTTTGTTCTCTCAGGACAGATTCATAACAAGTGTGTGATCTTTCTAGAAGTTTGCTCCGTCACTAAGCAACCCTTTCCACCCACATTCCCACCAAGCCATCACGCATCTGGTGCATATCTGCAACATTTAAGCTGTACACCGGCCGAGTCCCAGATGAATGAAAGCGATGCATCATATAGAAGAACTAGTACATTGCCCGTGCCTGAAGGCATGGCGCACCACGTATATAAAAAATAAGAATATTTATATGTATATTTCAACATAAATATGAATTGATTGCAACATAAGCTATATGATTGTGGGTTCAATAGCCAGTTCCTTTGTTACTATCATTTCATCTTTTAATGAAATTACTTTATAGTTAATGCTCTCATTCTTTGATAGATTTCTTTATGCCTACGTCCTCTCTCTCTGGGAATTAATTTTATTAAGCATGATTAGTTATTAATTAGTGTTGATTAATGTGTTAGATTAATTATATGATAAGATAATATGGAATTATTGGTATCAATGAATTTCTGGAATTTTGTTGGACATTTATTGTTTTGGAGCCATATTGATTTGAAATGCCATTTTATTAAATAAGGGTATTTTCTATAAAAAAAAGTACTTATTTGTAATTCTGATTTTATGAAAATTTTCCAATGATGGAATATTTCGATGATTTCAGTTTCATTAGAAAACGGGTCAAATTGTGATCGATTTTCTCTTCTAGCTCGGGTTCATTTGAATTCATTTCAGATGATTCCCAGTGAGATTTGATACCTTTAAAAATGGACTTATTTTATAATATAGTAACTTGTAATGTGCTTCTGCTTCTGTTTCTTTTTACTGTGCTTCTTATTCTTCGTTTATCTTCTCTGGTTTTGGTTTTCAAATGTACCATGATATAAAATTTAAAACATCATTAATTAAAAAAAAACACATTCTAAAAATCATAATCTGATGTCTATAAAGGTATGTTGGATTAGTAACATTATTAACATGATAAAATAGCTCTTTCCAAAAAAAGAAAAAAGAAAAGTAAATGAAAACAGGGCATGTTTGGCAACGAAAAACACACATGTGAAAATCCGAAAGGTACTTGGATTAAGAAATTAAGAAATTTACTCACATCTGATAGTATATACAAAATTAAGAAATTTCAAAATCCGAAAGGTACTCGGATGGTTGATACATTTAATCAAATACTTGGGATGGTATATACAAAATTGAAAAAAGTAATATTGAAATGTTTGCTTATGAAAAGTAATTCATGAACTTCATATATTAGGTAAATATATGAACATAATCAGAGTTTTAATTCCATAGCATTACCTGCGCAAATAGATGCATTATTTTAGAATAAACAAAAAAGCCACTTAGAGTTCAACTTACGTAATTGTTTCTTTGATGCATGCCTTTTGTCTTGTTACCTTACCCCACCATCCATTCATCCTGTCCGTTCAAAACCCATCATCGTCCGCCAATTCCCCCACCCCGCCACACCCCACCCCCCCGCCCCCTCTTTCCCTCTCGGCCAGCCCCTGCCCAATCCAGTCAACCATAGCAACTCCAATCCTATTCATCTGTCTTCCCAAACACCTTTCTCTACCGAACCACTAACCCAGAACCCATTCCACCCGAACCGAACCACCCAACCAGTCCCCACTGCCTCACTCGCCCCCCCATCTCCCAAAACCAAACACTAAGCCGCAAACCCCTTCCTTGAAGCCTTAGTCCACTCGCCTAACATCCCTGCACACTCCATCCCAGAAACCCATTCCAGATCAGGAAAAAAAAAAAAAAAAACCATCTTCCTTACTAAAGCCCCATCCCAGAAAGAAAGAAGAAAGAAGGAGAACTCGAGTCTGAGTTGCTGAGACGTACCGTGCACCAGAAGCAGTCACCGTCCTCATCATCGCCATACCCGAAAACACAGGTGTTATTTTGGAACCAATGAAAACTGATTGCCTGTGCATTTGGCATGCTTAAATCATTCACCTTCCCCAAAAATTCAATTCATCAAGCAAACAACATTCCACCCATTGTGCGCAACCCACTTGTCGAGTAATTTATCCTCATCCCTACTAGGGCTCCATCATCTGCCATGGACACATGCTATCAGTGTTCCAGCACACCAAACTGCTTATTAAATCATTCTGATTTACAAACTGGAACTAGGTGATCGAGATTTGCGCCCAATCATCCAATACGGCCATGAGATCTGAGTAAAAAACAAAAAAAAAAAGGGAAGAAAATCAGGTGCCTTCTGCTAAACGCAGATGCTTAGAATCTCAGTAAGAGGGAATAAAAATGGAGCCTCATCAGAAAAGAAGATCGTTGGGTTCTCTTTGATATTTTCAAGGTCTCGGATCGAAAGAAATGGAGAGACGAATCTGGATCGTATCGAGATCGTCCAGAGGATGAATAGATGTAGAAGATCGGCTACACGTGAACTTGTTGAGAGGCGAGGAAAGTGGTTTGCATTTTAGGGGACGTTTGGTAACTGTCTGTGGAGCTTGCTGGACAAATTTCAGCCCTTGGATTTATGTACATAAATCCAAGGGCTCAAAATGTCTAAGGATTCAAAATCCGCTCTCCCTTATTATATAGATTTATTAACGGTCCTCATTCAGTGAACATTCCAGGCATGCCTCATTAATGGAATAGCCTGATTTATTGGGCCAGGTGATTCACAAATGGTGGTGTGATGGAAGTACGTGGAAAGGTGGGATCCTGATAAGCTCTGATCTCTGAACTTGACTGAATTTTAGGCATCAGGTATCACGTTCAAAATAATCAGTTATTTTTATTTATTATCTTGACCTCTGGTTGAGATATGTGCGTGTGACTATAATCTTTCAATTAACATACTGATGCAAGCTATGGTTGGTCCAGTCGAACCCATATTAGCCCTGAGCAGCTCTGACCTTTCTGACCCAAGCTGGTCTTGGTCATAATTCTCCAACTCAGAATTCTATGATCTCCGAAAAATTCTTCAGTATAGTTAATAAATTTTTTTGCAACCAATATGACCCAAACAACCCATAATATGGGTTAAAAAAAGACATATCTTAAAGTCTTCACACAGCTTCAAGCACCAGAATTGTCAAATGGATATGCACATAGGTGCAAATCAGATTATCAGGTTCAATGGTGTATAAATTGAGTGCCTATATTTCAATCCTGTCACCAGAATAAGTTTTGAATGAAACCTTCTTGGGTTTTCTGAGAAATTCAAAAGAGAAAAAAACAAAAGAAAAAACCAAAAAAAGAGTCTTCCGATCTGAATTTGGCTAAAATTTTACAACCTTATACAAACAAAGGAACTAACAACAATCACCATTAAATAAATAGCTAAATTAAATGCTATTTGACCCAAACCACTTATTTCCCATAAGTGTTTGATTCTGGCCATTGTAACCAAAAGCACCTATAATACTAAAAATACCACTCAGCTATCCACAAGTACCATGGTAATTAGGCTTCACTTTCTTAAAAATTCAAGTTCACTTGGCATTTGCTTTAGGATGTGTAACCAGTTTGTGGATACTTAGGGAACCATGTGGGCCAGGACGTCACATGGGTTTGGACCAGGTCATCGGCCAAACCATGGGCTGTTCGAGTATGCATATATACATATGTATATAACTGTATGTATAGAACTGATTTTGTGCTCTCCAAGATTCTGACGTTGCATGAATGCTGGACCTAGAGGCCTAACAGCCTGGTTCAACCCTGTCTGACAGACCAGCACAGTCCCTTCTCTGTCCTTTTGATGGAAGTCATTATTTTTTCTGACCACAATCAACTAAGTTTAATCCTTGTTATTGTGAATGTTTCCTCATTTACAGTTGAAACTGCATTGGAATACGAAAGGGATCAACCCTATTATGAGGATGGCAAAGTGATGGAGAAAGATGCTGCTCTTCACCTCGCTCTCTCTCGTCTTGCTGGCGATTTCAGTAAAGAATCTATGCTATCGTTGCAACGATTTTATGGTTCACGATATGCACCAGTTATCTCCACAGGTTCTTTGAAGCTTGATCTGTCTCTTGGGATTGGAGGATTACCAAAGGTAACTACAACTAAACGGCACAACCCATTGTAACCAGAGTCAGATATCTTGATTTGTCCCTAATTTTGTCTGCATAAATTATTATTGTCACTGCATTACTCTTCATTTGAGCATGAGAACATATTCTCTGATTTGTCTTTGAATTCGAAGAAAGTATTGTCTGGCTCAGGACTGAAGCTAAAATTTGTGGAGCCAGGGTTACTTGATTGGGGTTGGGAATTTTAGGATTTCAATGGCCCTGGGATTTGGATAAAGTTATGGGTATTTGGGGTTTATTTAGAGGATGTTTAATGCTATGATGCCCAGATACGGATATGGATACGGACACTGATATGGGGATCGGGGATATGACTCCTCACTTTTGAAAATCTAGGACACGGATACGGATATGGATACGGGTGTCATAATTTTTTCTTTAGATTACTTTTGAATCGATGAAATTATCATTGTTTTCGTCCATTTCTAGCATTTTTAAGGACTTTATAAGTAGGATATTTTAAACTTGTTCCCTAGAAGTATCGGTGTAGTATCAGGTACCCGTACAAGTGTCGTATCGGTCTGATATGGATACGTTAGGCTTATACATGTATTCGGGTATCATAGGTTTAATGGCTTTTCGGGATGATAGTTTGTTGTCTCTATGTTGGACAACAAACTGGCCATAACAGTACATTCTCGAATGATTTCTTGGATTAAATTGAGTTAATACCAGTTTAGGGAGTCAAATGGGGTGTTTTGGATTAAGAAAAAACACTCTTTCAGGGCTTCTGGCCCTCTGGGCGGAAGTGAAGGAGGATGTTATGGATTTTATGGAAGAATTTCACTCTAGAGGGAAGCTTCTTAAAAGTTTAGGGGCGTCATTCATCGCTCTCATTCCCAAAAGAAAGGGAGAAATTGGCATCAAATACTACAGACCTATAAGTCTCATAGGGAGCATTTATAAAATCTTGGCAAAGGTTTTGGCAAGAAGAATGCATAGGGTGCTTCCGAGTATCATATCGCACGAGCAAGGAGCTTTTGTGTAGGGGAGGCAGATCTTGGATGGCGTGGTCATAGTTGCATTATAGAAATAGAGAGAGGCTTCCTGGGTTGATATGCAAGTTGGATTTAGAGAAGGCATATGATAGAGTGGATTGGGATTTTTTGGATTATCTTTTGCAGAGAATGGGGTTTGGAACAAAATGGAGGGCATTGATTAAGGAATGTGTTTCGTGAGCTTGCTTCTCTATTGTATATTTCTCTTGTACTGTCTGCTTTTTCTTAATGATATTTACCGTTCAAAAAAAAAAAAAAAGCTTGCTTCTCTATTTTAATTAATGGGTCGCCTAAAGGGTTCTTTTCAGCTCAAAGGGGTATTAGACAGGGGGATCCTCTTTCCCCTTTTCTCTTTGTTATTGTGGCCAAGGCTTTGAGCAAGATGGTGAAGGCAGTCGCTTCTGCAGACCTGATAAGAGGCTTCAAGGTGTGTGAAAGTGCTCCTGTTTCTATTTTACGGTTTGCTGATGATACATTAATCTTTTGCGAAGCTACTGAAGATCAAATTAAGAATGTGAAAGCTACCATTTTATGCTTCGAAGCGGTGTTGGGCTTAAGTATTAATTTTAGCAAGAGTGAGCTGATTGGGATAAGAGTAGAGGAGAATTTGGTGCATCTGTATGCTTTTAAATGCCCGGAGTCAGTTGTCAAGCGCATAGAAAAACTTCAAAAAAATTCTTTGGCATGAGAGAAATGGTGTTAAAAAGTTTCACTTGGTGGATTGGGCTTCAATCTGTAAACCAAAGTTAGAAGGTGGTTCGGGTATTAGACCCCTAAAGGAGATGAATCGAGCTTTGCTAGGCAAGTGGCTTTGGAGGATTGGGAATGTGTCTGAAGGTTTGTGGAGACACTTGCTGTTAGCTAAATATGGTGGCTCTAGGAACGGATGGGATATCAAGTCCATCTCCTACAAAAGCTCGGCCTTCTGGAAAGGGATTACATCGGTAGAGGAAGAGTCTAAAAGGTACATAAAGTATCGGGTAGGATCAGGGGAGAAGGTTTTGTATTGGCCAGATATTTCTGGAATTGGTGTGCGATGAACAAGAAAGCAACTGTTAGTAGCTACCTAAATAGGCATGGGTCAGGAGGCCACTTAATCTAGAGTCCCATTTTTAGAAGAAATCTAAAGGAGAATGAAGGAAATCAAGTTATCTCCCTCCTCAATCTTAAATATTCAGTTTCGGTCCGAGGGGGGCAAGACGAAAGAATTTGGACTCTTTCTAAAGACAACACATTCTCAGCCTCTACATTCTTAAGGCATTGACAAGGACTAATCCAAGATGCGCCCTGGGAAGGATCTGGAAGTTAAAGGCTCCTCCACGAATCTTGGTGTTTGGGTGGCTGGGCCTCAAAAAGAGAATCCTAACAATGGATAACTTAAGAAGAAAAGGTATGGAAGTGGTGAATGCATGCCCCTGTGTTTAGAGGATGAGGAGTCCATGGAGCATCTTCTGCTTAAGTGGAGCTTCACCCATAAGATTTGGAATCCGGTGTTCAATTGGTTTGGGTGCAGCTGGGTTCTCCCAAATTCTCTTCCGGTCCTTTTTGAAGCGTGGAGCAATCCTTCTATGGCGCCTAGAGGAAGAGAAATGTGGAAACTGTCTTTCCTTGCCGTCCTGTGGATTTTTTGGAAGGAGAGGAATGCCCGGTGCTTTGAAGGGATTGTAACAAGTGTGAACTTAGTGTCCGATAAGATAAAGCTGTCGGTTGCCTTTTGGGTGTCTACAAATCCTCTTTTTCATGGGTTTTCGCTTGACCAAGTTATGCTAAATTGGAAGGAGGTTGCTGAGTCTTATTAGTTCTTTCCCCTTTCGTTTTGTTTGTTATCGTGCTCATTCTGTTGGTCTCAGTTGTTTCGGTATCAGGTGCTGGCTGTTGCTTGTTAGTATATTTCTCTTTTACTGCTTGCTTCCTTTTATGAATTTACCTTTAGAAAAAAAAAAAAAAACACTCCTATACAGTCCAAGTTTTGGATAGTGTACCAAAATTGTGGATTTGTCCCCCTTATGGTATCTATAAGTTGAATTTTGATGGTAGTTACGAAGTGTTTAGAAAGGAGGTATTAGCGGTGTTCTTAGGGATTGAAATGGTCATGTCATCAGGAATTATGCAGGGCTAGTGGATTCTTTGGATGCCAATGAAGCTAAAGTGTTTGCTTCTCCAATTGGATGTCGTAAATTGGTTAGGTTGGGATGCTTATATCCCATTCTTGAAGGCGATTCTTTTTCTTCTATCTAGTGGGGTTCAAGGAGTGCTATTCAGCCTTGGTGGATAGCGGATTGGGTGGAGGAAATGCAAGATATTTCTAGCAGCTGGATCTTTCTTTTCATCGCATTTTAAGAGATGCTAATGCTTTGGTGGACAGTCTTGCTAGGGAAGGAGTTTTTGCCCTTTAATTTATTTTGATGTTTAGTCTTTCTTTAAGTTGATGATTTTCTTTTAGCTGGCTTTAGTCGTTTTTTTTTTTCCTGTTTTTTTCTTTTTGTTGAAATAAAATCTTACTGTTATAAAAAAAAGGGGTGTTTTGGATAGGGTTGGGAGTTTAAAAGGGACAAAATGGGGGCTGGGCTGTCTTAGGGAGCTGTCATAGAGAATCTGCAGAATTTGGGGACGGTGAGTTTGATCCAAAGGTTTTTAGAGAGGATCTAGGACAGGAATCAGATGTGGTTTAGGGCAAGTTTAATGGTGAACTGAGTAGGATTTAGGGGGTTGAAAGATGGTGAAAAGGGGCTGGTTTGTGTTGATATAGAGGATTTGTAGTATTGCAGTTAATGTAATTCTTAGAAATTGATAACGTGTGGATCCAGCCAAGGATTGTTGGTGGGTCCTGGGTATATAATGAATGGGGAAGAGGTATGCTTGGAGGAAATTAAAGGGAAAGCAGAGGGACGAGGATCAGTGGGTGTAAGGTGCAGATTTGCAGGAACTTCAAAGGAAAGTGAAGGAGAACAATTGACAGCAATTGTAGGGATTTTTTTTTTTAAAAACCTGATTTACTTGAATTTCAAGTCAGATTTTTGCCCTGATACGAAATTGGAGGATATGGATTTGATATCGTAGGTCAAATAACGAACAGAACATGTCCACAGGAGACGAAAATCTGGATTTTATTAATAATGTCATAAGCAGAAAAGAGAAAAAGATTGCATTTAACTTTCACTATTTAAAAAAAAAAAAAAAATGCATTCAGAATCATATGTACAGAAGAAAGTGTGTTTCCGGCCAGCCATACCTCTATTCAACCCTCTTCAGATTCTAGTCTCTTAGTGGGGAATAGTTGCAACTCGTCCTAGTGTTTGAACTTTTTATATTTGACTCTAATTAAGATTCTTGACTCTAAATAGGTTCTCATAGAGTTCTCATTAGTCATTAAGAACTTAAGAATACAAGAACTGCTACTGGGTGGGTCCCACATGTCATAATAGACACGCACTTAAGATAATCACTAAAACCATTGGCCTCAGTTCATGCTCATGCCCAAAGAATCTCGAGTAAGGAAGGTTCTTTCTTTTCCATTTCTTTTGTGTGTTTGGGGTGGACTTCCTAATGTTAACTTTGTTGTTTACTTGTTAGGCACGAGCCCCACTGGATCGATGGGCTTGGCCATGGGCCTGCCCTACACTGGTCACCTACATATCCCACTTATCTTTGTGTGGAACTAGGCTTGTTGAGCCCCTAAGTTTTTAATTGCACCTTCATACCATCTTTAGAGCATGACTCATTTCTATCTATGTGTGTACATAACAAATGGGAATGCATCCATTTTTTTTGTGGGTCACATACATGCATATGTATGACAATGGCAGTACTAGAATAGATGGATAACTTGTGGGGCATAATTTGTATTTTAGGGACGAGTTGTTGAAATTTATGGGAGAGAGGCTTCAGGGAAAACAACACTTGGCCTTCAGATTGTCAAGGAAGCTCAAAAGCTTGGAGGTTCGTTCTTATTGAAAATTGTTGATTTAATATTTTGAGAACACTTCATATCACCTTTTATCTTGTTTCCAGCAACTGTGCCCTTGAGGTTTGATCTCAATGACATACTTTCATGTGGAAGCAGGGTTAGGTCATTGATGAGAATGATATATTATGTTTATATATCCTTTCCTACTTTATTTTTAATCTAAGCGATGTCATGCAAAGCTGTGATCATAAATTAATGGGAATTTTCGTTTGTACTTTATGCATATGATAGGTGTTTTTGAGATCCATAAAAATATTCGTATTCAATAATGACCTTGAACACTATTGGTTTGGGCCTCTAAATGTAGAGCATGTAATGGCTTCCATGTTGAGTCTCTGAAGATTGTTGTAGGTGGTGATGAAAAGAGCGCATAGCTCAATTGGAAGGTGCACAATGTTGCAACATCTAGTTTGGGGGCTTGAGTCATTTTACCAATCAAACAAAATTTCTTGTTGGTGGGGCCTTGAAACCCTAGCATGTAAGCATAGATCTTGAATGGATCATGGAGTATTTTTGTGCATTGATGGTTGGTCCTAGTTGGACAAAGTGGAAGCAAGAGAAAGTGAGGATTTGATTGTGGGTGCAAAGAAGTAATGATTCCTAGATCAAAGTTCAAATGCTAGGAAAGCAGGAGAGGAACCTCATGTAGAATGTAGACTATTGTTGCATTTCATCCTTTTGATTTTCCATTGACATGCACTTGGATCATATTCTTGATACTTGTTGAAATTAGGATTTCATCATCCTTTAGAAAGTATGGATGTCATTTCCTAGTGATGTGGAGCAGTCTCCCCCCATAAAGGCATCTCTTCACTCAAGAAATCAAACCACAAGGACTTTGGTATACCCATCAAGAAATCTCTTTGATCTACATCACTTAGTGTTCCTCATGGGCAAATATGAGATCAACAATACATTTAGGGAAAATATTCTCCTACCGTTTACAAGAGTCGTTACGGCTGGGCCCCACCTAATTTGATGCTACTGACGCACGGTTCCCAAACGGATCGTGTGCAGGAGATCAAGTTTCATAAATTTAGTGCTATTAAATAGTGCAAGTTGCTAGATGCAAGAGCATCATCATCATCAAAGCCTTGTCCCAACCATGTTGGGGTCAGCTACTAGCCGTTCGAACATTGTGTGTGTTCTTTGCATGATCTATCCAAGACCCCAAGCAAAACTAGAATGAGTGTCAAATTTGGGAAGTGCTAATTCATAATTTCTTATTTATTTATTTTTTTTTCCTTTTTCCTTTTTCTTTTGGTGTGTGGGAACGGTTTGTGGTGCGCTTGTTCATGTTACGTTTGGTGGTTCCTTGTGTGTAGGAATGGTCGTCTAGCCCATGGGGCGAACTTGAAAACGTGACAATCATGGAGGGGAGGGTTGTCGGCATAGTTGTCAAGTTCATTTCGGACGCCGTTTTGGCTTGCCTCCAAAATCAAACATTTCGGTCGATTCGGACATTTCGCTTTCTAATTCGGAAATTCATTTCAGAAATATATATATATATATATTAAAGTAAAAAAAAATTCAGAGAGATGAGATGCACCAAGTATTTCACAAATTGGCAACAACTGGGCCTCTGGTGCATTATTAGTAGTCAATTGAGACATTTCAATGTTTATTGCAATAAATGAGACATTTCAATGTTTATTGCAATAAATTGGGCCACATCATCAGGTTAAAGAAATATAGACATTTGAACAATGGAATATAAGTGGGCCTCATGTTCTGTAACTCATCAAGACCTATTGTTTAATAGAATATTTAATAACATCAAATAAAGTGTAAAAAAAATTTCAGAGAGAGGAGTTGCACCAGCCACCAGGTATTTCACAAATCAATAGTCAATTGAGACAAAATGTTTATTGCAAAAAAAAAAAAAAACAGAGAGACGCACCACGTTCAATATCAACAGTCAATTGAGACTAAATAGAAAAGTGTGCCAAGGGTTGAACAATGACATGTAAGTGGGTCAAGGGTTGAACTGTTAGCATGTCAGCACACCCCTAGCATAAAGATTAACATCGTCCAATTTAGGCTTGAATGAGGCCTCACGTTCTCTTAGCCAAAAAGTAAAAACAAAATCAAGAAAGTGGGCCTCATATTCTGGCATCATCACAACCCTCGCTTAAAAGGGCGGAATCTCAACACCCTTTGTAAAACCTTCCTCACGAAACCCTTTTCGCAAAACCCGAAGGAAGACAATGAAAGAAGAAAAAAAATGAAGAAGAAATGGAAAGAGGGAGAGATCGGACAAACCTGGTTCTCCGGTGACTTTTTAGCAAAGATATTTGTTGACGGCAGTGGCGATGGAGAAAGCATCCAGCAGTCTCAAAAAGAGGAACGGTCTCAAGAAATTGCAAGGTAAATAGGGCAATGGAGGATCTCGTGGTTGGTATCTTCATATTAGAGTCCAATTTATAGATCGATTGGGAGTTTTGAAGTTGCATGCTGTTAAAGAAGATGAAACGAGGCGTCGGTTGTCTTGGCTGTATCTCCTCGATGCCAGATAAAAAAGAGGTATGTCGAATAGTTACCTTGGATTCGTCCGAATCAACATTTTCGAATTGTGTTCGCCCGAAATTAGGGGTTTTCAAGCGAAACCCTATTATTCGGGCGAATTTAAACGAATTTTGAACCAAACATCTTCAAACGAGATGTTCGGTTCGTTTTGGCTACGAAACGAGTTATATCGGACAATTCGTCTGAACCGAACCGAACTTGACAACTATGGTTGTCGGGGTTTTAAAGGTCTCTCCCTACGACCTACTTGTGCACAAAAAAAGTAGAATTGTCCAATCTAGGGAGCTGTTGTTTGAGGGCCTCAAAGTTCTCCAAATCCCAGCCATTAGCTAAAGTTGGATTTTGGACCAAATTTGCATGATAAATTGAAAGGTCTGCACAACTTTTATGTGCCAAATTTTATTTGGGTCAATGCTGATTCGGGAGTTTTGGTTGTTTTGGGTGGTGTTTGCAAGAGAACCCAATTGTGGTGTCATGTGAGTAAGGGTTGGCTAGAACGATCCCCATATGCAAATCGCAAAAATGGCATAGGAGTGCTATAGTGAATAAGCATGGATTCTCACACCATATAGGGCAGTCACAAGACCATAAGTTTTGACTAGGCTCTTGAAATGTGGGGACTTTGACAAGAATTAGCTTGGATTTAGTTAATTTATGAGAAAGTGGATGTCAAACATGCTTGCTTACAAGAGATTAAGGGCACATTTGTGTAGCCGGTTTTCCCCCGAAAAAGTGAGGGCTGCGGTAATGATTTTCCGCGCTACAATAACATTCATGTTTGGTGCGGCAGCTTTTCCAAGAGCAAAAGCACAAAAATGGGCTGAATTTTCCGTGATTCCTATAGGGGTGGTGGGTGGTGTTTCTGGAAAAAATTCCCACGGAACCGGTTTTCCGTGGTACACAAGCATGCCCTAAGTGGAATGGCGGAGAAGGCTAGGGACTGTGGGAATAGGTTAAGCTTTTCTATTCAAGAAAAGTGCAATTGTAGATTCTAGGTAGGCATTATAGTTGATGGAGATTTAAAGGAGAAGATTATAGAGGTTAAGAGAATGATCTATAGTGTTGTACTAGTTAAAATTTTATTAATATGAATATTCAAGTGTTTATGTATTAGATCATAGATAAGTGGGATGAGGCTTTGATGATACATAATAAAGACAATTTTCGGCGGTGATTCTTAGTTTTTATGCACTCCTAGTGGATGAAGTGGAAGTGAGAAATTTTGGAACCTAATGGATGGGTTAACACAAGATATATGTATGGGGGTTAGGGTGAAACGTGGTCTGGCCCAAAGACCCAGCCCATGTGGAAACACAATTTGGGCAGTGTATGCTTGTGCTCGGGCCTGGTTTTTGGAGTCCAAGTGAAATTCAAGAGGTCGGGCCTAGTTTTCGGAGTCCAAGTGAAATTCAAGAGCTTGGGCTTGGGACTCAGGTACGGAGTGCCTAATTTACATGCACGGTATTTGAAATAAATAGGGTGGGGGGAGAACTTCAGGACATTATAGATATCCTTTGGCTGGACAAATTATTTGAATAGGCACCATTCAAAAAATAAATAAATAAATTATCTGAATAGATTCGTTTAACTGTACTAGCAACTAGCAAGCGCATGAATAGTTGAGCATTTCTTATCATTGCCTTCTTCCCAGCAATAATGTTTACTGGTTTGATCATGGAATTATGTTGTTCTTGCAGAAACAAGGCACGTCTGTGTGTGCACACCAGTGACACCACAGAAAACCAGTTCCACGGGAAAAAAACTTCTGCACCTCCCATAAGAATTTATTTTCTGAGGAATCGCAGAAAACTTAGCCCATTTTAGACATAAATTTTACTGTAGCACGGAATTTAATTTCCGCATCCGCACGTTTTCCATAGAAAATCGGCTACACAAACATGCCCTTGGGGGTTTTGATTTGAGGGAATTAGATGGTCTTTCATTAAAAAAAATTAGATGGTCTTTCATTAAAAAAAAAATAGATTGTCTTTCCAAGTAGGCCTTTTACATAGTTGGTAAGATTGATGAAGCTACTGTATAAGCTATGAGCTATGAATTTGAGTGCAAATTGAGGAAATGACCTTAAAATCTGTGTACTAATTTAGAAGTGAAAGTATTTATTTTATACACTGATAGTGGCTAAATTGGCATATTATAAGAGCTTGTCCTTATTGGCACACATTGGATTAGACCCCCCTCCTCTCCTCTCTGCATCTTGTTTTCTCTTTTTTCAATGACACATCTGCCCCTGCTAATTTGCTTATTCTTTCAGAAAAATCCAAGAGTTTTTAACTTATGGCTTGTCTGTCATCCACGGCAAACCTTGACTTGGATAGACTGGATTGTAACAAGTGCTACCCGTAGAGTGGCAGTATTCATGTTGTATTGATCTGTATAATCTGATAGAGCCATCATCACAAGGTTCAAAAAACAAACTTAGGACCCAACTCGGCTAGGGCCGAGTCGAGTCGCATAGGACTCGGCCGAGTTGGGTTCAGTCCAGAAAATTATTAAAATACAAAGAAACAAAAAAAGAAAACAAGGAGAACCCCATCTTTTGAAACTCACTCCCAACTCCCATGCCCAGCCGATTCAGGAAGTAAAAGAGGGGGTGGGGGGACACCTAGAAGGAAAGGGGGGGATGAAGAGATGATGGGTGAGAAGAAGAAGAGCCCAGAACAGCACAATGACAACAACAACACAGGCACACAGCAGCAGCAACATCACAGGCACACAGCAGCATGGGCACCAGCAACAACAACTACATGGCAACGACACAACAACCTTTTTTTAAAGCAATGCCTCCTCTCACCAGTCTCCATTGCCGAGAGTCAAAAAGAACATTTACACCTTTTGTTTTGGTCTCCATTTTTTTTCTCTCTTAAAAAAGGTAACGTGAAACAAAGAAGAGAAAAGTGGTCTCCAGTTGTCCCACACCTACCTTTTTTATATTTTTTATTGTCTCCTACTAGCCCCTTTTGTTTTTAATTTTTTATTCTCCCAGTGTGTGATATTAACTCATGAGACTTGCCTGAGTTCTGTCCACTAAGACTTGACTCAGCCAGTTTTTTAAACCCTGCATCATCATCATCATCATCATCATCATCATCATCATCATCATCCAACTATGTTGGGGTCAACAACATGAATTTTGTTTCTCCATTCCGATCTATCCCGAGCCAAATCTTCAAATAAGTTGCGCTTCTTCAAATCTATTTTTACTACCTCCATCCACGTCCTCTTCGGCATATCCGTTTCCCTTGGTGGGCCATCAGCTTACATAACCAAACTTTTTCTTACCAGTGTTGTTGTCAACCAGCATTGGACATGTCCAAACCATCTTTTAAACGAGATTCTCTAATTTTATCCCCAATTGATGCTACACCTAAATGCTGTCGAAATCGCTCATTTTAATTTTACCCATCCTAGTTTTACGACACATCCACCTTAACATTCTCATCTCTGCTACCTCCATTTTATGCATGTCGCCTTTTGATTGGCCAACATTCTGGTCCATGGATCATAGCTGGACTAATCATTGTCTTGTAAAATTTTTTTTTCAATCTCGTTAGCATTCATCGATCACAAAGCACACCAGAAGCAAGTATCCACTTCAACCATCCAACTTTTATCCTATGTTCGACATATTCATCAATCTCCCCATCTTTGCTAATTATCGAGCCAAGATAACGGAATGAATCTCTTTGTGGTACCTCTTGCGCTTACATTCTTACAGTAGTTTCAGCTCTTTGTAAATGCCCACTAAAGTTGCAATCCATATATTTTGTCTTTGAACTAGTTATTTTAAAACCTTTGGATTCTAAAGCCTCCCTCCATCTCTCGAATTTTGCATTCACACTATCTCTTGATTCATCCACCAACACTATATCATATGCAAAACAATATACACCAAGGTACCTCCTCTTGTATATGAGCAGTTAACTCATCCATAATCAATGCAAATTGATAAGGGCTTAGGGCTGACCCTTGATGCAAACCTATGGTCACTAGGAACTCACTTGTCTCTCCACAGATAGTTCTCACACTCGTGACCGCTTCTTCATCATGTCTTTAATAATTTTAATATAGCATCTTGGAGCATTCCTTTTGTTTAAAACCCAGCAAATTAAATCTCAAGGTACCCTGTCATAATTTTTTTCTAGATCGATGAAGACCATATGCATATTTTTCCTCCTTGCTTGATAATTTTCTATTAATTACCTAAGTGAGAAGATAGCTTCCATAGTTGACCTTCCAGGCATAAAACCAAATTGATTTTCAGATATCTTGGTCTTATGTCTAAGCCTCAGCTCCATTACTCTCCCCCATAGTTTCATAGTATGGCTTATAAGTTTAATCCCATGGAAGCTGGTACAATTTTGTATATCTCCCTTGTTCTTATATATAAGTACTACAACACTTCTTCTCCATTCATCCGGCATCTTCTTTGTCATTAATATCTTATTGAAGAGCCGAGTTAACCAAATCCCCCCAACTTCTCCTAAGCATTTCCAAGCCTCTATTGGAATGTCATCTGGACTACACCTTTCGTGCCTTCATTTGTTTCAACGCTTTCATCACTTCCACCACACTAATTCTGCAGAAATAAAGTATTCTCTCCTAACAAAGTATCCTCTCTTGTTCTTATGTCTCCTACATAGTCTTCATTTAAAAGTTTGCTAAAATACTTCCTCAACATTTCTTTGATACCGTTGTCCTTCACTAGAACCTTTTGGTCATTGCTTTTAATACATTTGAGATGGTCAAAGTCTCCATTTTTCCTTTCCCCTATTTTTGCAAGCTTAAAAATATCCTTCACTCTTTCTCTTGTTCCCAACTTATTATATAAATCATCATATGCTTTGAACTATGCATCACAACTTTCATAGCTTCTTTCTTTGCCTTCTAATACATCTCATAGTTTCCATATACCTAGTCCCCTGTCAAACCTTGTAACGTCTTTTCTCTCGAACAACTTCCTGAACCTCTACACTCCACCACCAGGTTTCTTTATTATAGTGTCTTTTCCCTTTTGACTCTCCAAGCACCTCTTTAGCAACCTTCCTAATACAGTTAGCCAGTTGATTCCATATCGTTGTAGTTTTTGCCTCACAATTCCATTCTCCCTCCTTAATAACTTTATCCTTAAATATAGTTGCTCTCTCGCCTTTCAAATCCCTCCACCTTATTTAAGGGCACATTTTATTTACTACCCCTCTCTTTATACTTGTAATGTAAATATGTAAAACTACTAGCCTATGCTGTGTGGTCAAACTCTCTCCTAGAATAACTTTACAATCATTATAAGCCAATTGGTCATGTTTTCCAACTGGAAAAAAAATCTATCTAGCTCCTGCTAGTTCCACTTTTATAGGCAATTAAATGTTCCTCGCTCTTTAATACAAGTGTTTGCTAATACACGATCAAATGCTAATGAAAAATTCAAAATAGTGACTACTAAATCATTCTTTTCTCCAAATTCTTGTTCTCTATGCACTCCTACCCTCCATTATCCTTTCCTACATGCCCATATAAGTCCCCTCCTAGGAAAATCTTTTCACTAGTTGGGATTTCTTGTAGTAAACCATCAATTTTCTCCCAAAATTGTCTCTTGACACCTTCATCTTATGTCTTTCTTTAACACTAGTTTAATTGCTATAATTCTATCACCTAACCTCTTTATTCTCATAATTTTCTCTTTCAAATCCTTATCTACAACTATATTTGCTTTATTTTTTGTATTGTTCTTTCTTGCATAAAAAAGTTTATAACCATCAGTGAGCTCCTTAGCTTTATCCCCTTTCCAATTTGTCTCCTGTAGACAGGCTACACTAACTCTTCTTCTTTTCATTACCTCGACCAACTTCATGCTCTTGCCAGTCAAGCTTCCTATATTCCAAGTAGCAAGTTGAATCTTCCTCTTCTTTTAGACTAACTTCTTTAGCCGCATTTATTCAGAATGGTGTGGTAGCCCTTGCTTACTTTCCACTGCAATCGGGCGGCGTCGTGGTGCATCACTTAAAGCAGGGAACGCCCCAAGCATAATCTCGAAGTGTTCTCATCTCAGAATTCATGTTTGGGTTCTGACAAAATTTTACACTGGTTGTCAACCTACCTCATGCAACCCTCCTTTACCCGGGCTTACAACTGACAGTAAAAATTGGCGGAGTTTATAATCTGGTAGAGTGCAATATAGAATTTAAAAGAGACGAAAAGAGAGGTTGTAAGATAACTATAGATTATTGAACATGAATTCGGTGGTAAAAGGAGGAAAAATGGTTCCCTCTCAAACCCTACTACAGACTATCAAAGTCCAAAGAAGACCTTGACTGTAGAGAATATGAAGCTCTCACGGCTGTTGACCTCCAACTATTCCCCTTGTCTGTCTTTCTTTGAAGCTCGTAGAAATCATCATTAATGCAATATTTTTATGGTCCTTTTTTTGTTTTGATTTCTCTCGAATTTTGAAGTGGAAAATGGCGGTTAACATCTGCATATAGTCTTTAACTTGGAGAGTAAAATGGAATCTGGAGAATAGACAGTAATGAATATTTTGGTCCATACTTTATCAGATCGTGTTCTTTTGCACTTGAATTTTATTGCAACTTCTCCTCTTGTGAATGCATCACCATTTTCTCATGTTCTAATTTTCAGCAATTGATTAGTTGTGATATCTCCTCTCGTTAGTGCATTACCACTTTCTCGTGATTGACTACCATTTTTTATTTTTCAGGTTATTGTGCATATTTTGATTTAGAAAATGCTATGGATCCATCTCTTGCAGAAGCCATTGGTGTAAACACAGAAGATCTTCTTCTTGCCCGTCCAAATTGTGCTGAAAATTCCCTTAGTGCAATAGATACTCTGGTCAAAAGTGGATCAGTAGATGTTATCGTGGTTGATAGTGTAAGTATGAACATTGAGAGCTATCTAGGGTATTCATGTGAATTGTTTCCAGGTTATTCTTTATATAATTGTGTATAATTTGGTCTGTTGGATTAGTGGTTAGTTTTTTTTCATTTTTTTTTTCAAATCAAAATACTTTGAAGCAAAAATGGTAGTTGACGCCTTGACGGACTAATGATCCTTGGACTAACATTGTCTAAAAGTGATGAAACTGTACCTGAAATGGTGGATTGATGGGACCTCCCTGTGAATTTTGTGGATCCCTATTTGCTGAACCATTGAGGCTGAGGACTATTGGTTCATGGACTACTTAGGTGGAGCTCCATTTTGAATATAATTGTCTTGTCCTATATAGTAAATTGAATTTCTGAAAAATCAACCCTATTAGTGTTGAGTGATTAGATGTGAAGAAAGAAGAGATTAGGAGATAATAATAGAGAAGAAAGAGGAAAGAATGAGAGAACTGTAAAGTAATAGACCCACAGGTCAGCTCAACCTAATGGGTCAGTTTGACCCATGTATTGGGTCAGCCTTGTATGAGTTGTAAACAGATTAGATAGATATTAGTTGCCTTAGTTAAGGCTGTAATTGTGTAATCAGATCTCTAATGAGATCCTCTAATCTAGGCTTTTGTGTATATATATGTATCATTCGTCCATTGATTGAATACAGAAAAACAATTACAACTTCTCTCTCTCTCTCTCTCGTGTATGTTCTGTGACATCTCTGGCTTGGTTCAAGTATCTTCTACATGGTATCAGAGCCCTAGAGCACTGATCGTCTATCCATTCCAGCATAGGAGAAGACCTGTGACGGTTCTGATTACTTGTAAAAGCACTGTATCGGCTGTGATCAAAGGTGGCCCACCTATTGATCACCCACTGCCCAGAGAAATCCTCCCATCCTGGTCGACCATAATTCCTGGGAATTATACACATTTTTTCCAGATTTCTTGATCATCTGAGGTAGGCCATTCTCTCTGCTTTGTACTTCTCCCGTTTGTGCACATAGTTTTAATCACGACCGTCCAATTTTTTGGTATCTCAAGCTTTTATCGAAATTCCACTTGGAGGTGCTTCGGATTTTTGATACAGAGATCACTGTGTGATCTGACCTTCATCTTGATCATCCAGTGGGGCCCACAGAGCAAATCTGTGCCCCAAATCAAGGACGCCTGGGCCATTTTTTTGGGTCTTTTGGACTGGTTTTGATCTGGTTGCTTCCTGTGACTGTATTTCTTCATCTGATCATTCAGCGGGACCCATAGCACTCATCTGTGATCTATTTCAAGTGCCCTGGACTCATTTACTTACATTTATTCAAGATCTGTTTTGTTCCTGTGGTTGGATTTCAATTCTGTTTTGGATTTGGGACTGGATTTCACATATATTCAGTCTGTGATCACTGTGTCTTGCTCAAATGTCTTCTGATAGACCTGTAACGGGTATTACTATTATACTTGATGGCTCAAATTATCCATATTGGTCCCATCTCATGCAAAATTTCCTCAAAGGTCAAAAATTATGGAAATATGTTGCTCAGCAGATCCCTCCACCAGATAGTAAGGATGCTAAGTTTGAGGAATGGGAAGCTTCCGTCGGGAAAATTAATTCTTGGATTGCCAATTCAGTCAATCCATCTATTGGGAATCAATTGGCTAAATTCAATTATCCTAAGGACGCTTGGGATCATTTAGCAAGGTTATACACTCAGTCTAATGCTGCTCGAAGGTATCAGTTAGAATGGGATATTAAAAATGCAGATCAAGGAAATGACTCCATTCATGATTTCTTTATCAAAATGACTGCCTTATGGGACCAACTGGCTCTAATGGAACCCAACTTTAAAACAACTGAAGATGCTCACACTTTTGAAGTTTATCGGCAGCAGACTCGTCTTGTTCAATTTCTTATGGCCCTCCGTCCTGATTTTGAACATGTTCGCGGTCAATTATTACATCGGTCACCACTACCTTTTGTGGATACGGCACTCTCAGAACTTTTGGCAGAGGAACAAACTCAGCTTTCTCTTACAAGGAAGAAACATGTGGAACCCACACATGTACTGTCAGCAAATGTTAGTATCCCAAGGAATGATCGCCCATTTCCATCTGGTACCAATGACTTTTGCAATTATTGTAAGAAGAAAGGGCACTGGAAACGGGATTGTCCTACCAGACCCCCAAGGCCAACAGATAAGAACAGACCCTCTGGTCAGCAGCCCAATCGTGGTCCCATGCAATCTTATCAACAGCGACCATATGCAGCCAAAGTTGCTGAAGATGATAGTTTTTCTGCCTCCGCAACTGGATCTTACATCTCAGATTCAAGCTATGGTTGATGAGCGCATGCAACAGTTGTTTCTGGCTTCCTCCACTGGTTCTGCCTCTCAGATGGTCACTACACCCTCAGCCTCTGGTTCTGCCATGACCATTTCTGGTCCGTCAGGTACTCTTGATTCTACATGGATCTTTGATTCTGGTGCATCCTATCATATGACAAATGATGTTTCCATACTTCATACTTGTCATACTCCTGCTAGCTCTCTCACCATCCATACAGCTGATGCCACTCCTCTACCAGTCTCTCTTATTGGCTCTGTTTCAAATAAGTTGATCTCTCTCACTAATGTTTTGTGTGTTCCTCACCTGTCTATCAACTTAATCTCTGTTAGTCAATTGACTTCGTCTGGATTTCTTGTCTCATTTTCTTCTACTGGCTGTTCTGTGCAGGATCCGCGCACCGGGAGACAGATTGGGACCGGCCTTAGGTCAGGAGGACTCTACTATCTCCACTCACTGCATCTTCCATCTTCCAGCATTTCACCTGCCGCACTCGTTTCATCTACTTCACCCTTTGCCCTTTGGCACTCTCGCTTAGGACATTTATCTTTAAATAAAATGAAGCTTTTATTTACTAGTGGTGTATTTGGAAATATTTCTGTATCAGACATTTCTACCTGTTTTGGTTGCCAATTTGGTAAACAACATGCTTTACCTTACAATAAAGCACTTCTTTTACTAATGCTCCTTTTGCTTTGGTACATTCTGATGTCTGGGGACCTGCCTCTCAGCCAACAAAAGGTGGTTCCATTTATTATGTGTTGTTTATTGATGATTTCACTAGATATACTTGGTTGTATTTAATGAAAAATCGTTTTGAGTTATACAACATCTACACTGCTTTCTCCACCATGGTTTCCCACTCAATTTAACACGAGGATTAAAATATTCAGGTCTGACTCCGGGGGAGAATACATGTCCCACAAATTCCGTTCTTACCTGACCAGTCAAGGAACTCTAGCTCAATTATCATGTCCTGCCACACCACAGCAAAATGGTGTAGCAGAACGGAAACACAGACATATCCTTGAAACTGCTAGATCCTTGATTTATTCCTCACATGTTCCTTTGCAATTTTGGGGGGAAGCAGCCCTGACTGCAATCTATCTGATTAACAGAACACCATCCTCTGTATTATCTGGCACATCTCCCTATGAAAAATTGTTCTCCTGTAAACCTGACTTGTCCTATCTCAAAGTTTTTGGTTGCACCTGTTTTGTTCTGTTACATGATAACGAGAGAACCAAACTTTCCCCAAAATCCACTGTCTGTGTCTTTTTAGGGTATGGCATCGAACAGAAAGGCTATCGATGCTATGATCCTAAAACCAATAGGTTACGGGTCTCCCGTAATGTCACCTTCTTGGAACACATACCTTTCTATTCATTACCTACCCAATCCTCTTCTCATGCGCAACCTACAGTCTATCCTCTTGATCCCTTTCCAGACCTGTTTCCTTCTGATACCCCTTCTACTCCACCCCTGCAGGTATATCATCGTCGGCCCAAACCTCCGTCTGCTCCTTCGGAATCTGCAGCCCCACCTCCTCCTCCTGATCATGGGCCTATCTCCTCTGCTCCAGATGTGCAGGATCCTCCTCAAACTCGAAGGTATCCAGTGCGCACCAGAATCCCTCCCTCTAGATTTGGCTTTGTTTGTACTGATCATTTTTCTCCATCATACAAGTCCTTCATTGCAGCAATTCATACCTTGGCAGAACCACAATCCTATAAGGAGGCCATTGCTCATCCGCACTGGAGGTCTGCCATCGCAGATGAACTTGCAGCTTTGCAGAAAACTCAAACATGGGATCTTGTTCCTCTTCCCCCTGGGAAAAGGGCCATCGGCTGCAAATGGATATTTAAGATCAAGACCAAATCTGATGGATCTGTTGATCGATACAAAGCTCGCTTGGTTGCAAAGGGCTACACACAAGAATATGGGGTCGATTATGAGGAGACTTTTGCTCCAGTTGCTAAGATGACAACTGTCCGTACTTTTATTTCTGTTGCCGCTGCTAGGCATTGGCCACTCTATCAGCTTGATGTCAAGAATGCATTTTTGAATGGATTTCTTCAGGAAGAAATATATATGCATCCTCCTCCAGGCGTTGTGAGACCTCCTCATTCTGTGTGTCGACTCAAACGTGCTTTATATGGACTCAAACAAGCCCCTCGTGCTTGGTTTGAACGGTTTAGCACCAGCATTATCAGCATTGGGTTTTCTCAGAGTACTCATGATTCCGCTCTCTTCACTCGCTACTCACGATCTGGCTGTGTTTTCTTGTTACTCTATGTCGATGATATGATTATCACTGGCAATGATGCTACTGGTATTTTATCCTTGAAGAATTTTCTTCATCGACAGTTTGAGATGAAAGATTTGGGCCATCTGCGTTACTTTCTGGGCATTGAGGTTGCCTACTCTCCCGAAGGATATCTTTTGTCGCAAACAAAATACTGCAATGAAGTTCTCCAAAGAGCTGGCCTCATTGATCTTAAGCCTGTCTCTACTCCTATTGAACATAATTTGAAGCTTCGAACTACTGATGGAGATCTTCTTTCTGATCCGACTCGCTATCGTGAGGTGGTCGGTTGCTTGGTTTATCTTACCATTACCAGACCAGATATTGCCTATGCGGTACATGTGGTAAGCCAATTTGTTGCGCAACCCACTCATCTTCATTGGGCTGCTGTACTGCGCATATTGAGATACTTACAAGGAAATACCAACCGCGCCCTCCTTTTTTCCTCCAGTCCGAATCTGACTCTGCGTTGCTATTCTGATTCCGATTGGGCAGGCGATTGTCAATGACCGTCGCTCTACAACAGGCTTCTCCATTTTTCTTGGCTCCTCTCTCATCTCTTGGAAGAGCAAGAAACAAGAAGTTGTATCACGATCATCCACTGAAGCTGAATATCGTGCTATATCTCACACTACTGCTGAAATCATTTGGCTTCGCTGGTTACTTAGAGATTTAGGAGTTCTAGTTCCTAAATCTACCCCTCTCTATACGGACAGTGAAAGTGCACGGAAACTTGCCACAAATGATGTCTTCCATGAACGATCCAAACATCTTGAAGTTGACTGTCATTTCATTCGTCAACATGTTCGGAGTGATACTATAAAGCTCTTCCAGATTTCATCAGCGGCTCAAATAGCAGATTTTTTCACCAAAAGTCACTCAGCATCTCGTTTTTCGGAGCTAGTTTCCAAGCTCTCGATGGTCACATTCTCCCATCCAAAGCTTGAGAGGGGGTGTAAAGTAATAGACCCACAGGTCAGCTCAACCTAATGGGTCAGTTTGACCCATGTATTGGGTCAGCCTTGTATGAGTTGTAAACAGATTAGATAGATATTAGTTGCCTTAGTTAAGGCTGTAATTGTGTAATCAGATCTCTAATGAGATCCTCTAATCTAGGCTTTTGTGTATATATATGTATCATTCGTCCATTGATTGAATACAGAAAAACAATTACAACTTCTCTCTCTCTCTCTCGTGTATGTTCTGTGACATCTCTGGCTTGGTTCAAGTATCTTCTACATATCAGAGCTAAAGGTCACGAGTTCGAAACCCCTGGGAGGCATGTTACCTCCATCTGTCTATCGGGTCTGTCTGTTCCGTCTGTTTGTTGGGTTTCGAATTCGAACGGCTTCCCGTTCGAGAGGGGGTGTTGATATAATTGTTATGCCGTTCACTAATAGCTCGAGCTTTTGGTGTTACTGGTTATTAACATGCCTCCCAGGGGTTTTGAACTCATGACCTTTAGCTCTGATACCATGTTAATAACCAGTAACACCAAAAGCTCGAGCTATTAGTGAACGGCATAACAATTATATCAACAAGAACATCCCTTTAAATTTCCACGTGACGGAGTTGGGCCCCAACTAGCATAAAGAATACAGGGAGACAGTGCAAACGAGTTTAAGTGAAGGGACTAATCCGGTTGCAGAAACCTTACCAATCTGAGTTCTTGTGCCCAGACTCATCCCAAACCCTATAAATAGCAGGGAGTAGGGCATTCAATGGCATTTATGCACACCGCCAAGCATCCTTAGAGATTTCAAAAGCATTCAGGAGACTTGAAGAACTCGAAAATCAAGAAGAACTAGAAGCTCCACTTTCTAGTTCTATTTTTGCTATTGCAAAGGGATCGGACAGGGAGTATTCGGGATTCTTGGCTTTCAAGTCAGGGATCCACCAAAAATCTAGTGTCTTATAGTACCTAGATTCAAACACAGCGATAAGAACTAATGCTATTAGGAATGAAAAGATTCCCCTTCCTCTTGTTTCCTCTTTTTTCTATTTCTTTATTTTTCTCCAATGTTACCTATCATATATTTCTATTTCTATTATATATTCATATTTTATTATATATTTATCCTCACTTAGAGGTTTATTTAGGTAAGAGGTTTTTTTCACATATAAGATGGTTCAATTTGTCCGCTAGGGCCCACCTGTGGCCATGCCAATCCCAAGGGTTGGGGGATGGGAAGGGTCAATGAGACTTTGGGTGTACTAAATATCAACCTCATCAGGTCCTCCGAAGCCTTTGGTCTAAGGCCCTCGAGTTTAATGGTTTTAGAAGGCATCTTTTTATATTTCTCGTTAATTTCAATCCAAAATAGGTAAGGTTTGGATGAGTGTCAGATTGGACTTATGGCAATTTTTTCTTTTTGGGTGTTTTTTCCCCCCCTTTTTTTGGTTGGTTGGGGGGGGGGGGGGGACTTTGAGGGTATAAACTTGTATATATAACATGTATAAATAATTTTAAGCCTTTGAGCAAGTTTAGAGTAGAAATTTAAGTTTCGAATGTCAAAATGATCAATTCTTTTATGATAATATAGAAGAAAATGGAATAAAATGAAAATTCTAGAAAATCCTGATTAGAGTTTTAAATTTTACCTATGGAAAATTGAGTAAATTACATACCAATTTTGCATCATATGTTACATTGGTACGACTGTAGGGAGAGACAGTTTTACTGCATGCTGAAGTATCTGGATTCTTGGGTGTGTATTGGCTTCTGTTCATAAATAGCACTGATTAATATTCACCATGAGAAGTAAGCTGACCTTTGCTGCCCAATGTTAAAATGTTAGAATAATTAACAACGATGGTCAATGTAATCAAATGATTAAAATGATTTTGGTGCAACAATCTACATGACATGAGATGAATCATGAACCACATTGCAGATTTTAGTTGTCATTCCCACAGGTTTTATTCTTGTTCCATTAAAAGGATTTAGGGATTGTTGTTGGACTCTCTGAGACTGACGTTTTACTAATATGATGAGTACAAGCCTCTTGAGCCTTGATCACAATGTATAGCCATACTTGTGTCAAATATTTTGTCTAGCAGCATCCTCGAGTGTTTGTAGATAATCTACTCTAAATTGTATAACTAGGTTTTTTTTTTTGGTTGTTGATTGCATTATTCCATAGAACTAAAGCAAGTCTTGAGGAAAAGGAATCATTTGTCCAGTATCCATAGAATTTGTGTGTCAAGGCTCTCTTAATTGGAAATTGCTTGCCTATGTAATTAGCTCGATTCGAACATAAATTTGTTTTCATGCAACACAGTAATTCAAGTTATAATGATATTAACTAACTTGCGTTTATCAAGCTTACCTTTTTGTCCTACTTGTTTTGACTTTGAGAAAGTGAATGCTGGTCCTGTATTTGCCCATCTTAATCCTGCTAAGAACAAGCTATTGCAGATTATATGTTGCTCAAAAGAATTATATGCTCTAGATCAGCACGTAATTATAGTTCATGGTATTCCCATTTCATTTTAGAAAAAAAGAAGGAAAAAGAAAATGTAATTCATTATTAAGACCTGTAAAATGTGACTAGAATGACAAAATATTTGTTGATGATTATCAGTCTTTTGTTCATATATTTTCTTCATGTCCTTACAGGTGGCGGCCCTTCTACCCCAACATGAACTTGATGGTGAAATAGGTTTTACCAACCTTGAACAACAATCACGGCTGATGACCCATGCATTGCGTAAAATTCACATGTCATTATGCCGGTCCGAAACACTTTTGATTTTTATTAATCAGGTAAATTTCTTGGCTCTCTTATAACTCTATTGGTTATTATTATATGTGCTTCTTTCAAATTTTTGCATGCGGAAGGTATTGGTTAAGGTCAACATTGGAGGGGTTGGCTTCTTCATTTTTCCCGATGATGAAATCAATAAATATAATAAGACTGATGCATGGTGGTGTTGGTTTGTGGGGTTACAGCCTCCAAGTCATTGTCCACCATTGGTGGTCAATGCTTAAGAGTTTCATTTTCATCTTATGGCCAGATCCTAGTTTATTTAGGCATATAGGTTTTACAGTATAGTTTATTGAGCCTCAACTCAAATTTCATCTGTGCCCGTTTACTATTTTGAAGAGATTCTCTTGGGCAAAGAGAAAAAATTGCTTTTCCATTCTCCTATATTAAAGTTGCTTGAGTAATTGGATTCTGAAATTCATAAACCTATTATTTGGTTGTAAATGGGGTTTCAGAGAGAATCAATCATCTATCTTGGGAGTACCCTTATAAAGCGCCACTATGTTCAATACTTCTTCAATGTCCAAAACTAGGATGCAGTTTGATCCTTTCTTGAATATACTCTATCCATTCTTTTTCCACTTACCATGGCTACCTTCAATCCTGAATAAATTGGTCACCATGGCCCCTTTCAATCCTTTCCTCTTGAGTGCTTAATTATTTGTCCCAGTTGTAGCAATCTCCCTAAAAAAGCTTCTGGAGTCCTCAACTGGCGACATATCATTTGAAATCTTGCTTTCTTACCTTCTCTAGACCTGTCACCTACTATTAAAAAAAATCTTTTTCTAACACAATTGCACGAAGTATGTGTAGCCTATTTTACAAAAATAAATAAATTCTTCCAACACCTAGTTTTTACCGCTAATCACACTTTCTAGAATGCCCCCACCACTCCCCTGCCCCTGCGCCCTTCCCCTCATTTTTAGTTTGCATGGTAAACAGACCAGGCTCCATTTGACTTTGAGTTGGCTTATTACACCAATGGTATTCATAACTGTTTCAAATTCTTATGTTCAGGTCAGATCAAATTTGAGAACATTTAAAAGTCTTGGTAATGTAAATGAGGTAACTTGTGGTGGAAATGCCTTGAAGTTCTATGCAGCAATACGCATGAGAATTATGAGGACAGGCCTGCTTAAGAGTGAAGACGAGGTAAGGCCTCTGCAACTATTGGAAGTGGAGAAGCTTGTATAACATCTACAACCATGTGTTTTGTATGCCTAGTTCAACCTTCTATTAATTATAATAAGCATTTTAGCAGTTGATGTTCCAATACTGTCAGTTGAAATCTATGATACCCGGATACTTGTACAAGCCCAATGTATCCATATCGGACCGATACGACCTATGATGCCTAGAAACGGATATGAATACGGATATTGATACGAGGATCGGGGATACGACTCCTCACTTTTGAAAATCTAGGACACGGATACAGATACGGATACGGTTTTCCTAATTTCTTCTTTAGATCACTTTTGAATTAATGATATTATCATTGTTTTCATCCGTTTCTAGCATTTTTTATGGTGAGAAGTAAAAAATATTAAAAAAACTTTATGAAATAATGGACTTTATAAGTAGGAATATAAGTAGGATATGTTAAACTTGTTCACTAGAAGTATTGATGCAGTATCAAGTACCAATATAAGTGTCGTATCAATCCGATATGGATATGTTGGGCTTGTACAAGTATTCGGGTATCACAGGATACGATACTTGTATTGGTACTTGATACTGCATCAATACTTCTAGGGAACAAGTTTAACATATCCTACTTATAAAGTCCATTATTTCATATAATTCTTTTAATATTTTTACTTCTCACCATAACAAAATATGCTAGAAAGGGACGAAAACAATGATAATTTCATTGACTTGATAGTAACCTTATCCGTATCTATGTCCTAGATTTTCAAAAGTGAGGAGTCGTATCATTAATCCCCGTGTGTCCGTATCTATATACGTATTTGGCCATCATAGGTTGAAATCATTCTTTCCCTCTGAGTTGATAAGTAGACACTTAATAGTTAATAGACAATTCTACACACTTCCACTAGCAGTGGGGCCCACCTAGGGGTTTTTACAAGTGGACCAACCCCACCCCCCCCCTCCCTCCCTCCCTCCCTCCCTCTCTCTCTCCCCCCAGCCGCACAAACACCCAAAAAAAAAAAACTATGGTGATGCATGCCCTAGGGTTAAGGCTTGTATGGAAGTACCGATGCACATGTCCGAAGACACTTCAAAAGTCTTCGCAAAGACGATAATGAGGATGCACCTCAATGGGAAAACCCAAATTCAATTGGAAACCTAAAATCGAATTACAATTCTTTAAATAAAATTAGAAATTAATAACTATAATTAGAGATTTAAAAAACCCTAAATCTACTTGGGCCCTACACATGTGGCCCGAGGTCCATCTGCATCATTCTCCCCAGCATGGAAAGATCTCGACCTCGAGTTTGGTATGTGTCCTCCTGGGTCGAAGATCAGTTGAATGAACTTTTGATCCGATGGCTGAGCTTCAGCTTGTGCACTCATCTTGAAAACTTCGAGCATGACATGTTTTGATTTGAGAGCCGAATTGTGTCCGGATGTGCGATCCAGCCGTTGGATACATCATGTGTGGAATTTGCACCATCGGATCACAATCTCTGAATATCCGCCATTCATCTAGAGCTATGAAGTCAATAAGAGAGAGTTTCATGGATAGATACAATTGGGAAAGCACCGGAACAAGTGATTTGTTCTCCAACTTAATGGTTGGACCTCCATTTGACTTTTCTTCCAAATTGAGATTTGTAGTCAAGTTTTCAGCTGATTGATCTTCTATATCTTCATGTGCAATTTGATCGATGTTGGAATGTAGTTCAAACTTATCTTGAAATTTCGATACATCTGCCTTGATGTTAGATTTTATCGTTTGACACCATTTGAGAGGACATGAGCCTTTCATTGAGATCATCTTGAGCCAAATTTTCTTGGATTTGAGATTTAGCAAGTATGAACCTTTTTCAATCTCTTGTCCACCACGACGATCATTTTCTAAATTGTTAAGTCTAATTTCCATCCTTGCAATAGTTGCTTGGATTTGATTGACTGCAATTTTGATGTGATTGACAGATGTGACAGATGTGGATAATTAAGCAACAGCTCTAGTAAAATTCTCCATGGATGAAGATTCCACTTCTACCTGCTTCTTAGGAGGCATTTTTTTTCCTTATGTAAATTAAAATTTTAACCGACCTGATAGGTAGACTGTTCTCCATGAATATGCTGGTGAAAACAGATCTCAAATCTAATTTCAAAAGGCTTCGCAATCGCAAGAGGAAATCTGGCCCTTGATTGTGGTCAAATCTGGCTTTGACCTGATTAAATTCTGTGATGGCGTCGGTGCTGATATTAGGCTTAGTCACTTTTGTTTCTAGTGGTTGTACTCGTCCTTTTCTTTTCAGACGAGTCTGGCTTACTTGTCACAACCCGAATTCCGGGGCCCCATCGGATTCCAGATCGCGATTCTTTACCAATATCCACTGAGCATAAATCAAATAATTCCGTTAAGGAATTAGGCATTTAAATCAATCTAATATTCCATTAGGATTTATGAAAGTCAATAAAACATCAATTGTCTCTAAATAAATAAATAAAATCCACTAAAATGGGGCTAATCCCACTATCTGCTGTTTTAGTATTTTCCGTCCTCTTTTCAGCCTCGCATGCCAAAATCTATGAGCTGAACGCCATTCTGCTCTGGCCCTCCCGCAATACGATTACCTGAAGGGGCAACCCAACATCAGTAATACCGGTGAATGAATTTTCCTATCTACCAACATAACACAAAACATAATATCAAATAAGATACACAAGACTAGAATAACATATAAAGTGCAATTCAAAGTTAATCCAGTCACCGCCCCCATAATGCTGTCAATCTAGGAACTTGTATCATAATTCACCCCAAAATGCTCTTTGAATCGCATTCAAACTGGACATATAGTCCTAATTAGCCAAGATGCATGCAAGACTTGCAATTGGAATTGATTTACAACTCCTTTTCTCATCCCAACAGTAACTCACGTGTGACTCTTCCACTAATTATATCCTTAATTAAACAACATCTAAGGCCTAAGGGTCCCACTTGGGCCGTGCTAATACCACCAATATCCTAGGGTCCCAGTCGGGCCAGGATACTGGGACCGTAGGATATTACATAGCTTACTTGAATCGTAACTAGACCTGAAATCAACCCAGACGTAGGTCCACTAACCAGGCCCAACACTTCACAACTGAGGAGAGCACGTGTTAGGCACTTTCGTTCCAGCCTTGGTTTTCATGCTGAAAGAGAAGAGAGGGTTAAACCCCTTTTCCGTTCTTGTGCTCAATTAAGAGGAGAAAGCAGGCCCTTGGTTGCTTTCCCTTTGTTTGTGCCTGCTTGCCAAACAATGGAGGAGCAATGTGTGACTACGACGATGGCGGCGTTGGCATGCGACGACTTGCGGCGATGGTTTAGCAACGGCTGCAATGGTGTGATAGATGATGACGATGGTGATCGGCGATGATGTTGATGATGGTGACAGGAGAGTTATGGAGACGTGGACATGGTGGCATGCGACAACGGTTTAGCAACGGTTGCAATGCTATGATAGATGATGACGATGGTGATTGGCGATGATGTTGATGATGGCGGTAGGAGAGCTATGGAGACCCGTGGTGGCGCGACGACGGTGCAAGTGCTAGGTATTTTTCGAGCTTAGTCTCCTCTCGATCTCTTCCTCTCTTTCTCGGTTTTTCTTCTCCTGTGGGTTCGGGATCTGGTGGGTGGAGATTTGGGTGTTGGGGTTTTCCGGCGGGTGGGTGGAGATTTGGATGTTGGGGATCCAGTGGGGAGGGTTCGGCGACGGTGATTTTTTTGGGGTTTTGGATGGGGTGAGGGGCTGACAGAATTGTTTTTTTTTTTTTGGATTGGGTTGGATTGCGGCGGGAGGGGATTTTAGAAAGGGTTCGGAATAGTGGGGCTGCTATGGATTTCGATAATGGGTAATCACGCTGACAATCGAGGGATCGTTCGGCTCTGATACCAACTGATGCAAGCCCTAGGGGTTAGGTCTTGCATAGAAGTGCCGAAGTACGTGTCCGAAGGCACTCCGCAAAGACGATAACGATGACGCACCTCAATGGGAAAACCCAAATTCAATTAATCAACTCTGAGAATTTAATCTCTTACAAAGCTTATAAATAAGAAAATAAAACTTGGTGGCTAAGATAACTTAATTTAGGGAATAAAATAATAATCCTAATGATTGGAAACCTAAATCTAATTACAATTCTTTAAATAAAATTAGAAACTAATAACTATAATTAGATAATTAAAAAATCCTAAATCTACTTGGGTCCTAGTCCTACACATGTGGCCCGAGGTCCACTGTATCATATAGTACACACGTCCCCTGCTTTTGCACCCATGCGAATGGATTGTACACCATTAAACTTGGGCGGCCTAGATGAAAATGATCGGATGGGGCCCAAACCTGACAGGTAGGTAGATAGGTCCCACCTAGATCTTGAGATCCCCCAGTCCCAGCCCCTGGTGGGGCCCCACAACCAGGTGCGCATGCACACACACAGTGCATGTGTCGTGCAATATATTGGTAGTATGATTGTATTTCGCATATCTTGTTGGACTGTAGAAATGAATTGCAAAAACAGGGAAACTATTGATTAACATCAATAAATGTTTGTATTAATTCTATTTTCATCTATTCATATATTTTTATTTATCAAAATTTTAATGAGAATTGCATTTAATCGAAGTAAAAGTGCAACTAAGAAAAAAGTTTATAACTTTCTCCTCTAGAAGTTATACTTAAGACCCACCAAAGAAAGGTTCCAGGGCAAGTGGTACAAAAGAATCACTTTAAGTACGCCATGTCTACAAGGTCGATGCTAATAGAACTTGAGTTTGAGCTCAAACTTTTTTTCAATCTAGGGGGAATGATGCAAAGCCTATGAGCCAATGCAGTCTGACCCTTGGGCCACGTTGGGGACCCAAATTCTATGATCCGCTTCTTATGTTATTTCCCTACTGAGTTGTAATTAGGACTTGCTTTCTAATTTCAGCAGTCTTTGATTAGTTCCCTAGTTTGGTTAAGAGTCTTGAATTCTAGGGTTTGTTTTCAACATTAGCGGGAGAGTTGAAGATTAATAAGATTTTCCCTTTGTGGGTTGAATTCTTCCTTTATGAGTCTTTTGAAGACCTAATTGTTCATCCTTCAGCACTTAATCTCATCCTTGAGCACTTCTATCCCATCTTGCATCATAATCTTCCCACATTTATTATAGTTGTCTAACCTTTGGAGTCATTACCATTGGGAACTGAAAGGGTCTTCAAACAAGGGAAAACACTTGCTCAATTCCGTCGAATGAGTGAGAAGCAAAGAGCGATTTTTCATGGAAAGTATAAAAGAGAGATTCCAATGGAAATTATAAAGGTCACGTTTGGCAACCAAATCCTCGAGGAAAAGATTTCTGCTTTCCACACAGTCATGAAAAATCCACATTTGGCAGTTGTAAATCCCCGAAGACTTGGACCTATGGAAATCCCCATTTATGTGGATTTTCAAATCTGACCTCCCCCTGTAGGATTTGGAAATCCTCACTTTTGTGGATTTGTGCTTAAATCATTTTTCTCTCAGATATATGCATCGATATGCACCAATATTGATGTGAAATCTTCAGCCATACAAATCCTGAGCAGGGAATCGTTGTTCCAAGGGCAGTAAGGAATCCTCACATCTGTGCATTCCTCACCTGTTGCCAAACATGCTCTAAAGGTTTGGGATGACAATCCTGCCCACTAGTGATCCTAGATAGGATTTCTTTTCCTTTCCATTAGATGACTACATGCCAGTCCCTTTTTCCCTAAGCAGGATCTTGTTTCCTCTCTTAAAGTTTGCATGCCCATCAAATTTCTTGCTAGATCTAGGAAATCTTCTTGGAGTTTTCAAAATGAGTATGTAGAATCTGCTTGAAAATTTGCTAAGCTAAGAAGGTGACTGTAGTTGTGCCCAATGTGCTGGACAGCTATGGCATTGGCCTATGGCCCAATGTAACAGTCAATCGGGCTTGGCCTTGTTTGCTGGCCAGTTATGGGCTTGGTTCAATGGGCCAGTTGGTGATGGGCTTTGGCCCCATGGAACATTTGATCGGGCTTGGCCTAGTGTGCTGGCCCACTGGGTTTGGCCTAATGGGCGGATGATGTGCCTCCTGTTGGCTCTGTTGCCATTTAGGACCATGATGTACTAAGGCTACAATAGTTTAGCCACTATAGTAGACCATAAGTTTTACCTAATTCACAGTAACCAGGTTCGCTGCAAAATAGTTCTTTCAAATATTTCATTCTCTCTGTAATTCAATATCAATTAGGCCTTGTTTGCAGATTGTTAAACTAGTTTGATTTCGCTTGAAACTCCTATAATTCTTCTTTATTCGTATCTATATGCTTTTTGGGCCATTTGTTTTTCATGTAATTGAACTCCTAGGATTCTAATACTTGTGTTTCTGAAAGTAGTTAAAAATGATGAAACAAAGGTGAATATTAAAAAAATGACCATCAAACAATCTCCCCTTTAATGGTACCCAGCCATCACCCTAGTAATTCAACTCCTAGGAAACTTAAGGTCTCATCTAAATTTCTATGTTATATTTTTCAACCCTCACCCCTTTAGTAATCCTTTTGTCTATGTATTCAGTTCACTGCAAACAAATGGGTCCTTAGTGTGTACATTATTCTTTCCCATGTACCCTATTCTAAATTTCCTCTCTAGGAGGGATTTTTTATTAAAGTTATTACCAATTCTATGAGTAATTTTATAGATCATTACTTCAATATTATATATTAAACAAGGTCATGTAGGCTTTGGCACGTATTAGTAGAAAACAACGATATTGTACCTATAGCTTTGTTGAATGGGACCTATAAACTTTTTAGAACCAAGTCAAACTTTATTGAACTGGAAAATCAAATTTATTCATCGAAGTTGATGAACTCAAACTACAAAATTGGCCCAACCCATCTTGCTTCGTGTTGCTTTCATTTTTATAGTGTTGGAGCATGTAATTGGATTGTGATTATTTTATATATATATATATATATTCTTGAAGTTCTTACTGTTAGATATATGTGGAAGATAAGAAGAAGAAGAAGAAAAACAATATGGGAGAAGGTCGTGCCTTTACAGAGCATCGACAGTTCAATATATATTGATGAGATGCCTTAATCAAGGCTCTAATTAAGTAAAGATTACAAATTAGATACAAATCAGAATAACAAAAGAATGGAAAGAATCAATTATATCCTATACATAGAAGGAGAGAAATTAGGGAGTAAATCCTATCCTATACAGCTTTGAGTATATCCCATGCGTGGACTTTGTTCATGGGCCGAGCCGGGCCTGTTATCTTCTACACATGGGCCGAGCCGGGCCTGTTATCTTCTACACTCCCGCTCAAATTGATGTGGTAAGATTGAAAACATCAATTTGGTAGTTAGATCATGATGACGGTGTTTGGGAAGTGCTTTGGTGAAGATATCCGCCAACTGGTTAAAAGAAGACACATGAGGCAGAGAGATCTTCTCAGTAACGACATGTTGACGGATGAAGTGACAGTCAATCTCAATGTGCTTTGTTCTTTCATGGAATACGGGATTGTTAGCAATTCGGGTAGCACTGGTATTATCTCCATGGAGAGGTGTAGAACTACCAACAGGAATACCCAATTCACACAGAAGGCGACGAAGCCAGATAATTTCAGCACTGGCAGATGACATCGCTCGATATTCTGCCTCAGCAGAAGACTTGGAGACAGTGGTTTGCTTCTTGCACTTCCAAGAAATCAAAGATTTGCCAAGAAACATACACCAGCCAGTGGTAGACCTCCGAGAATCAGGACAGCCAGCCCAGTCAGCATCCGCATAAGCTGATAATTGCAGAGAATTATCAGAAGAGAAGAAAAGACCATGATGAAGAGTCCCTTTCACATAGCGGAGAATGCGTAATGCAGCAGCAAGATGTGGTTTGTGGGGATTGCTAACAAACTGACTAACCGTATGAACTGCATGAGAAATATCCGGCCGAGTCATAGTTAAGTAGAGTAAACTCCCAACTATTTGCCGAAAAATAGAAGGATCATCCAGGGGAGTGCCATCATCGGAACTGATTTTGCTGTTCAATTCCAGAGGCGTATCAAAAGGGAGAGCATCATCAAGCCTGGCCGATGTAATCAAATCTGTCGCATATTTGCGCTGAAGAACCCTAATGCCTGATTTGTTACGCATAAACTCAAGCCCTAGAAAGTAGGTGAGAGGACCAAGATCCTTCATTCTGAAGTGGCGAGTAAGGTGGTGTTTGAGATCAGTAATGCCTGCATTATCATTACCACTGATGATCATATCATCAACATAGACTAAGAGGAATGTGTAGCCCTTCGATGTCCATCGCAGAAAGAGGGAACTATCAGAGTGACTTTGACGAAATCCGGCCTGAAGGATTGCTGCCCGGAACTTATCGAACCAAGCCCTGGGAGCTTGTTTAAGTCCATAAAGAGCTTTCTTCAATTTGCACACATGCTTTGGAGGACAAGCATAACCTGGAGGAGGTTTTAAATAAACAGTCTCTCGCAAGTCCCCATGTAAAAAAGCATTCTTGACGTCCATTTGCCATAGAGGCCAATTGCGGGCTGCCGCGACACAAAGAAGAGTACGAACTGTGGTCATTTTCGCCACTGGAGCAAATGTTTCCTCATAGTCAATTCCATATTCCTGCTTATAACCCTGTGCAACCAATCGGGCTTTGTAACGATCAAGACTCCCATCAGAGTGTACTTTGATAGAGTATATCCATTTGCTGCCAATTATAGAAGCGCCATCTGGAGCCGGGACCAAATCCCATGTTTGGTTGGCTTCAAGAGCAACTAATTCCTCAGTCATAGCATCCTGCCAGTAAGCAATCTTGGAGGCCTGGGAATAGGAAGTGGGTATGGGAGTGCTATCTAAGGAAGTAAAAAGGGCAGGAAAGCCATAGCGGTTAGGAGCAACAGAAGGACGACTAGAGCGTCGCAAAGAGATGGTGCTATCAGAAGAAGTGTTATTACCTGAAAACTCAGTAGGCGGCAGTGGGAGAGGATCAGGAGAGGGAGGGACCTTGTTCCGCCGGACATAAACTTTGAGAGGAGGTGATGAAGAAGGAGATTCTGAGAATTGTGGCAGATAGGATACAGCAAGAGGATGATGATCCAAATGTAAAGAAAAGAAAGGAATATGTTCCAAGAAAACAACATTTCGAGATATGCGCATGCGTTTTTCCAACTGATCATAACATAAAAATCCTTTATGTTCAGGACTGTACCCCAAAAAAATGCATTTAGCAGCCTGTGGAGATAATTTTGTGCGTTCATTAGGAGGAAGATGAACGAAACACAAGCAACCAAAAACACGTAAGTGAGAGTATGAAGGGTTTTTACCAAAGAGAACTCCGTAAGGAGTAGTCTTGCCTAGAACAGTGCTAGGAAGACGGTTGATAAGATACACAGCAGTCTGTGCAGCATCACACCAAAATTTTGGAGGAACTAAAGATGCAATCAACAAAGTACGAACAGTTTCAAGAATATGTCTGTTCTTGCGTTCCGCAATCCCATTTTGCTGAGGAGTATGTGGACACGATTTTTGGTGAATAATTCCTTTATTAGACATAAAGGCAGAGAATTCATGAGACATGTATTCACCACCGGAATCTGACCTAACAATTTTGATAGCTTTCTGAAATTGGGTTTGGATCATGTTATAGAATTTTTGAAAAATGGAGAAGACTTCAGATTTCATGCGCATAAAGTAAATCCAAGTATAACGAGAATGATCATCAATAAAAGTCACATAGTACTTAAATCCTGTCCTACTCAAGGTAGGAGCAATTCCCCAAACATCTGAATGAATGATATCAAATGCTGCTAAAGCACGAGTATTATGAACAGGAAAAGGCAAAATATGACTTTTACTTAAACAACAAGTTTCACACTTGGATTGAGAGAAAGAAGATATCATTTTATTATCAAACTTAGAATCCAAATCACCAAATTTAAACAAGGAAAGCAAATTTGCATTGTTGACATGACCAAGACGTTTATGCCAAACAGTCCACAATTGTTTGAAATCAAAATAAGAAGCAAAAAAAGAATGTTGTCCAATATCCAGCAAGAACAGGCGTCCATATTTACTCCCCGTCGCGATCACCTTCCCAGTTTGTCGCCCCTGTATAACACAACCAGAGGAAGAAAAGTGAACAAGATAGCCATCATCGATAAGTTGACCTACAGAAAGAAGATTGGCTGATAATTGAGGAACAAAGTAAACATTTGAAAGTGTGAAGGACTGGCCAGAAACACTGGACAAAGTAATGTTACCAACTCCCGAAATGAGAAGTTGATCACCATTAGCAGTGGTTATTTTCTCTTTTCCAAGATAAGGGTTAGAATCTGTAAAGCTATGTTCGACAGATGTCATATGATTGGAGGCTCCTGAATCTAAAAACCAGGTAGAAGATGTAATAGGGGAAGACAGGTAAGCAGATGAATGAAACACAGGATATGCTATAGAAGAAGGAATTTGATACCGACCACCAGAGATGCCCATAGATGCATATGCAGAAGTGACCGTGCTCTGAATCAGATCTTGAATCTGGGCTGAAGTCATGGATACAGTCCCGGAAGAAGTGTTGCCTGAGTCGGGGAAAGGAGCTTGAACTTGGAATGCAGCTGGAGTATGTTGTCTGGATGCAGTAGGATGATGTTGCTTCTGCTGGGGTCCATTCTTCCTTTGTAAACTACGACAATCATCAATAAGATGACCAGAGCATTTGCAATATCTGCAAACCAATTTCTTCCGACAGTTTTTGGCGAGATGACCAAAGCCTTTGCATTCATAGCATTGAGTAGGCTTCTGATTGGGGGTTACAAGAAGAGCAGTCTCAGCCTGAAGAGAAGCCTTTGGGTCGTCAAGGATGACACGCTGAGAATTCAGGCGAAGTTCTTCTCTAAGAACTTCTTGGAAGCATGTGTCCAGATTTGCTGTGACTTCTCTATTCATAAGGGCTGAACGGACAGATTCAAATTCGGATCTGAGGTTCATAAGAAACTGACTAATGTGAGTTTCTTCTTGTAATTTGAGAGCCTCAGTCAGAAAGCCAACAGATACGGACTGAATTATCATAGCATCCCTCTCTGTCCATAATGTGAGAAATCCATTGTAGTATTCTTGCACTGTTTTATCACCTTGACTGAATCTCGCAATCTCACTATCAAGTTGAAATTTGCGAGCTTTATTGGTTTGGTGATAAACATTCTTTAAATGACCCCACATATCACAGGCAGCAGCATAAGCTTGAAGAGCAATAGCAAGAGAAGGATCAATTGAATTAAGAATCCAAGTAATAACCTTAGCATTTTCTTTAGCCCAGGTGGCTAAGGCTTTGGTATCAGTTGAAGTAGGCTTAGGTATCGACCCATCAAGATAACCAAACAGTCCTTGGCCTTCTACGAAATTCTTCAGGTGAAATGACCAAGCCATGTAATTATTTCCATTGAATTTAATGGGAATCACATCATATTTCTCCATATTAAATTATTATGAACCACAGCAAGTAACCAACCAAGAATAAGTTTAGAGAGGCAGCAAGAGAAGCTAACTTGCATACACAGCCAGCTATCAGAAAAACAACCAGCACAAAACAGTGCTTAAATCCAACCCAGATGACCTTGAATCTGGTGGCAGAGGAGGTACGTGGACCCCACAATCTGATCTAAGCCCCAGATCAGATAGTTCCCAGCATGCAGCACAATCAGCAGTAGTGGTGGGAATCAGAGAGTGACAACAGAGTGACAACAGAACAGAGCACAGTGCACCCAAGGGGTTCTGTTCTACACCAATCCAAGCCGAGAGAGAGATGGAGAGGACTAAACAGCAATCAGTCAGCAATAACCAGCAAGAGATGCTGAGTGGCTGGTTTAGATAAGTTACTGGAGCACTCAGATGAACTCCAAGCAAAAAAAGGGAACCCAACAGTGACCAAAAAACAGTCCAGACGACCACTGTGAAGGTGCTAGAGTGGTCACGTGGGGCCCACAATGGGATCAGACCTCTGATCAAAGAATGCGGTCTTCTGTGGGAGACTTTTTACTAACTTCCAGATCAGGTTGCATAACAAATTGATGAAAATCCGCAAAATTCAACGGATCTGATGAAAACTATCTTGTAAAACTATGAAAGCACAAGTAGCAGTAGATGGCCTACCTCTGATTTGTTAAAAATCCTGAAAAAATGCCCATAAATCTTAGAGAAGATGGGCGACTACTGTGGTGGTGATTGGTTTGATTTCTGGATGATCGGAAGATGGCCCACCTTGGATAGTCACCTTGCAGAATGACGATAGAGATTCTGCTGAGAGAGAGAGAGAGAGAGAGAGAGAGAGAGAGAGAGAGAGAGAGAGAGAGAGAGAGAGAGAGAGAGAGTCTTCAGATGATTGAGAAGCGATGGTGTTGATATGGAGAGATCCCACAGTGCTCTGATACCATGTTAGATATATGTGGAAGATAAGAAGAAGAAGAAGAAAAACAATATGGGAGAAGGTCGTGCCTTTACAGAGCATCGACAGTTCAATATATATTGATGAGATGCCTTAATCAAGGCTCTAATTAAGTAAAGATTACAAATTAGATACAAATCAGAATAACAAAAGAATGGAAAGAATCAATTATATCCTATACATAGAAGGAGAGAAATTAGGGAGTAAATCCTATCCTATACAGCTTTGAGTATATCCCATGCGTGGACTTTGTTCATGGGCCGAGCCGGGCCTGTTATCTTCTACACATGGGCCGAGCCGGGCCTGTTATCTTCTACACTTACTAGATGTAACCAGATGTATATCAACCATTTGCGCCACATCCAAGCTTTGCAACATGTGGGCATGACAATGGGTTGAGATTGGTATGGGTCGGGCTGAGCCCAAACCTACTCACACACCTACTCCACCCTACCCATGACGACTTTATGATTTGTGATGCCAAACTCTTCCTGTGATGGGTACAGATCAAGTCGGGTTTGACTAAGGTTATCACTATATATATTCTTGCACATAAGAGGACTCCAACCTGTAACCTCAAAAGTCTCCCACTTCGAAATGTCCACTAATAATTGTGCTACACAGGATTTGTATATAATAACCTAATAAGAAATATATAAAATAGTTATAAACGTGGTGCGGTGGGTGGAGGCATGTAAGGCTTGAACCTATCATGGTTCAAAATCTTTAAAACCATCCCTGTCCCAAACTCAACAAAACCACTATCAAACGTGCCCGTAGTATCCGTTTAACCCAACCGGTTGCCATCCCTAGGAGGCTAGGACCATGTTAAACCGAGTGTAAGTCACCTAAAATTCAGTAGGGTCACACATCTGATGATCTGCACATGTATATTGAAGGTGACTACCATCCCTTTTCCTTACATGCGTGGTCGTGATACTCGGCCTACATTTTGCATACATGGCACCTTGCACGTGTAGCCATAACTTGGCAGTTGTCTATTGGGTCATCAAAATGAAAGCCCTACTCTTTTGACATATTTTTTCCAGGTTACAGGTCTCAGTGTCTCAGTTCAAGTTATGAAAAACAAACTGGCACCTGCAACTGCAATGAAGAAGGCCGAACTAGAGATAGGATTTGGGAAGGGCATTTGCCGAGAAGCGGAGGTTTTGGAGATTGCTTCTAATCATGGAGTTATCTTGAAGAAAGGAAATGGTTACCTCATAAATGGGCAGGTTTTCAAAGATAAGGTGGAAGCGCAACATTATCTAGCACAAAATAATGAAATTACAGAAGAAATTGTAAGAATCCTGAGAAACCAGTTGCTGGGGAGCAGAGTATGATTGGCAATTATGAATCCATGAGTTGACTAACATGACGAGTGTTTCACCCTTAAATTTCACAAGGCAAAAGCAAAATACAGCGTTGCAAGTATGATCTTACATTTCTTTTATATACAACAAATGTCTAGAGAATCAACTATGTCCTTGTTGCAAAAAAAAAAAAAAGCTGTTGTTGAGGGTTACAATCATGCTTGTTGCTCGACAGACGGGGAATGACAAAAGTAGTTCTGCCTCTTTAGCAAATCAAGCATCTTAATAGCCGCCAGATGCAAATCCAGTCTACTCATCAAAAGTAAGTGGGACTTGTGCTTCAAAGTGAAGATCATTAGTGAAAGAAATGCTTCCTGTTTCCTTCTACTTTTTTGTAGAGACTTGGGATGCTTTCTGATCGAGGATTGCTGTCCATTGTTCATCAGTTATGTGGCTGATACTCGCGGAAGAACAACTGTATAAGCTGCAGTTAAAGCTGGTCCTACTCTCCCTCCCTCTCTCCATTGTTTTACGTAAAATTATTTGTGCTGTTAAAAGAAAATTGTATGAGCAACATTTGTGTCAAATCTTGGCGGATATTGTCCATGGTACATTCAACTCGGGTTTGACAACTTTACCCGTACAAACCCTTTTATTCTGGCCTGGTGGGAGTTGGTCTTGGAAGCCTGCAAGCAAATCCCGTTTACTGAGGCTCATTAGTTGTCAAGAAGATGCAAAGCAGATCATGTGGATCACTTGGTTTCTGCCAATGATGGTTTGCACTGAATTCCGTGGTGTTCCTTCCCACACGCCCTTCTGTTCATATACAAGGTGTGAAATAACAATAGTCGAACAGGTGGGATATGGATCTCAATGAGACTTGGGGAGTTCCATCATCTAACCCCTTGATCTATTGGCCCTCGAATCTAATAGTTTTATAAAACTTTACTTTTTTAGATTTTAATCCAATGGTAGATAAAAGGCTGGATGTATATATATATATATATATATATATATATATATGTCTCCTTTATATGAGGCCTACTTAGATGCACATCAATAGGCATGGAGATATGGCAATGAAAAGATTTGGGAATAGTTGAGGAGAAAATTTGGGAGCTGCTATATGCAAATCCGGAGTTGCTCCCTGCACATCCGTCCATAGGACCCTTGATGGACACCTCTGGAAAAAGACAAAAACACCCCTCCCTTTCTTCCCTCTCCCTCTCCCTCTCCCTCTCCCTCTCCATACTTGGCAGCCCACCCCCTCTCTTCCTCTCCTTCTCCCTCCTCTGTCGCCACCCACCACTTCTCCATCTCTCCTTATCGCTCCCTCTCCCAGCACCCACCTCCGCCCTCTCTTTTTCCTTATCGAGATAAAGAGAGGGCGAAGGTGGGCGCTGGGAGAGGGAGGGAGAGATGGAGAGGGGGTGGAGTTGGGCAGCAATGGAGGAGGGAGAAGGAGAGGTGGGTTGCCAAGCAAGGAAAGGGAAGAGAAGAAAGGGAGCGGTGTTTTCGTCTTTTTTAGAGGGGTCCATAGATGGGTGTGCAGGGAGCAACTCCGGATGTGCATATAGCAGCTCCCAAAAAATTATCACATTTTCAAATAAGTACATAAATATTTGAGTATTTCAAAAAAGTTTTTCATATTTCTTTCAATCAGTCCTCCAAAAAAAATACCCTTATATCATTTTTCAAGATTTTTCTATAATAAATTATTTAAGAAAAATGAATAAGTCCAACCCAAATGACATTGGGGCCCATTTCAACTACCTTTATAGATGGATGGTTAAAAAAAGGAGATTCCAAGTGACTAAAAAAAACTAGTCATTAAATGGTTATGATCATCAATTCCAAATGACTAAAAAAAAAACTTTTATGCCTTCTTGAAATATTCAAATCTCGATCTAGAATATTTTGAAATTGAATGATCAAAGGAGCCTGGCCGTGCAAACAAATTGGATGGTCAAAGGTGGACCCCAACTAGAAAAGGCTCAAATAGATATTTAGGAAGATGCTCTTAAGAAAGAAGGGCAGGTGCACTCAGGGGTGGAACCAGGAATTTTATTTAGGGGAGGGCCAAAGAAAAAAAGATTTAAAATAAAATTACAAAATATAGTAATAAAATACGTAGTAATCAAAATATTGAAGTTGTGCTTCATGTTCTTTCATTGAGTTGCAGTCATCAATTATTATCTCAGTTCTAAATTTCTTTGTGATTTCTTTTTCAATATATACAATTAAATCATTCATAAAAAAATCATATTCCATTATGTCGCGAAGTGCACTTCTAACAATCTTCGTAGTTAAGAATGCATTAGTATATCTACCCCCCATATATATATATATATATATATATGAAAAATATTCAAGTGCATCCATTCCTCACCATTTTGGTGAGGGACACTCCCCTTTTGGAAAGTATAAGTACAAAAAAGGGAGTGTCAAGTATATAGGACTCTCCTTTTTGTACTTAACACTTTCCAAAATGAGAGTGTCCCTCACCAAAATGGTGAGTCCTATGCATCATTCTCTCACCATATGGTGAGGGACAAACTTAATGGGTCCCACTAATCATGGCACATGTGGGGGATGAAAAGAGACATGTTGGATGAGCCCATATATCAAATTTGACTAAAGTACAAAAAAATATCAATATGGGTACCGATCCTTCCTATGCATGTAATCAGTAAATCACAATTTAAAATATTATTATTTAAAACCCCAAAGAAAATTAATAACAACTCATATTTAAAACCCAAACCATTCAAAAAGCATGGTTGCACTAGTTTTTATCTACTTAAAATAATTTTTTTTTAACCTGATTTCTCTGACATGGATAATAATAACCAAAACAAAAAAAAAGTACAATTATATTTATATATCCATGATGGATAAACTCCGATTGAGTTAAAAATTAATGTAATAGCAAGTAGACATTGATTTTAAGCAGATTAGATTTCAATATAAGCTACAAAGATTGAAAATACATAATGACATGTAGTGAAATCAATATTTCTATGCAATGTAAAAAAAAAAAAATTTGTAAAAAGGAAAGTGGGTTGGTCATTTTTTGTCTTTATTCATACTTCAAAACCTCTGTAAGTATGTAACCTACAACTCCTTCCAAGATATTCAACATGATTTTTCCTCTCATCTCTTGGATCATAAGGTTACTTATTTGTGCTCCTTTCCTTCATTTTTTTCCCCTTTCCTTTTCTTTTCTTTTTTTCATTCTAAGCTTTTTCCAAAATCAGTAATATATTTATTTTTTTTAGAGTCAAAACCATATTAAATAAAGTCCTAAACAATAAAGGGGCCATCAATTAACGGATGGCCATATAATGTGTGGGTCAAAGCCATTTTTTTAGGGGAATTTCAAGATGGAAGGGGCGGCCATGGCTGGCCCCTGCCAGCTCTGCCCCTGTGTGCACTTTTGTGAGGGCAAGGGCGGAAGGAGCTAGTGGGGGCAAAAGGGCGTTGGGATCTAGTTTAGGGTTTTTGTTTTTGGCCAGCCAGTCATATATCTAAAAGCAGACCATCTGGACCATCGGCATTTTTTTTATATAACTTTTTAGTTTATATCCTTATTCCGCTTCCAGACCACATCAGTCGAAATAGGGCTGTCAAAATTAACCGTGAAAATCGAACCGACCATTTGGTCGGTTTATAGATTTTTTTTTAAAACAAAATCGACCGAACGGTTTTTTTAAGTTTTTTTTTTCAACGGTCGGTTTTTATAATTACGTAGAAACCGTTCGGTTAAAACCGAACCGACCGAACAAAGTCTTTTATCAAAATGTCACTTGAGGCCATGATAGTTGAATAGTGTGGTTGGCTGGCACATGATGAAATAACAACATAAGTTATTAATTTGTAGAACTGAAAAACAGACCGTGATTTGTGTACATAGTTGTATGATTATATTTTTTATGTTTCTAAAGTGACATTATTGTCTCCATGTGGATTGCTTGTAACTGTAGGAATTTGGATTATTCAAGCCAGCCCTCACAGAATCTCTGAGGCTAGCCTTGTATCCATCAGTAGGGCCCATCTCTTCATTGTAAACTACTCATAAATCATACTGTCGTCTTCAATTTGGGTGAAATTTTTTTCTCTTTCCTGAACACCCCCCAACCCTTAAAAAAAAGGCAAAATTAGCGAAAGGTCCCTATAAGTGAATGTATCCAGCCTCCGGTCCAAGGAAAAACTTTTTAAGGCCTATGGTCCACTCAGCTAAACTTTTTCCAGCCTTAGGTCCCTAATTGCACACGTTCTCATTTTTATGGACTAAATTACCCATTCAACCATTTTAGGCATAAAACTTTAAATTTTTAAATTTTAAATCTTCCCTCCTCCCTCCTTCCTAAATCCTCTCGATCGGTAAATAGACAACCATTTCCTCCCTGCCATATTTGCCAGGCCAGGTCTCCCTTTGCATACAGTCTCTATTGCAGAAACCCAATCGAAGAAGAAGAAGCAAGAATATGCTCTGCTTGCTGATCTCCAACGCGACCTCATTCTTGAAGCAAAGGTGCGTTTTGGGAATGAAAGTATACCTGATACTTCCATCAGATCTGCAGCCTACCCATTGTTTGATCCAAGTGTTGCTGCCAATCAAGAAAATCAGTAAGTCTTCCATCAGATCGGCCCACCCATTGTTTGATCCAAGTGCTGCTGCCAATCAAAAAAATCACTCTAAGTCTTCCATCAGATCTGCGCCTCACCCATCTTTCGATGCAAGTGCTGCTGCAAATCTCAAAAATCAACCTGATCCCTCAATCAGGTCTGCGCCCCACCAATCGTTGGATGCAAGTGCTACTGATGCAAGTGCTTCTGAAATTCAGAAAAACCAGATTCTGCATGAAGAAAACGAATTTGGTAGAATATTATCCCCATTTCTGAAAGTCCAAGGAGTTCAACTGTGGCTTTGCCATGGAGGCAAGTGGCAAACCAATGTTGGCCTATGGGCAATGGCATGATCAGATTGAGTTATAGCTGCCACATCAGTCGGGTGGGCTAATTATTGTTATTTTATGTATGAACTCATCCTATTGATGAATGTATAAATTGGGCATGCGATTTTGGGACTTGCATCCAACGATTGGTGGGCTACACTCTTGATCAAGAGAAGAAGACGGAAGACGGAGATAAAACGATCAAGAGAAGATTATGGTCTTCTGGCCGGGAGTTGAGATTCCGGCTGGGTGAGATCGGGGGTCTTGAGGAATTCCATGAGGATCTGATCGTTGACAGCCGCATATCGCGATCCTTTGGTGGTGGCGATTGGAGACGGAGGCGGCGCTGAAGAAAAGAGGCGATGTGAGGGCGGCAGCAGATCTGTGTTCGTCGTTTTGATCTATTTTTGTCTTTTTTGTCAAATTCTGTGGAGGACCGACATCTTTCCGGTGATCGCTTTTGATTCTGTTTATCTTTTTTGTCAAATTTATCTGAGTTTTGTCCAAATTTATCTGAATTCTTATCAAATTTATCTAAGTGTTGTTCAAATTTATCTGTTTTCTGTCATATTTCTTTGTGTTTTTGGTAAATTTATCTGAGTTTTGTTCAAATTTATCTGAGTTTTTATCAAATTTATCTGAACGCTGTTCAAATTTATCTGCTTTCTGTCATATTCCTTTTTGTTTTTGGTAAATTTATCTGAGTTTTTTTTAGCAATTTTATTTACTTTTTTTAAATCTATATGCGTTTTTTAAAATTTATTTGCGGCTTTTGGAATTTATTTCTATCTTTTCAAATTTATTACATTTTTTGAAATTATTGCATTTTTTAAAACTTATTTTCGTTATTTTAAATTTATTTTCATTTTTTGAAATTTTCTTTGGATCTTTTGAGATTTATTTGGGTCTTTTAAAATTTATTTATATTTTCTGAAACTTATTTGGATATTTTGAAATTTTTTTGCATCTTTTTAAATTTTTTTGTGTTATGTGATTATATATTGCTTTTTTTTAACTTATTGTATTTTTTGAAATTATTTCATTTTTTAAAATTTATTTTCGTTATTTTAAAATTTATTTGTGTATTTTTAGAATTTATTTGAAAATCCGGGGATTCCATTAATCGTGGGCAATTAAATGTTTGCTGGCCATTATTAATGGGATATCCCACTAATCATGGGTTATGATTTAAAGAAAGTGTAAACTAGACATTTTAGGTATGAGAAAGTGTGGGAGGAACCTTTGGCTTTATGACTTTTTTTTGTGGATCTAAGGCCCTAAAGTGGAATGTTTAGGGACCTGTCGCCGAATGCCCAAAAAAAAAAACAACCAATTAACCGAAGACCGACCGAAACCGAAACCGACCGAACCGAAATGTCAGTTTCCAATATCCAGTATATGTACTTTGGTCGGTTTCGGTTATCGCAAAATTATAAAACCGAAAGTTTCGGCCCAGATATCATATGTCGTTAAACCGACCGCTTACTACCCTAAGTCGAAAAGGGTATTTAAAGATACAAGACTCAACTCATAAATGGTTGGTGGGGATTCACTTCCACGCGAATGGTTCAGTTCCAACTTGGGCGGAGAGGTCGCCTTGAAGCTCAGGCTTTTGTTGAAGCAAGCGGGCATGTCACATGTGTCGCACGCACCACATCCACATGGGTGGGTGCCAGGCTGTCCACCCACTCAACTCGGTGACAGTTGTCCGAGAGAGACGGCAACCAAAAGCCAGACACAAAGGCTGGCCAGCTGGCAACTGCTTACTACTTAAAATAATAATAAACACCACAATAGAATCATCAAAAACATATCATATCATATCATATCATATCATGTGTTGTCTTGCCTTCCACGACGATTCTGCAGCATGCCCTTTGGCCTTTGCGCACCATACAAATACAAATACAAATACAAATACGACTAAACTTTCATCACACCAATAACAATCAACCCCACCCAATCCATTAATGCCATTATCACACAATAAAAATAAAATAAAAAGACTTTTTTTTTTCCATCTTGATCTCGGGGTAATAACGTCTAAGTTCTAACACCAATGATTTTATAATTTCTCTCCACACAAATGTTCTGCAGTCCGTTGCAGCACTCTCACACGCCAAACGAGAAAAGATTAGTTTTTAGTCAACTCAATTCCAGAAACAAACCCTCTCCCTTTAATAACATAGAGTCCTGCTATTTGAACACAGGTTTTTTCTTTTCCCACACACACACTTTTTTAAAAAAAAAAAAAAAAATATGAAATGACCTCTTTGCCCATCCTCTTCCTTTCTATTTCCCCACCTCCCCCTTTCACCTCCAGCTCCGGCCAGCACCGGCACCGGCGCCGGCCGAACTCTTCCCCTTCTCTCTCTCCCTCTCCTCCCTCCCTCTCCCTTTCCCTCCCCACTGTTTTCTCCCTCTCCCTCCCCCACTGTTTTCTCTCTTTCCTCCTCCCTTCCCCCCCCCCACCTCCCCCTTTCACCTCCGGATCCGGCCAGCACCGGCGCCGGCGCCGGCCGAACTCCCCCTCTTCTCTCTCCCTCTCCCTCTCCCTCTCCCTTTCTCTCCCCACTGTTTTCTCCCTCTCCCTCCCCCACTGTTTTCTCCCTCTCCCTTTCTCTCCCCACTGTTTTCTCCCTCTCCCACCCTCTCCCTCCCCCTCCCCCATTGTTCTCTCCCCCTTCTCCCGGTCTCTCCCTCCCTCTCCTTCTTTCTCTCCCTTCTCCCCGCCTCTCCCTCTCCCTTCCTTTCCCCCGTCGGCAGCAGCAGATGCCGATCTGCTGCCGATCTGCTGCTGCCGACGGGGGAAAGGAAGGGAGAGGGAGAGGCGGGGAGAAGGGAGAGAAAGAAGGAGAGGGAGGGAGAGACCGGGAGAAGGGGGAGAGAACAGTGGGGGAGGGAGAGGGTGGGAGAGGGAGAAAACAGTGGGGAGAGAAAGGGAGAGGGAGAAAAACAGTGGGGAGAGAAAGAGAAAGGGAGAGGGAGAGGGAGAGGGAGAGGGAGAGGGGGAGTTCGGCCGGCGCCGGCGCCGGTGCTGGCCGGATCCGGAGGTGAAAGGGGGAGGTGGGGGGGAGGGGAGGGGAAGGGAGGAGGAAAGAGAGAAAACAGTGGGGGAGGGAGAGGGAGAAAACAGTGGGGAGGGAAAGGGAGAGGGAGGGAGGAGAGGGAGAGAGAGAAGGGGAAGAGTTCGGCCGGCGCCGGCGCCGGCGCCGGTGCTGGCCGGAGCTGGAGGTGAAAGGGGGGGTGGGGAAATAGAAAGGAAGAGGATGGGCAAAGAGGTCATTTCATATTTTTTTTTTTTTTTTAAAAAAGTGTGTGTGTGGGAAAAGAAAAAACTTGTGTTCAAATAGCAGGACTCATAACATAACAGGTAGGGGCCGTAGGGCGTCGACGCTTATTCCCAAGTAGAGCACCCGCACTCCTTACTCTTTGTATTGCTCTTAATACTGACTGGCCTTCCACCAATACAAAATAAAGTACAGCACGCAGTACCAATACGTGCAATGCAACTTCACATGAAACAATGGGGAATGGAGAACCCCACCTGCCCTAATAAGAACCAGAACCAAAAAAAAAAAGCCTTTCCACCTCGCATCACGTTATTAGTATCTATCTAATCACCAGTTCATTTGTTGAGGACAATATGTCAAAGTGAAGAACAAGCAGATGGAGTGGTTGTGCATGCGTGGGTGAGAGAGACCCGTGAACCTAATCATCTCCAGAAAAGCCTACTGCTACTATTTATTATTAAATCTACTATCACCACCGAATAGAAAAAGGATTTACTATTGAGAGCACAGAGTTACAGATGCAACACAAAAGAATGAAAATATCCTTATTGAATTCGCTAATGATAGTCTGACCTGGAACCTCAAATGATTTAAAAAAAAATATGCAAAATATACCACCCAATACATATATGCACAGTTTTTTTAGAAAAAAGAAATAATAGTAATAAGAGATTAACCATCTTATTATGGACACACATTCTAAAGTTTGAGCACACACTTATGTTTTGCTCAGAATCCAATCACCCAGCTCCAAAAGATACCCCTCCTCTTCTCTATCCAATAAAACACCTCGTCGTCTTACCTGCTGCCTGTCGAGACATCACCCCATATTGCAGGAATAAACACACCTTCTGAAATGACGGTGGACACCCCAACTCATCCAACAGTTTCTTAATTTTACTTGTATTCTGAAGCAGCAGGCATATCCTGCCTTATTTGTAAAGAAATCAATGAAGAGATGAATGATACATTAAAATATTGCCGACTCTCTCCAATTTCACGAAAACTAATAAAGAATTTAGCACTGCTGCCACTGCCTCCCACAGATGGACTACAATGGAGAGTTCAACCTCCCTATTATTCCATCACCTGAAGCAGTGAGGTGGACTCACCCATCAACAAAAATGCAACAAAACCTGTGTATTTTATCTACAAATTACAAGACCCCAGCACAGCATCGTAGAACTCACTGGTGATTTTGTCCTCTGTCCAGACAGAAATGTCAGAATGAGCTCCACGGAATACATCTCAATGTAGCCCCATTGGTGCCTCTAAATACTTTAATTACAGTCTAACCCACATTCCTCCAGCAATGGTCCATCTGATTTGGCCAAGAAAGGATCGATGCGAACCCACAAAAGGGAGAAAATCGAAGCAAGGAGAATAGACCACACTATAATGATTGTTGGAGTCCTGTTTTGCCGGCCCAGCATACCTTTGAGGAAGGGATAGAGATGGACAATCACCCAAAAGGCAAAGAAGAGCTTACCAAACAAAGGTCCCCAGGATTCATAACCATTATTGATCGCATTTGAAATACCGGCCACTACACCAATTAGATTTATTACCAACAGGGTTGTCGGAGGGATAAGTAACGTGGTCCACTTAAATGCATACAGCTCCGAAAAATCTTCATCATCACCAGCTTTTGATGTCACTGTGAAATTGGTATCAACACCAGCAAGAACCTTCAAGAGGCCCTGAAAGACTGCAAATAGATGTGCAGAAACACCTCCGATGACCCAAAATTGCTCATTTCTCCACCAATCATCAATGCCAACACCGCTCCACCTCATTTCCAAAATACTAGTGGCAAAAATACAGATAAAAAGTGACAGAAACCATAAACTAGCAACATTGCTAAGCTGCAGACAAACAGAAACAGATGAATCAGCAAAGCTCTGAGATCAATGACTATCAAGCAGTTAGGTTTTCAATTTTAAAATTATTTTTCAATCTTCATTACCTCTGGAGTGATAAATTTCCCAGTGAGCAGGCAAACAGCCGGTAATGTACAGTAAGCAAGCAAAGGAATTGATGTCCAAGGATATACTGTAGCATTTATGTAAGATAGACGCTCCAACCATTTCAAACCACCACCATAACCATACCAGAGGGGGCAATGCCTGCTCAAGAAAATTTCCACTGACCCAAGAGCCCACCGAAGGACCTGGTGCAGACGATCCGAAAGATTGATAGGCGCAGAACCTTTGAATGCTGGCCTTGATGGAATGCAATATATTGAACGCCAACCATGGCAATGCATCTTAAAACCTGTCAATATATCTTCTGTAACGGAGCCATAGATCCACCCAACCTAGAACAAAGGGAAAGCATGGTCAAGGACACCCACAGAATGTGAGGGCATTCATTTTCTGAGAAGGGGACACAGCCAGTAAAATTACCTCCTTTCCCCAGTCTGTCTTATCTTCATAGCCACAGCTGATGACATGGATTGCTTCTTTAAGCAACGAAGCAGGGCTAGCACTTTTCAGTGCACCACCATCCTCAAGCAAAGTAGATGCAACAAACACAGGAGACTGCCCAAATTTCTTTTCCAACTTTTGCTCAGACATCAGAACACATTTCTCACTATCAATCCCTGCAGACAGTGCATCACCAGTTAGCAGGTTGAATTCTAGCAAACAACAACCCACAGATGGGGTTATCAAGATACGAGATAAAGTGAATAGATAGGAAAAGAAACAGAACCAACCGCATCATCTTTATTGACAACAATTGCCCAGAGTTCTATGAAACTAGTAAAACCATATATACAATGGTGAACAACATGAATATAATAGTAAACATACAACTACAACGGTCAAGGATTTTCATAAACTCAGAGTAACATATCATGAAACTCCAAATTTTAAAGATAATATAAAATCTCAGTTCTAGCACTCCAGGGGAAAAACCAGTTACCTTCAATTCCTTCTTCAATACCCTCCAAAGCAAAAACAGGTGCTCCTGCCTCACCTCTCCTAGAACTTTTCTTTTTCTTTTCTTGCTTAGTTTTGGCAGTCTTCTTCTTCCTCCTCCCCGAACAACAGCACCCAAAGCAGCACCACTTTGGCCAGCAGTTGCAGGTCCTTGTTGGTGGCTTCTTTGTTTTTGGAGCATCAAATCCATAAAGTGCCTGTCTCCTGAACACACATCCAGTACCAACATAAATTGGTCCTTGGATCCCATCCAAGCCTTTCATATTAATCTGTGCCAGGCAGAAGATTTATTGTTAAGTCTCTCGTAAACATTCTAAAAGAGAAACCAACAGAGAAAAAAGAGGGGGGACTGGCTTCAAAGCTTGGAAATCCATGCTTACATCAAAGAACACGGTGTTCCGATTGGCATAACGATCATGTAGGTCAATGCCATCAAACCTCTGCGGAAACTGAACATAGCACACTTTCTTTCCAATCAATGGGTCCATCATAAAGCACATTGACTCTCTTAGAGCCTTACTGTTGTTGATGTAGTGGTCACAATCCAAGTTCAACAAATAAGGTGCATTTGTGAGAACTGCAGAGACTCTAACCTGTTGGGCATTAAAAAAATAAGAAAAGAATATAAAAATTTAAAAAAAAAAAAAAGACAGAGAAGTCACGCACCCACATTGGACAGCAGTAGACTCGTAGTTTTGTAGGGCATTGGTGTCAGAAAATGCGACATGCCAAAACCGCTTTAATAAAAGAACATGTCAAAATATCCACATGGCAAGTCCTTATTCATAGGAAGCTGGTATAATGTCATATTTTGGCATGTGGATAAAATATTGACAAAAATTTATCCTCATGAATAGGGAATGCATCGAAGTACTGCCAGCAATGAATACATAAGTTATCTTTAATACTTCGCCCAATATTTTGCCACTAAAGTCAATGACCTGAACTTATTCTGACCCATACCCAAGATATGTCCTGACACATGCCAAACATCGCAATGGTATCTCTTTTGAAGGCATTTCTATTTTGTTGGATAATAATAAATTACTGCGACCAGAAAAAAATTAAAATGGCCATTTACCAGAGCATTCATAGCACCAGCCTTTTTGTGGTGGTTGAACCCAGGTCTCTTCTCCCTAGAGACATATACCAAGCGTGGCAGTTCATTGCCTTCTGTATCATGCCCACCGCTTTGGCCTAAAAAGACCTGAATTCCAAGGGTAGCAGAAAATTAGCCATAAAAAAAAATGCTGGAAGAAAAATAAAGTATTAATAGTTAAACAGAGTTTACTTGAAATTATTACCTGAATCATCCCAGGATGATCTCGGACATTATTCCCAGGCCACAGAGTGCCATCTTGCATTGTCCATCCTTCTTCTGGAACCTTCTGAGCCTTCGCAACCAGAGCATTGATCCGAACCTTAAATTCCTCATACTCTCTCTGCACCAATATCACTTCAGATCACAGAACAAACACAGTAAATTAAGTTGTCATGGACAGAAGAATGTCTGCAATTACAATACCTTCATTGCCCTACGTTCCTTAACGAATGAAGGCAAGACCTTATCCTTTAGATAATCTATCTTTTGAGCAAAATACCACTCTGGCGCTCGCGGCTCAATATTGAATTTCTTACTGAAAGGGACCCATTTCCTTGCGAACTCTGAAGTTTCTGATAATGCTTCAAATGTCAGCATTGCAGCACCATCATCAGAAACATAACAGGAAACTTTGTCGACGGGGTAGTCCACAGCAAGAATTGACAGAACTGTGTTCGCAGTGACCAGAGGTGGCTCCTTTAGAGGATCTACTGTACTCACAAATATATCAACTGAAGACAGTTGAGATGGCTGGCCTTCCTTCTCATACCTGTATGGACAAATAGTTAGGATTTAGGAAGGCTCCTCAATTGAACTGGACAAACAAGCAAAAAAAGCTTCAGTAAAGTTGGGAAAAAAACAAACCTTAAGGACAGCCTATCAAGATAAGTCTCCCTGTCAATTGGCAACCACTTAGGGAACTGATCAAGAATCCATGAAATGGCAAACCAGATTTCGCAGATGACAGATACGAGCCACAGTGCATAGGCATCATTCACGGGATGCATTACACGATAATGAAAGAAGAACCCGAGGACTACAAGCCGAATTATAATAATCATTCTGTATGGGTTGATTTGGCTGGATGGAATAGGCGTCTTTCTTGATAAGGGCTGTCTAGCCTCATCCATTCTGATAAAGAAAAGGGACTGATATAAGAATCCCATGACTAGCAATTAAGTAGAGATACAATAGGCAGTTAAATTAATTAAATAATTGGAATACTTGAAGGCAATTGTAAGCAGTAATACCAAAAATAGTAACTCCATGAGCATCGTCCTAGTTGAAGAATGCTTTCAACTAAAAATGTAAGCTCATATGGCTAATCCATCAGAACATCCCAAGCAGTTGAGTAATTCACTACCATATCGGAAAGCATCATTTCCATTATCACTGTCATGAACACATCATAGATTCTGAAAGAAGATTTCAAGAGCTTGGGGAGACAAGTGACAATTAAGCAGACTATACTATCAAAATGCACTAGAATTAGGAACTATTTATAAAATGCAATATCGTTAGCAAAGATGGCCCACCATCAACTCTTGCTTATAAAAATCAGTCATCACAAGTTTCCTCATTGTTTTAACTTTTATCTATCAAGATATTGCACTCCAGAGTTGTCCCCATTCTGTAAGGGCTCAGAAGAGAGAGTGTGTGTGTGTGTGTGTGTCAGTTAAAATGATTAAACCGTCAGAACAGCAGATGGCTCGACCTATGGAAGGCGATTAACATAAACAATCCACCCAAATATCAAGAACTGCACAAGTGAGTTGTCAACTTGGACAACATAAAATCATTGTTGGGACAAATACCATCACATCATCCATGAACTAGATTTTAAAGAGGTTTCAACAGCTTACAGGGGTAGATCTGGTCCATCGCCATCATTATCCCAATCCTTGCCACCATTTTCACTTCTCATCACCTGTAACTTTTCTTGCTTTTGCTTCCAGCTCTCCATCCTCTCCTTCCAAGCAATGCTTCCATAACCATATGCAGCCAAGTCTTTGGAAGGGTCCATGGATCTGGGTTGCACTGCACGAGAATGGGAAAGAATCAACATTGGGTGGGAATCACTGGACCTCTCAAAGAAAAAAGGGAAACTCAATGGCAAATTCCTTTATAATAAGTAACTACACAAGAAACTAAAGAGATTAATGGTTTGAGGGTCTTTAATGGTTTGAGGGAGATGTGTGAAAACCTGGAAGACTCGGATCTGCAAAAGGAAGTGGATGAATTCTTTTTCCTCCACCGCCACCCATGAAAGAAGGTACCAAAGCATGCTGTTCAGGAGGGATGTCATCCACCTGCCATGAAGAAGATCATCATCATCAACATCGATGAGAAACAGAAACAGATGTAAGCAAGAAGAGAAGAAGAGCAGCCAGTTTTTTTTTGTTGTTGTTGTTGTTTATTTTCCAACAGAACAGTTAAGGCATAAAAAAAGTACCATCTGGCCGTTGGTGAGCAAAGGAACTTGAGGGATTGTATGGAAGACTTGAGGCACGTCGGAGGCATCACCACCGCCTCGTCCATAGTTCATGTGACCCTGAAGCATAGCCTCCGTGAGATACTGCATATCCTGCTTGTCCCTCCCCACGAAATTAAATTCATTCTCGAGATCATCGATGCCATCTTCTTCTTCATCGCCTGCAACTCTGGCACATCCTGGAGAAGAAGAGGAGGAGGAGGAAACAGCATTTCATTCATTTTCAGTCACAGACACAGACAGGAAAGAAAGAGAGCAGAGCAGAGCAGAGCAGCAAGCAAGGGACTGTAAGATGTTGTGGGGTGGGATAGAAAACCCTTTGCCGACAACAACAATTCTCAGTAACTACACCGTCTACACGAGAAAGAAATCTCAAAAAATGGAAATAAAAAAAAAAAAAAATTTCTTCTTCTTCTTCTACCCTTATTATAACAAATGCCAGGTAGAGAAATTCAAAGCGATTCATCAGAACACGTTGCCAAAAAGAACGAACCCAAAACTATGAGAAAAAGAAGGGACGGATTTGAAGAAACAGGACAAGGTTTTTTTTTTTTAGATCTGGCAAACAGTAACAGAGAAAGAGAAAACAATTAAATTACTTTACCCTTGAGGCGTTTGAACCTGGTCTTGCACTGAGGGCAGACCTGGTTTCCTTCTCTACGCTCGTACTCATAGCAAGTCCTGCAAACTGGGAATGCACACTCATTACAGGCAACGAAAAGCTCTCCATCCACTGTTAGCCCGACGTCATCCCCACAAATCTGGCAGATTTGGCCACTCAGCTGTTGCAATGGCTTCGGCTGCAACCATAACCATAACAACCACAACAACCAAAAAAGGGACGATAATAAATCATAAATCCAATCTCCATGAATTCTCTCAACAGCAGAGCACAGAAAGATCCCTCCCTCCCAAAATAAAAAATAAAACATAAAAAATAAAAAGAAAAGAAAAGAAAAGGAAGAAGAAAAAGCAATGCAGAAATGGAATTACTTACACCAGATTCTCCTTCCCGACGGATGACAACGAGCTCATTCCTGTTGTGAGAGCCTGCAACTAAACCAGCACTCGCCTCCATTTTTATCTTTTAGAACAAGACGCTCGTTTGAGAAGAAGAAAGAAAGAAAAACTCGGTTCCTCCTCAGCCAGATCTGGTCACGTCACCCCACCCAAATTGCGCTGCGATCTTAAAAGGAAACTCAGTCAGTCAGTCAGTCTGTAGGGAACTGAGAGGAGCTCCCACATCTGCCTGCCTGGCTGGCTATCGTGAGAGAGAGAGAGTAGGGGAGGGGAGGGGAACAAGCTTTATGAGGCGATGGAGGAAGCTCTCTCTCTCAAGGGCAAAAACACCACCACCGACACTCCCCCCTCCCTCTCTTCGCCTCTTATTATTCTTTGCTTCTTACCACAGGCGAAGCAACAAGAAATAAATAAACTTGTTTCCTTTCAGTAAAATTGTCGAGCTAGCATCATCGGTGCAGTGCCTGAGAAACAAAAGCCCAGTCAAGAATAGGGAAAAAGAAAGAAAGAAATGCCCTTGACAAAAAAACAAACACACATAAATGCCCTTGACAAAAAAACAAACACACATAAATGCCCTTAACTGGTACGAGTAGTACAACACCAGCCAACTCCTAGCCCTCGCTTCATCTGCCACTCGTTTTCTATCTTTATCAATATCTCCGCCGACACAATACGCGTCAAGAGACCCCGCCCCCTCTCCGTCTCCTATTAGATGAAAAGTAGCAGTAGGAGTTAGCCTTTTTTTTTTTTTTTTAACTGTTGGTGGTTTACGCTATGTTTGGGAAGGGAGTGGGGATAGGAGAGAGGGGAGAGGGAGGAAAAATTTGAAAAAAAAGAAAAATAGAGAAGAGAAAAAATTAATTGTACCTCATCACCGCACTTTTTCCTCTTCCTCTCTCATTTTTTTCCCCTAAAGGTTAATAAAAAATTTAAAAATTCAAGAAGATGTGGATTTTTTTTATTTTCTTGCACGCATCAAACTAGTACTAGTACTTGAAATTAAAGAAAAAAAAAAAAAAAAAAAAAAAAAACCAGAGGACAACGACCGATTGCGGGGGGGGGGGGGGGGGGGGGTTTGAGCAATTGGTTAATCGGTCGGTTATTTTAAAAAATTTTGACCAAACCGATTTTTTGACCACTTTAATATATTAACCGAACCAAACCGATGTTTTGTTTTGTAAAAGTTTTAACCGAACCGAATTATTTAGGTTCGGCTTTCGGTCGGTTCGGTTAATGTGATGTATTTGTTGGACTTAATAATTGCCCAAGTTTTTGAAAATTTAGAACTAGATTGCTATATTATATACATTTCATTTGTGAAATTGGGCTTAATAATTGGCCCATAAATTCATTATCCATAAATGATATATCATAGAAGTGCTTGAAAATACATTCAACACAATTACACAAATAGACAATAACCATAAACAACACTCTAACTAACAAGTCTAAAAATATTTAGTGGGCTGGATAATGGGTAATAAAAATATTCAAAACAAAATTGCATATATTTCGGTTAATCGGTTAAATAAGATCATTAACCGAACCGAAATTATATAACCGAATTTGCTAGGAAATTTACCCGAACCGAACCGAATTACCCGAAATAACCGAAATTAAATTTCGGCTATGGTTCGGTTTAGTAAATCGGTCGGTTCGATCTAGATAGGTTAAAAAAATGGTGAATAAAAAAAACACACATAAATGAACAATAAAAGTTGGAAGCTTCGGAAAAACATCTAAAAAAAATCAAAGTTAGTAATAAAAGTATTAATGGCAAAGAAACAGCGCTCTGCACGTGCGGGCATCAGCGGTCCCATTGCGTGGGCCGGAGACACCTACCACAGCTGTTGCCCCCACCCCTCTCTCTCCCTTTGACTTGCCTTTTCTAATTGTAGAGGATTCGGGCATCTTTCTATCGATCTCTCTTGCTTAGTTGCTAGTTGCTAGTTGCTAGTTGCTAGATGCCTTTTTCTGACCGACAGCAGTAGCTTGGCTTATAGATAGATTTATCCTACCCTCTTATTTAGTTGCTCCTCCTTGATAGGAGCCGAGACGCAACATCATCCTCCTCTCAATTTCCATCATGACCAGCTTAACGACGAAGTCAGAGCATATTATGGGTCTTTTTAACTTTCAAGAAAATTAAAAGAAAGAAGAATTTGTGATATCTCTGTGTTTTTTCAGTTCCTAATAAGAATCAATTCATGCTTGTATTTTAAATTGCTAGGATTCGTAAATCGATGGGGATATTTCCGAACCGCCAAAGATCTCCAACTCAGCAGCGCCGCCCCTTTCTCAGCGAGTCTTGGTCTCGGCATCTTCCAGCTCGGCCGCATACCTCAACTCGGCCAACTCCATCTCGGCCAGGTGCTCCCACCTCGGTACAAGTATTCCACCGCGGCACTTCTGCCAGGTCTCCAACCAAGTCGAGATCGCTCCCGACCTCGGTCATTCCTGACCTCGGTTCCATGTACCGACCTTCGGTCACTCTCGACCTCGATCATACATCTCGGCAGTTGTACTTAAAGACCGACCAGAACGGATACTGACAGCTATCCTCCCATGGACACTCAAGCACGCTACAAGACGTGCAACAAGACAAGGGCACCGCCCGTATCTACTGACATATCGCCCTCCACAGCTCCCAAGGCGCCAGGATATGGCTTGATGAAATAAGTGGGCTACGATGGGACTGTCATTGATGTCAAAATAGGCTACGATGAGACAGTTAACTACCTCCCTGCCTCTTCTCCTCTCTTTATAAACACAGCTACAGCTACAAAGCAAAAGGGAGAACGGGACGCCATGAACATTCTGGTACGCCCATCTTCTTCCCTAAAAATCTCCATCATTTGCTTAGTTCCCACACTAACTTAGGCATCGGAGAGCCCTGCGCTACCCACAGCGAGGGTCCTCTGACCTTCTTCTTCCTTCCTCTTCAGGTTTCAGGCATGCAGCGATTCTTCCCAAAGAGCTCCAGCTCCATCATATTATTTTTGTGAGTCTCAAAATCACTACCCCTCGGTCTGTAAATTTTTGTGCACTTACGGATACATTCACATGGATTAAAGGTATTTTATAGTGATCTGATCAAAGTTGAAGATATATACAAAAATGGCACATATGAAAGAATTGCTTGACCGTCACTTTAATAAATTAAATTCAAAGAGGCACCTGAGTTATCACCTAAAACATTTCATCCCTCACGTCTTTTGCATTTTAAAAAGTACCATATTAAATTGTGATTACTTTTTAAAGAAACAAATTTCTTTCCTGCTCTTCCAATAAAACCACCTTCACCATGATTGTTCATAAATTCATTACAAAGCAGGCAAATTGACCCTATCCAGGTTATGATATGATGGCTTTTTTTAGAGTTAAAAGACTTAAAGTGCGATGGCCCACCATCAATAACACTCAATAGGATTGAATTGCATGCAATTGGATAGTGATTTTGTGTTTGTCTATTGTTGGAAATGGTTTGGTTGCTTTGGAGAGACTAAGAGACTGACTGCTGAATATGTTCTCTCTCATCATTACACATTGACGGCCAAGATGAATGTGCAGCGACAGCATGACACTACAGTCAGCACGAAGAAAACACTAATTATAGCACATTTTCAAAGAATTCCAGGCTCCATTTGTAGTGGTCATCGTTAAAAATGCATGTGGATCGGAGCAACAAGAACAAGAAGTGAAAGAAACTAATAATAATAAAACATTGGCTAGTGGAAAATAATAATAATAAATGTATCAATGGCTCAAATCCAAAACAAATAAAATGATGTCGTCAAAGATGGCTTGATCATGTGGTTAAAGAACAAAAACTACTCCTCTACATAGAATCAAACGACCTTTTGTCTGCTCTAAAATGCATGGGGATTACATGCATGGTTACGAGGGGTCTAAAAAAAATCGAAAAATCATCTAACCGACCAAACCAAACCCACAGTTAATAATTGTGCTTCACGATTTCAATTACGATTATTAAAATTGAAAACTGCTCTTAACGGTTCGGTTTCAGTTTTCAATCTCGACTCACGGTTATTAACCGAAACGAACTGTAAAATACGATTGGGTTAACCGTTTTTCCAAAACACATGGTTAATCGAACCGTTACACCCCAACCCTTTATTATTTCATTTGTCTATATAAATATTTTAATTCTACTTTAGTATTTTGAAATTACGTAATTTATTACCTAAGATATTTGGCTTTAACTTTTGAACATGTATTTTGCATTTTGGAAAAGAAAAACATGTATTTTAAGTGACAATTAATCGTAACCGAACCGTCTAATACGGGTAACCGTGGTTTGATTTTTTAACGATTTTTTTAAGGTACGATTACGATTACGGTTTTTAAAAACTGAAAATCATAGAATACGACTCGATTAATAATTTCTCCAAAATACACAGTTAACTGAACCGTTACGCCCCTAATAGGTATTCATTTTTCCCTCTTCTTTTGAATCTATTTTCATAAGAGGACAGGTAAATAAATGCTCATTTCTTTAAATCCACCTTTTTATTTTTCTTTTTTAGTAACTTAAAAATTTCTATACAATTTAATGCAAACCACGAAACAAGTAGAGATATAAAAGGGAGTAGTTAGAAGTAGCAAGTTAAGTTCTGCCGTAATACAAACTGTGAAAATCACCCTGCCTTCGTCATTGGGGTCCATTGTAAATCTATTGTTGAGCGGGCCTCATCATATTTTCATTATTGAGTGCAAGTGCAACTAGTCATAATTCCCATCATTAGGTGGTTTATCTTCTTATATTGAGTTGTCATCTCCTTGGCCCCCTTATACATGGGTCTGCACTTTAGTGATTACCATTAATCAGCCATGTTATGTCTGACCAAAATGATCTAGGCCCGAAATGGAAGTGGGCCCTAGCCTCTCAAGGTTAAAATGAGTATAATGGATTAGCCATCTTATAAGCATCTATCAAAAATCATACTCATCGAACTTTATGAGCCATCCAATCCTAAGGAATTTTTTTTCTCAATCATCCAGTTTGGAGGTTGGGATTGTATGACAAAGAATGTTTGGTGGAGCTATTTTTGCTAGATGGGTATGGTTGAAGAATTAAAAATCATGTAATCATGTTGAAGCTAACGCCTACATTGAGAAAACTTCTTTCTTTTTTTTTTTTTCCTATTATTGAGAGGAATTGTAAACTACCCTAGTCATAAATTAGCCTAATCCATCTGTAGGTTCTCTGTACTCCACATGCTTTGTTCATGCCATGGGTCGATCCTTGGCACTTAAGGTGAGGTAGGAAGCCTTTACCACCAGGTTATCCCACGATCTCCTACATCGATAACCTATTTGCTTGCATGGAAGACATGAGAATTGAATAAATGGCAATTGTTGCTCTAAGTGGTTCAAAATGAATATCCAAGGTAAAGACTAAAAAATTAGCATCCTTTTATGGAAAATAGAACAAGGGAAGATGATAAATTAATATTGAGTAATCACCCTATTAATTTAAGTTCTAGGAAAGTCAATGTCTCATCTACACCTCTATCTTAAATACCTTCGTCACTCCCCTCTTTAATAATCTCTCACCAATGGAGCTCATTCGAATCACGAATTCCTATGTATTCTAAGTTTATATTAAAATACATAAGAATCAAATACATATAATTCATATTATAAGTGGTTATTTTTATGAAAAAAATAAATATTATACTTGAATTAAATAATTTTATGAAAAAAAACCATAAAATGACAGAGTTGTTTGTATATTTTTTTATGAACCTACCCATGCTGACAATATCGTCAAGTAATGAATTGTAGATTGAGAAGAGAGAAAGCCAAGTGATGATGGAGATGGATCCATGAAATTGATTTAGAAGCTGAATAAAAATGAGTATTGGGAATCGAAAATGACAATATCGTCAGCACATAATCAATGTTACATTGTCAATCACTTTAGTTAAGTAAACCTTGGCCAATGTTAATTAATAGGGGTAGAATATGTAATTTGAATGGCTCGAAACAAGAATATGTGGGCCATGTGGCCCCTGCACCTTTCAATCAAAGGGTATGGAAAATTTTAAATTAACAAAGTAAATTTACTATTTGGTTGTCATTTGATTCTCCTTTTATTCAAGTGGCACTTAGCTCAAGCGACAAGCATGTTTATTAAACTATGAATAAATTTTTTTTTTATTTTCTAATGTATTTTGTTTTTTATTTTTATTTTATGTCTTTACCGATTACCCCCAAAATCACTCATAACTAAAATAAGACACACAATAAAAGACTTTTTCCTATTTTTAAGGTTATGATATATCATCAATTTCCTTTTTTTCTATAAATTAGTTTTTTTTCTCTTTTTCCTATATTTTATTGTCATTATTAAATCAATTCCATTAGTCAAAACTCAAAACCCCTCAAATCAGAAAATGAATATCATTTGCTCCGTCTCATGAGCACGGAGAGTACTTTAATTGAGCTTTATCTACACTCACTCTCTCTCTCAAAAAAAAAAAAAAAAATGTTTTCTCTTTGATATCTAAACTCTCTAAAAACCAATATTATTCCAGAATAGTAGTTAATTTAATTGAAATGGAAAGATTGGTAGTTCCAACTAAACCCAGCTGAGCAGTCACTCTCGTATGCATCTAGAACATTGGGCATTGGGATTAAACACTTCACGTGAAGAACGGCCCCTTACCCGAGTGGTAAGGAGCGACAGTTCTTACCTGCTGTCCGATGTTTGAACACCAGGTACATCACGTTTTCTCGCTTGTGCGGGCTTCTTTTTTACTTGTGCGGCTTTCTTCTTACTTGTGCGGGCCTTCTTACCACTTGAGTGGGCTGCCTTCTCGTGTGTTTACAGGCTCTCTCTTGGGACCCAACCCCCTTAGATGGGGTACCAAAAAAAAAAAAAATTTCATGTGATTCCATTGTAGGAAAATTTTCTCCCACAAGCCACTTGGGCCCACCTTTCCCCGGTGCCACCCCCTTCACAGGCTTGTCCTCCCATGTCTTGCATGAGCCCACAATTTTATATTCATTGATCATTGGATTGAATCTCAAAACAATCAATGGTTAAAATATCATTAAATTTTTAACAGTGGTTAAACCAAAGGCTGTAATATGATGACATTGATTTTATTTTATTTTATTTTTTTGCTGAACCTTATCCATATCCCAATGATAGGAACGCATTTGAGTGGTCCCCCAAGAACCGGACCGCATATAAACAGGATACAGGAGAAGTTTTCCTTGTAATTAAGGTGTGCTGTATGTGTGATTAATCAAGACACCATCACCACCATCTATAGATGGAGATTTTCAATTACACTGGACTTTTACTGGTTCAAAGTGCAAGGGGGTCAGTTTGCTAAAAGTCGCTAGAATCAACTACCGAGAGCCAAAAGAGTCAGGGCCTGCATCCATTTTCCCACTTACATCTCAGTTAAGAGAAAGAGACACCCAAACTACCGATAGCACAAAACTTAACGCCAAAACCTTGGCATTGTATACGAAAATTAATTTTATTAAAGCGGAGAGCGGACTAGTCTCCTGACAACTACTCTCCTCCTACTATACTCTCTAACTAAATGAACGATTTAATTTAGTTCGGTCGGTATGGTATTAAACAATCTACGCCCATCTATATAGATGCCAACTTTCCACATCATCTCCTCCTCCTCCTCCTCCTGCTCCTGCTTGAAAGGTCAAAAAAAAAAAAAAACATTTGCCGACTTTATTGTCATGGTTTCGCTTGAACTAAAATAGAAAGTTGGAACCACCCAACTCTGAACAGATCAGAGCGATACATTCTTTCCCGTTTTCCTTTCTGCCCGTACTAGAGATTCAGAATTTCAGATATCATTGACTTTTATACCATCATCAGGAAGGAGAGAGAGAGATATTTTATATATAATAAAGTACAGAGCACCGCCCTTTACATTATAGGAAATTTTATGTTTCTTTTACATTGTTCCGCCAAAATATTTTACAATTTTACATTGCCACCCTCCCAAATCCCAATGCAAGTTTTCCTACAGCAGCCACTGTCACCTTATTGTTAATTAGTTCTGCCATTGCCACCCAATGTTATTGTTCTCCTTCTTCATTGCGGGAAAGTTTTTTACTCCAATAAAAATTATGTCTAATGTCAAATTCACCCTATTCAAAATGCATAGTTTGATTTTTTTTTATCTTTATTTTAATTGTATAATTTAGATGCAATCAATCTGACGATGAAGATAAGTCTAGTTCAAGACGGACTACCAAGTCTTGAACCCGTGACTTTCTTTATGCGCTCCTAATCATGCACCCATAGAGACACAAGGAAGATCAGTCAAGTATTTTAGTTTTTTGGTATTTAATAGCGATTCTTGCAAAAACAATCAATCTTGATTAACTTACTCTGAATCTAGTGAAATTGGGCACATGTTATTTTTAGTGTATTTCTAGATGGATTCCAATTGGATGGATGTATTGGATGGATGTAAGGAAACAGGCGTGATATAGTTTGTGGATCATTCTCACCTACCAAATATAAGAGGGTTAAAACATTTTACAATGTAAAAAAAAAAAGGGGCATTTGGCGATAGGTCCCTGAACATTTCAATTTATTGCCTTAGGTCCACAAGAAAAAGTCATAGAGCCAAAGGTCCTCTCACAATTATTCACACATAAAATGTCCAATTTGCCCTTTCTTTTAATCATATCCCATGATTGGTGGGATATTCCATTAATAATAGCCAACTAACATTTAATTGCCCACGATTAATGGAATCCCCAGATTTTCAAATAAATTCTAAAAACATACAAATAAATTTCAAAATAACAAAAATAAATTTAAAAAAAATGAAATAATTTCAAAAAATGCAATAAGTTTAAAAAAAAGCAATATGTAATCAAATAACGTAAATAAATTTAAAAAGATGTAAATAAGTTTCAAAATATCCAAATAAATTTTAGAAAATATAAATAAATTTCAAAAGACTCAAATAAAACTCAAAAGATCCAAAGAAAATTTCAAAAAATGTAAATAAATTTAAAATAACGAAAATAAATTTTAAAAAATGCAATAATTTCAAAAAACTGAATGAATTTGAAAAGACACAAATAAATCTCAAAAGGCACAAATAACATTAAAATACACAAATAGATTTCAAAAAACGCAAATAGATTTGCCAAAAAACTCAGTTAAATTTTAAAAAATAACCCAGATGAATTTGCCAAAAATATAGTTAACTTTGAAAGAAACACGGATAAATTTGATAAAAAACATAGATAACTTTGATAAAAACGCAGATAAATTTGTCCAGAATACAGATAAGTTTGACAAAAATACAGATAAATTTGACAAAAAAATAGATAACTTTGTCAAAAATACAGATAAATTTATCCAGAACTCAGATAAATTTATCAAACACTAAGCTGGGCTTAGTCATAAACTCAGATAGATTTGTCCAGAATTCAGAGAAATTTGTATGAGAATTCAAATAAATTTGCGCAAAAATGAAATAAATTTGATAAAAATGAAAAACTCAGATAAATTTCATAAAAACTCATATAGATTTCTCAAAAAACTCAAATAATTTTTCCAAAAACTAAGATGAATTTATCAAACACGAAGATGGGCTTCTCTGCGCAAACTGGGTCGGGTCAGACTGGACCTGGACTGACCCAATACCTGGGACGGCCCAACTGGGTCTTCTTCCTCTTCGATATCTGTTCTCTGCTACAGAACATAGAACGCAGCGCCCAGGCTCTTCTGCGGTTGTCTTCCGCGGCGACGATGGATCTGGGCTATGGGCTGGGCTTCTGTAGCAGGTCAGGTCAGAACTGACCAAGACAAACCCAACTTGACTTGGCCGAAGGTCGTCTTCTTCCTTCTGGTTTCTGTAACCAGAAACGGACAACAACAAGCATATTGCCTTCTTCCTCGATTCTGGCGATGGCATGGTGCAGTGTATGGTGACGATCCCCCTTCTCCGGCGACATGCATGAACGGTGGTGGCGCAGGAAATCCATCATCAATTTATGCATTTCGTCTGTTCGTACTGTAACACCTCAACCCACGCCACCACACTATCACGTGACTTGTCTTCAAATCCTCTTTTTACAAGATCAGAACTCATAAGATCTAACGTTACTTGTCTTCCAATCCTCTTTTTACAAGATCAGAATTCAAAAGATCTAATCACACGTGACATGGCATGATCGATATGGCCCCGAGCCTACCAAACGCTCCAACAAAATGATTGCCACAAACGTTACAGTCTCGAGTATGGAAACAGAGATCGATCTCAACTGTTGAGATCCAATACGTCGATGTCCATGTCCGGATTGAAAAAGAAGATGGAGAATGGAAGATTTAAAATTTTAAATTTGAAGAAGAGGGAGAATGGATGATTTAAAATTTAAAATTTAAAATTTTTATTCCTAATCAGTTGAAAGGGCAAATCAGTAATGAAAAGGTATGAGGTGGCATATCTAGGGACCTCTCTCACATAGGTGGCGTATCTAGGGACCTCTCACCGAAATATGTCCAAGCTGCATGGACTACATGCCTTAGAGGAAAAGTTGATGGACTGGAGGCCTTACAAGACCTCTATGAGGGACCTTTCGCTAATTTACTCAAAAAAAAACATCCATGTGATGTTTTAAAATGAAGTCGGACCAATGAAGCAGATGGTAGATGCAGTTTATCGATTTGAATTTATCCTTCATTTGGAATGATTGTGGTAAAGAAAGTAGCTAACTATCTGTGTATCATTTGCAGGGCCTTCCTTTTATTTCAACTCTCTTGTTGCATATCGCTTTGTGCACAAAATTTCACTTTATGTAAAAGTGACATGCACTTTTGGGATTGATCAAAGAGGAGTTTGGGCTATTTCTTTGGAGTAATGCTACATGGACAACCCCCATGGACAACCCCATGGAGTCACATTATCTAAATTATTAGATGATGTAACCTTTGAACTATGAAATTTACCTATAGGACATGAGAGTTTTTCCATGTAGAATTTTTGAGTTCCTTGCGGCACAACATCTATATGCAATATGATATAAAAGATTTGAATAGGCAAGAAGGAATGATGGATCAAATTGTTAGCCGCCCTCATTCCAGATGAAATGTCAGGTATCTGGCCATTTTCATACATACGACAAAACCATAGTAGCCATAAGAGGACCCTCCAATCACAGTATGCGAAAACAGAGTTACAAAAGCTGGCATTGACCTGTACTCTAGCCTGCTTACCTTTTTGAGGCCAGCCGGCATTGTCCCAAGTATCGATTCTGTCATGGTCGTATTGGAATAATATCACAATGTGATCACTATAAACAATTATTTATATTTATCTTTTCATTCTTGCATTTTTGGTGGTTTCCATAATGTTATATAGTCATGCTAATATTATCTCAATGTGAATGTAGATTTCTCAGCAAAAAAAAGAAAAATGTGAAAGTAGATTTACTTCTTATTTTTATTTACATTTTCTTTGGTGGTTTCTTTTATGTGGTTTCAAGAAATCCACGTATCCACGGATGGATGGATGGATGGATAGATAGATGGATGATATATATACTACTACTGCACTCCTGCTTAAAAGCATTTTCGTCACAAACAGTAATCTATTTTCGAATGATGAGGGCTGTAATTCCCAACCAAAAGGCCTGACCGACACAGAAAAAGTGGTTGCAGCTGTAGTCATTGTTATAATATAATCAACTTAAGCTTGTGCAGGAGATGTGTATAAGAATATAGCATCTCTTGCACCTACCGATTACCTACTATTCTCTCTCTCATCTTTATCTTTGCCCCGGGGTGCTGCTTTTATATATGTATGGTATGATCAAGATGGTGGTGTTGTAATAAAATAGGAATGGAAATCACCTGTCCTTCTGTTTTCTTGTTATTATAATATTTATCAATGAAGGGGAACAAATCATACATAAAAACTGACAAAATCTCCAATTAAAACCCCCTAATCACATCACCAATCATTATCGGTTTCTTTTAGCCTTTTTCTTTTTCATCATCTCAGTGCATCGTAGGGATGAACATTGATATAAGCAGGGTTAGGTCTCCAATGTACCTAGTCTCAAACCCGGGTTGAGTATAGACCCATTTGGAAGTTATAGGCATCCTAAAATCAAATTAAAAGCCCATACCCAAATTTGGGCCCAAGAGAAGCATCGGGTCTGGATCCTAACCAAGATGCAAATGTTATCATCATCATCATTATCACGATTGAAGCATTTTTAAGTAGAGTGTTTGAATTTGAATTCCCAATGTAGCAATAAAAAAAAAAAAAAAAACATGATGGAAATTTTCATTTTTTTCGGATTCTCAAATCCAACATCTCACAATAGGATTTGAAAATCCTCATTTATATAGATTTATATACTGAAATTAATCTTCTCAATTATATATATTGATATGCACTGATATCGACATAAAGTCTTTAACTATAAAAAATCCATGTTCCACGAACAATGAGGAATCATTTGATTTGCAAATGCCTCACTTGTTATCCTGCTCTCATAAATATGTACCTATATGAGAATCAGCTTTGTTAGACCAATTTTTTGTGTCCATGGTGCTCGAGCTTGCACACGTCCCTAACTATATATGGAGCTACATCTAGGGACATTGGTGATTGGACCCATGTTGTAATCACTCCACTTTTGTAAATGATTTCATTGTAGATTATTGGAGACTTAAAAAATCCATTTCTTATATTATTTAATTATGCTGAAATTCCGGGCATCCCAAATTCATTCTGACACCTTCTCGGCCCAACCAAGCTGTTGTGCCAGCCCAACCTCTTCGCCATCAACACCACAATTATAACTTTCAGTCCTGTTTTTTACCACTGCCTACTGCTGCCTCAGCCCCAATAATGCGTCCATGCTCCTCTAGTGTAGGTAAAGATGCAGCTCAGACAATAACTATTACAGGAATGACAGCCGATTAACTCATGTATAGCACAATTGGATATCACTTTCGCTGGAGTGATTAACAAGAAATATTGTTATGTTTATGTTGATAGTCAACTAAACAGTATAGGCAGAGGCGGAACTAGAAACTTTGGTGTGGGGGGGTGTGGTGTGTGTGTGGGGGGGGGGGGGGGGGGGGGGGGTATGTAAGAATATTATTTGGAGGGTTCACTTTTGAAAAAATACTTAAAATTTCTATAATATTTTCAATTTTTTTAAGGCTATTGTAAATAAGTGAAAATTTTTCATACCCCGGGATTTATAGGGGGCGATGGCCACCCCCAGTCCCTAGGGGTGTGCACAGTTTGGTTAAAACCGATTAACCGAACCGGACCGACCGACCGTTTAACCGAATTTTAGCGGTTATTCTTAACCTATCGGGGGTTCGGTGTAAAGATGTTGAATATTTCGGTTTTCGGTTAACGGTTCGGTTAACAGAAAAAATTAACCAATTAACCGAAACCGAACCGAAATTATAGCATACTTATATAATTATAATATTATATAAAAATGTGTCATGTATATAATATGAAAATGTATTAATACTTATATAAAAAATTCAAAATAAATATAAGCATACATCAATTACTAAGTACTAATTCATGTTACCAAGTTACCAACTTAGTAACTTACCAGTTACCATGTAATGTAGTACCTTCGCATATATTATAATTATATTTATCAAGATAAATATGATAATGAAATATAATCATATGACAAAAAACTAAATATAAACCTTTGACATTAAACCCTAAATCCTAAGGTTAAAGGTCCCAACAATTTAAAACCTTAAATAATTTTTGTTTGAATTGCGAACCATAAACCATAGAAAACCTTATGAAATATAACCCTAAACTCTATTAAACTATATAACTATAATCATTTTATAAATTTAATAAATTTTAGGTTAACCGAACCGACCGAAATCCAAACCGATATTTTAGGTTAACCGAACCGATGGTTAATCCTCTAAAAAATTTTGGTTTGGTTAAATGGTTGAAATTAACCGAAATATTTTGGTTAGGTTAAAAATATGTCAATAACCGAACCGACCGACCGATGCACGCCCCTACCAGTCCCTATGTGGTTCCGCCCCTGAGTATAGAGTGTGCCAATAGAACGTCCTGGGGGTGTAAAAAAACAATCGAAAAACCGTCTAACCGACCAAACCGAGCCGAGCCGAAGGCTAATAATTGTGTTTTACGACTCGATTATAGTTATTAAAATAAAAAAAAAAACCGTGCTTCACGGTTTTGTTATAATTTTTAGTCTTGACAAACGGTTATTCACCGAACCGAACCGTAAAATACGGTTCGGTTAACCATTTTTCCAAAACAAACGGTAAACCGAACCATTACACTAATAAGAAAAAAACTAAATGGCCCAAAATGACTTTAAGTCAGGCTCCCTTTCCCATTCTCTCCTTTGAGAATACAAATATTTTGTGAGTTGGGTTATACTCGTCTCATGTTTTTTAGAATTGTATTGCATGATAGATGCTTTGTAGTATCATTTTAGACATTTAGTTGTATTTATTTTCGTAAAAAATGATAGTATTATTTTGTTTGGTATGTGAAAAATGATAGTGTTGTTCTGTATGCAGAGTCAAATGACAAAGATAGAGTTTTTTAAAGTGATAATTAACCGTAACCGAACCGTCAAATACGGTTAACCGCGATTCGATTTTTAACGATTTTTTAGGATACAGTTACGGTTACGATTTTTAAAATCTAAAAACCGTAAAATACGATTTTGTTAACGATTTTTCTAAAACAAACGGTTAACCGAACCGTTACATCCCTAGGTTTGTTAGATTCCAGTGCTCTAGTTGGAAATGATTTCAAAACCAGATATGTATCCTTCTATCAGAACTGGATCTGGAACCAACGAAACTAGTTTCATGTTTCAGCCAGGCCCAGAACCAGAACTAGAACCGTTATTTAGAAACGGGGTTTGGATTAAGGTCTAGTATGGTTCCAACCCAAAATCTTTCCGTTTTGCAACCCCACCCGCCACATAACAGCCACAGGTCGGATCAGGTTTGTTAGTGGTTGATTTGATATTTTTTTAAATCTATGAAAAGTGAAATACAAAAGATCTGACCCATGGCATCTAGGAAAATGCCACTCCTAACTACGACTTACACAAAAATACTTAGCAATATATATATATATATATATAAAGTCAATTTGGATACATGGACAATTAATCACTGTAAAAGAACTGCTAATCGAGTGGCCAATCTGCTAGCCGAGTTTGATCCCCCGGATGTGTTAGAGGAAACAACTTCACCACCTAACCACATTCGCGCAACAATCTCCAAAGACCAAACACGCACTAAGGACTACAGCAGGACCTTCTTCCATCTTCCGCCAGACCTCGAACACACTTCCACCAATTGGTCCTCTGGGGACGTTTCCACTGCCATGAACGGCAGTGGCCGGCGACAACTTTTCTATGGCAACCCTTCGTCCTCTGTTGCCCAAGCCATACCGCCAGGGGAGACTTCAACTGGCAGTAACTCGGAAACCGCATTCACTGCAACTAAAACGGAATGAAAGGCAAAGGACATTCTCCTACTACTACAATTATGAAAAAGAATTTTGGTTTTCGCTACCTTAGGAATAGCTACTGCAGTTACTTACAGTTACTTTTCAGCTATTTGTCTCTTACTTCTTTTGTTAACGACATGTAATCTAGGACTTCGTCCTAATCTGCATCTTTCTACCAGCTTTCAATCAATGAATCCCTTTTAAAAGCAATATATATCTATATATATATATATATATATATACATATATATTTATAGGGAGCAGCTCCCCTAAGCTGAAGCTTAGGGGAGCTTTCAGCTGAAGTGTGAGGGTAGCTCGTGTGGGAGTGAGTTGCGGTTTGAGTCATCGAAATTTCAATAGCCCGCTAATTTTTCATTTCCCCCCTTCTCACACTCAAGTTGACCTAATCAGTGCCTCTCTCTCTGCAAGGCGATTCCAAAGTCTCTCTCTCTCGCTCGCGTTCTTCATCGGACGGCTCCCTCTTTCTCGTCTCTCTCTCGCGGACGGCCCCCTCTCTGTCTCGTCTCCCTCTCCCGGGCGGATTTCTTGTTCTCGTCTCTCTCCCGGACGGAGATTAGAAGCGGACGAACCCTGCGTCTCTCTCTCTGCGATCTCTCCCTCCCTCCCATCCATCTCGCTGCTGTCTCACTGAGCCCATTTATCTCTCCCTCTCTCGTCTCTGCTGAGCCTGCGCTCCAATACTTACTGGATCTCCATCGACGAGTTCCTTTCTGTTCGTACGACTCCTCCCTCGACTCGCTCTCTCCCCTGAATCAGCGACCGGACTACGCACGTATTTCTTCTCTCCAGACTCGGGGCAACCACTTGATTCCTCCCCTTTCGACCAACAGCCCAGTGGTGTGTATGGTTTATTTAATTTTTTTTTCATCTGTTTTTACACCTGGTCTGTGTATGGTTTTTGATGTGTTGGTTTTTTTTCATCTGTTTTTATTTAATTCCTCCCCTCTTTGCTGAAAAACTTTTTCCAATAGAGAAGGTTTCCTCCCCACTGCTCCTCTGGAATTAAATAAAAGTATAAAACTGGGACTTTGGGGCCCGCAGTAGCAATTTATTTTCAGGTTTGATTTGGATCTCAGAAATTGCAAGTAGCCACATATTTGGCATTAAAAGGAAATCTCAATCCGAACCTGACTTCGGGCATCATAGATACAAAATCCCGGTACTAAAATTATTAGTCAAAGAAAGTCCCCAACTAGAGGTCGATTAAAATTTAGGAATAACACTTACTCCTTAAGTCTGGAGGATAATATTTTGGTTTGAGCTTGAAAGAAGGTCTTGCTCCTTATAAACAGATCATTTTAGCAGCATCTTCTGGGGAATTGGGTTGCAAAGGTTTAGTTCCTTCAGTCATTTGAACCCATTCAAATGCAAGCAAAGTCAGAAACAAGGAGTTGAAGGATGGGATATGGGTGGGATCCCAACCTCAAGGAGTTGCTTGTGATTTATGATGAATTAATCTTTCATTGAAAATACATTTAATACCCTTGCTTTAATGGCAAAAGATTAATTTTGCATGTCTATGAGATAGGTACGTGCAATTTAATGTTTTTTTTTTTTTTTTGGGTGAAGAATTTAAGAACAATGTTAATCCAGTGGTAATACCCATGACAATGTTAAAAACAGAGAGCCTTGAGTTCCACAAGAAGTCCACCCAATTTCCTATTCCCAGCCCTGTGCCCATTCAATTAATTTTTTTTTTTTTTTTGAATACTAGATCAGAAGTAATGAAATACTTCTGTTGGTGTTATTTCAGTCGTACTCCTGCCTTTCGTTTGGTCTTTTATTCATGACCAATTATAATTATATGTGTTCAGATTGGATATGGATATGACCTCCTCCTCAGCTGTTGCAGTTTTGATATTTGAGATGATATTTTCTTATTGGTTTTGCTGTTTCAGTTGCTGCCAGAAGAAGAGAGTGATGATGACATGGGTTTCGAGGTGCTGTTGCTTCAGTCTATTTGATTGGAAGTGCTTGCTGTTTCAGTTGCTGCCAGAAGAAGAGAGTGATGATGACATGGGTTTCGAGGTGCTGTTGCTTCAGTCTATTTGATTGGAAGTGCTTGCTGTTTCAGTTGCTGCCAGAAGAAGAGAGTGATGATGACATGGGTTTCGAGGTGCTGTTGCTTCAGTCTATTTGATTGGAAGTGCTGCTGCTTCAGTCTATTTTGCAGGAAGATCCAAAAAAGAGCATGGTTTTGAAACAATCGCATATTCTCCGTCTAAATTTAGTTCCTTCACATGGGACACTTGAGTTGTATCTTCTTATGTAATGAAACAATGGGAAATGATCAGTGGTACTTAAATATCCACAATTGGTGGTTGTGTAAGACTTTTGAAGTGCTTCTTATGGTTTTATGCAAGTATAGTAACTAAAATGGTGGCTTTTCACTTCTCTGAGTACATGTTATCCCCATGGCCATATTGCAAATTCTGATTAATTTATGTTGTGTGCTCGACATAGTCACAAATTGTATGTACAAAATTATGGAATGGATGTGAGATTTCATTTCTCTTGTTTTATGTTGTGAGTTCTGTTGTGTAAAATTTGATGG
>CM022948.1:74798743-74976535 GCA_012931725.1 Litsea cubeba
GGAAGGTAGAAAACGAGAGAAAAAAAAACGTGTTATGGGTTGCTGTGGTTGGGTTGCTTTATATAAAATGAAGAGGTATAACTGTTTATGATTTGGTATTGGATGAGATTCAGCCGTGAGATGAGAGAGTCTTAATGGGAAAGGGTGAGGTGGAGATAAAAGAGTGGTTGGAACAAGGGACTGTTGGTGACTTGGTGTTGAATAAGGATTAGAAAATGAATAAAGAATGAGAGTGACGTGAGGGAGAATCTTTGCTTAAGAAGTACATGGGAAGAGAGAGAAGAATTAAATAAAATATTAAAACTTATTACAATCTTCTCTTTGGTGATATCTTCCTATTCGGATTTCTGTTGGACTCAACCCAAGAATTAAAGTTGTTGCACCATTTTTCGTTCCGGACAATATGAGCCCAATATTGGATATGTTCCGGGAAACTCCTGATTTCATCAAATTTACCACAATGCCCTTCTGCTTGATTCTTCATCCATTTAGCATCAAATATGAATACTTCTCTTACAAATCAGATCTAGAAACTTCTTGATTCAGCAAGAATATCTCAAAACTCAAAACATAAAAGTTGTAGATCCTTTTCTTGGCGTTCCATAGCATCTTGAATCATCTCAATTGGAGTTTGGAGTAGAGAATTATGCCCAAATTACGAAGCGATGTCAAAACTGTCCAGAATCACTCAATTAGCTTTGTTTTGCACACAGCACCTCCATTTGCATCCTAAAGCAAAATATAAGAATAGTGAGTACATTTAGGCATCAAATAAGTATAAAGGACTAAACATTAATGGAGAAAAATATAACATTTTGCATTCTCATCAATGACTGCAACCATCTTCCTGGTTTTTCTTGTTTTTCTTCCACAGTGTTTCATCTGAAGATACTCCAGGCATTTTTTTTTCTTTCCGTGACTGCAACCATCCATCTGCAGAAATAGGCCACATCTGCATCAATTTTGGCTTTCTTTCTCCATTACAGAATCTCTCCTTTTATTTTATTTTTGTTGCAGTACATTGCAGAATTTGTCACTAATTGTGGATGCTGTACTTTTCTCTCTTTCAATTTGGTAGGTTAAAAGTGATTACACAAAATGTCGTCATCCAATTAGGCTCCAAAATGCCCTTATGGGAGTGGAGACATGAGATTATTTACAAGTCATACAGAGACTAATCCGAATCAAAAGTTTTGGAAATGTTCATATTGGAATGGAAGTGATCTATAAAAATCAAATCTAACATCCATTTCACAACAAAAAGATAGTCAACCACATCCATTTCATAACATAAAGGCAGTCACCCACATCCATTTCACAACAATAAGAGGAATGAAATCTCACATCCTTTCATTAATTCTGTTCTTACAATTTGTTTACATGTCGAGCCCACAACATAAAGCAAAATAAATCAAATCCCACATCCATTCTTCATAAATATGTCACCCACATCCATTCCATTGCAAACTGTCACACACCATTCTGCTTTTCGCCTCACTTGCATACACTTGTTGATGGAACTCATCTTTGGACTTTCTCTGCATAAATTTAATAACAGAGTCATAAATTGAAGCATGCAATATAAGATAAGATATAACTTGATTGTGTTTAGCCAAAAATAAAACTAAGAGATTTTGTGAATAAATACCTTACCATTGTAAGTCATAAACCCATAAAGCCAAAAATACAACAGCTGAGGAGGAGGTCATATGACTCATATCCATATCCAATCTGGACACATATAATTAAAATTGATGATGAATAACAAACCAAACGAAAGGCAGAAGTATGACTGAAATAACACCAACATAAGTATTTCATTACTTTTGATCTAGTATTCACAATTTCCAATCAAAAAGTGAATACACAATTTCCAATCAAAAAATGTACAAACAAATCAGGCAGAGAAGAGCAGGGAGAAAATGTTATCTATCAGTTTTGGAATATCACAATTCACCATATATGAATCTTTGTAACAGTATGCAAGAGCATTGTACTCCCTCCAATACAAAAGTTGGGAGTGGCAAAGACATCAGCCATGGAGTTGGTCTATCTAAGCTTGGAGTGGAAAACAACATTGATATGTGCATGCATAAACATCCCTAATTTTATTAACCCCTCTATCCTACATAAGTTTAAGTTTGATCATATATCTGGAATTGATGGGTCAGTGGTGAGCAACCGGTGATTACATCCCAAGAAAGGGATCACAACTTCCATCCTTCAAATCAATCCATTTCTAACAAAAGCAGAGCATGCACAGATTAATAAAAAGGACAAGAAAACAATAAAAAATAATCAATTGGCTCAAACAAGTTCCAGGAGCAGACATTACAAAACCATAATTTCAATCCCTTCACAAAACCAAAGCAATCAAGCCTTAATCCCAAATCCAGGCATCTGACCAATAAATAGATAACTAAAAAGAAACCCAACTCTGAGATTGTATCCATAAGGACGAGAATAAGAGAAGATGAGGGAGAGAGAGTCACCACCAAGTATCTTCAGATGAAACACTGTTGAAGAAAAACAAGTAAGAAAAACTAGGAAGATGGTTTGCAGTCATCCTATGTGGCACACTTCCTGAACATCCAGGAAGAAAACCCGTCAAGCAATACCCTTTAGGGGATATAAACATGAATCTTAAAAGAGTTTTTTTTAATCTTTTTAACATCAGTAAATGGTGGTTAGAATAAGGAATGAGTGCCATTACAACAGAGGAAAGAATAAAGAATGAAAGAATAAAGAATGAGTAGTGCAATGCATGAAACAAAACTACAAGTTGAAAGAACTATTCAACCCACATACCCCAATAAGCCATTCACCCTCTCAATCTTCTCCTTATCACGATCTCAACCAAATCACACCGCCCCTTTTCTCAATTGACACCCCAACATAAAATTCGGTTAGATTTCTACCTCACATTAGGATTACTTCAAAGTTCCCAGCAACAATTTCAAACACAGAGCCCCAGCGAACGATATCAAATAAAAAAGGTGCAAATCTAAAGCTTCAATTAGGGTTTTAAAGAGAGGACAGTAAAGAATGGGATTAGTACAGTGAATGAGGCTTTTCCTGAGTTCTGCGCGAGCTGCTCTTCCCTTTCTCCGGTGTTTTGCGTGAATATGATGAGCTGCCTCAAAGGTTTTCTGTGGAGGGCGATGCAGAGAGGCCGAGAGAGAGACAGAGAGAGAGAGATCGCAGTGAGAGGGACGCAGGGCCCGTCCGGGAGACGGAGAAGTGGCCGTCCGCGAGAGAGAGACGAGAGATTGAGGGAGTCAGTCGTCCGGTGAAGATGATGCACAGAGAGAGAGAGGGGGGGGGTGGCTGGCCGCTGGAATCGCCAAGCAGAGAGAGGGAGATTAGGTCTCCTGGCCGTCCGCGAGGGAGAGACCAGAGATTGAGGGAGTCGTTCTGTGAAGATGATGCAGCGAGAATGAGAGAGGGGCTGGCCGCTGGAATCACATAGAAGAGAGGGAGATTAGGTCTTCTGATCATAAGAAGGGGGGAAATAAAAAGGGGGCAGGCTTCTTGAATTTTCGGCGACTTAAGTCCCGCGCACGCACCATCCGCACGCTTCAGCGTACAGCTCCCCTAAGCTTCAGCTTAGGGGAGCTGCTCCCATATATATATATATATATATGAGAAAAGCTCTCCTGAGCTGCAGCTGTGGGTATAGTCAGCTACAACATGCGAGAGACGCATGTGCTTTGGGCCGAACACAAGAGGAAAATGAAATGAAAACTGACGCCCTTCTTTGTTCCCCAATTCATTTCCCCCTTTTCTCATTTCCCCAATTCATTTCCCCCTTTCATCTTCGGCAGACTCAGGCAGCTCTCTCTCTCTCTCTCTCTCTCTCTCTCTCTCTCTCTCTCTCTCTCTCTCTCTCTCTCTCTCTCTCTCTCTCGACAGATCTCTCTCAGCTCGAGTTTTCTCTGTCGCGTCGATCTCTCTCTCGCATACCGGTCTCTCCCTTTTTATTTATCTCTCCCCCTCGTCTCTCCCTCTCTCGTTGATCTCTCTCTCTCATTGCGGCAGACCCTCTCTCCCTCTTCCGCCATCGCTGCTGCTCTCCCTCTCAGCTCGATCTCTCTGCAGCGTCGCTGCTCTCCCTCTCAGGAAGAAATAAGTTCCCTGCAAGGAGCAGCTAAGAAAGGGGGAAGAAAAAGACTTGGGTTCTAATGACAACTTGGGTATCTTCCTTGAAACAAAATGACAAAAACAATGACAACACCATTTGACTTTTGGGGCCTCCACTTGCCCCCCAACAAATAAAGATTTCTGATTTACTAATTGCCATCACCCACTGGGTAACTTGCTTTCTACAATGCAAGAAAAATTAGAATGAACTATGGAAATTCTTCTTCGATCTAAAAAGATTTGGGTCTAGATCCAGTAGGTTGAAAGCAAGGATGTGGATTGGAATGAGTTTAGTACTCCTTAATAAAGATTGGATGCCTAAAACCTAAAAGGAGAGAAGAGGAAGACAGTCAAAGACCCTAGCTGCAGTCAATGCAAGGCTCTCCAATGCCAATGTCAGTTTTGTAACTAAGCAAAGGATGGAGAAGAAGAGAGACAGAGTATTGGGTGTGTATGTATGTGTTACCTATTCTGGAGTTTGCTCCTTGTATTTATAGGAGAAGGATGTTGACTTTGGATGGTGTGCCCCATGATTTAATCCTGGTACTTGAGAGGTACAGTCTCATCAGCCCACTTTTCATTAAATGGTAGTCCTATCGGGCCTTACCTTGATGTGGACGTAGTCGCTAGATGCCGTTCTGGAAGAGATCATAGGCGGCAAGGATGGCTTCTTAGCCCCGCTTGCGTATGCCCTTATCTTATCACATGTCTTGTGACGTGGTTGAGTACCCATAGAAGCACAGCTGTCAGTGCTCGTCTCGGCTAACATTCTGGCACTACTGCCGAGATGCGTGACCGAGACCAAAATACGGTGCCGAGGTCAGGAATGACCGAGGTCGAGAATGACCTTGATCTCGGTTGACACTCTGGCACTGTTGCCGAGGTGCGCATGGCCGAGATCGAGACATGTTTAGCCAATACCCTTACCGAAGCTAGTATAATCTTGGTATCTTAGAAATACCCCACACAATTGCATTTGGAAATCAGAAAGCTCCACTTAAATAGACAATTTTTGACATCCTTCAATCCCTTTTTTTTTTCCAACCTTGCATTTGTTTAAGATTTGCTCCATTTCTTTTACTATTGCATTTTCATTTGTGTTGTGTGTAGTATGGGAATTATGCTAGCTGTTTTTGTTGGTTCTTGGGATTATGCACTCCATTCTCAAAGGTTCTGTTTTTGCAGTGCTCCCATCTCAGAGGTTCTTTTACACTTCTTACCACTGACAAATATTCCTATAATTTCTCACACATACATCTGCTGATAAGATTTTGCTCTTTGTTCAAATTAAAAAAAGAAGACATGTGAATGGATAATAACAAAGAAGGGTCTCTTCTTTGATTTGGAAAATATGATTGAATTCAAGGAATTTATATTTTTGTTGCTATAAAGTGTTTTGCAGAGTGTAGCACCTGCTGTATCCATAGTTGCCATGATACTTAGTCCTCTCAAGTTTCTAGTTGGCATTTTCTTTTATATGATGTTAATCTATTTGTTTTTTCTTTCCATAATGGGATCAGCCTTACAAATGTCGTCTTTATCGTCTTCGGTATGAAACTTAGAATGGGCTCCAAAGTGCCACAAAACACGTACCATAATCCGGGACGGAGATTTTAAACATATCTCGTACGTCCCATAATCAGGGATGGAGATTTTAGAAATGTTCAGATTTACACGTAAGTATCCATAGATTCCAACTCCTTAAATTAATATGCATTTTCACTCAAAAATTAATTTTTCTTTTCCTATGAATTTGCGTGTAGGGAGAACGAGGTTGCGGGTTGTTGATATGGATGGATGAGGTCGCGACTGAATATGCACCGAGCCGAAGTATTGGACGTATGCAAATGGAAAGTAGAGAAGATGAAACGCGAACGGCACTTAAAGAGATGAAGCAGGAGATTAAGCATGAAATTAGACTTTTGAGAGAAAGTCTAGAAGCTCATAATTTTCAGCAGCAACACCCAAATTATTGTAGCTATATATTGATGTTGTTTCTACTATTTGTTGCATATGCATCCGGACCAAACTTTGCAAAATGAGGATAGCTATCTCTGTTAGTTTTTTTTTTAGAAAGGAAATGTCCAGATGCACTTGTGTTTTATCTCAATTTTTGTTTCGAATGGAAATGTAAGTATGCACTTATTTATTTATTGACTACTAGTGGGAGATAAGTGCGTTGCATGGAATTATCAATGAGAGCCTTTGTCTGCAGAGATATGTTTACTATTAATCCTTCTTAACATATGAACCTGGCTATTTGCTCAAGATGGGAATCCATTTTGATGGGCAAAACTCTAATTTAATAATCCACCCTATTTACAAGTTATAAAATGAAGGATTAGCATAGAAAAAGTGCGCGAGTTGAAAATGAGGCAAACGCGATTTTTACCAACCAAAAAATTGCAGATTCAAAGTTCATAATATGGACTTCGAAAACGCCAAACTTCGTCAAAAAACACCCTCGGGAAGTGGATTAACCAATGTCCTAAACAGGTGTACTCAGCAAGATTTCAACAGATTTCACCGACAGGGTAGGAAAAGTGCGCGAGTTGAAAACGAGGCAAACGTGATTTTTTCTGACAAAAAAATCGTATATTTGAAGTCATAATATGAACTTCGAAAACCCTAAATTTCATCCAAAAAGTCACTCGGGAAGTGGGTTCACCAATGCCCTAAACAGGGGTACTCAGCAAGGTTCCAGCAGACTTGGCCGACAGGGTAGGAAAAGTGTGCGAGTTGAAAATGAGGCAAACACGATCTTTCCCAATCAAAAATTTTCAGATTTGAAGTTAATAATATGGACTTCAAAAACCCCAAATTTAGTCCAAAAACTCCCTCGGGAAGTAGGTTAACCAATGCCCTAAACAGGAGTACTCAGCAAGGTTTCAGCAGAGTTGGCCGACAGGGTAGGAAAAGTGCGCGTCGAAAAAGAGGCAAACACGATTTTTACCAACCGAAAAATTACAGATTTGAAGTTCATAATATAGACTTCGAAAATCCCAAATTTCGTCCAAAAACTCCCTCAGAAAGTGGATTAACCAATGCCCGAAACAGGGGTATTCAGTAAGGTTTCAGCAGATTTCGCCGACAGGGTATGAAAAGTGTGCGAGTTGAAAATGAAGCAAATGCGATTTTTTCCGACCAAGAAATCGTATATTTGAAGTTCATAATATAAACTTCGAAAATGCCAAATTTCGTCCAAAAAATCACTCGGAAAGTGGGTTAACCAATGCCCTAAACAAGGGTACTCAGGAAGGTTTCAGCAGATTTGGCCGACAGGATAGGAAAACTGCGCGAGTTGAAAACGAGGCAAACGCGATTTTTTTGACTGAAAAATTTTAGATTTGAAGTTCATAATATGGACTTCGAAAACCCCAAATTTTGTCAAAAAACTCCTTCGGGAAGTGGGTTAACAAATGCCCTAAACAGGGGTACTTAGCAAGATTTCAGCAGATTTGGCTGACATGATAGGAAAAGTACGCGAGTTGAAAACGAGGCAAACGCGATTTTTTCCGACCAAAAAATTTCAGATTTAAAGTTCATAATATGGACTTCGAAAACCCCAAATTTCACCCAAAAACTCCCTCGAAAAGTAGGTTATCCAATGCCCTAAACAGGGGTACTCAATAAGGTTTCAGCAGATTTAGCCGACAGGGTAGGAAAAGTATGCGAGTTGAAAACGAGGCAAACACGGTTTTTTTTTATCAAAAAATTACAAATTTGAAGGTCATAATATGGACTTCGAAAATCCCAAATTTCGTCCAAAAACTCCCTTGGAAAGTGGTTAACCAATGCCCTAAACAAGGGTACTCAGCAAGGTTTCAAAGGTGGCACGTCTTACACCTAAAAAAAAAGACCGTATGAAAGTAGTTGACAAAGAAATATGATTTCCACCTTTACATGGAAGAACTCATGTTTTAGCGCTCCAGACCCAAATCTAATTGACTAATCAAAGGTCATCCCCAATGATACAAGAATCCATGGGTCGTATCATCCTAATCTATAATCAAGGCCCTGCAAAAGACTTGATAACAAGACACTAGGGCTGTCGGTGGTCGGTCTTGGTCGGTTTTCAGTCACCTCTGCACCCGGGCCAAATGTTCGGTTTTTTTTATATAGATAACAAAAAACCGACCACTGTATTTAGTGCAAGTGGGAAAACCGAACATTCGGTTTGGTCGGTTTCCGGTCGGTTTTCGGTTTTAGGCTGGGTCCTAATTTGAATGGGTCAAGCCTCATTTTGTATTGGTCTAATTGGCCATTGGGCCTTTAATTTCATTAAATAAGTTAAGTGTCCAATCTAATTTAGTAACTTACACACAAATAAAATAGGCACAGCAGCAATTAACAATAAGTACAGGCCCAGCAGCTAGCTAGTAGTACTTAAAAAATGCAGATATTCAACAGTTCAAGTCACTAAGTTCGTACAATCTCCAGCTGCTTAACAATTCGGTCGGTTCGGTTTTAACCGAACGGTTTTTTAGTTTATAAAAAAACCGACCGTCGTGTAATTTTTAGGTGAAACAAATAAACGATTGGTCGGTTTTCTTTAAAAAAAAATATATAGAACCGCCCAAATGGTCGGTTCGGCCGGGCGGTTCGGTTATTTCGGTCAATTTTCACAGCCCTAGCAAGACAGTAGCAGATGCACTCCACATAAACAAGATCATGAAAGAATAGCCTAAAGAGTCCTTCAAATAATGAACTCTTTAAATAAATTACTTCAAAGTTCCTACATACATAAATATGGGAAGTTTCACATTAGAATGAAAAAGAAAGACAGCTCCATTAGGAATTCTTGGAATCTTCTCTCATTACAGTGTACAATAGAAACTGAAAAAAAATGTTTGGCCCATTTGACAAATAAGAAACCAACTGTGGCAGAGCTAACCCAACAAAAAGGAGGGGCTAAAGCCAACAACAGCCCACAGGCTGGGATCAGCTAACCAAACAATGGAAACCTGAAAACACGGTTTCTAGAAGGGAGCACTGCAAAAACAAAACCTCTGAGAATGGAGTGCATAATCCCCGCAACCTGACATCACAAATACGCATCATAATCCCAGCCATCTGAATGTGGACTTCTATTGCAGCGGGGGAGACGACGCCAGGCAGACACAGCTACAGCGAGGTCAACGTCCAAGAGCGAGCGATGGAGGCACCTTCTTGTTGAACTTGCTCCTAGGCAGAGCTCCAGCGACAGAGACGACGCGAGATAGAGAGCAGTAGCGTGTGGGCAAAAGAGCTCGATGAGATCGGGAGAGATGAGAGCACCTCAAAACCCTCTACAGAGGTCCAACGGAAGAGCTCTCGCGAGAGGTAATGCAGCCGAGAGAGAGAGAGAGAGAGAGAGAGAGAGAGAGAGAGAGAGAGAGAGAGAGAGAGAGAGAGATATATATATATATCACTGCCTAGGTGTCACATCCTGGACCCAAGAGTTCCCTGATTAGGGTGGTTCCTGAGGTGTGACACTCGTACTCCCATGAACTCGCACCTGTTCCGGACGAGATCCGAATTCACGAAGGAGAAATTTCCACATTTTACGTGTGAGGATTACTCACCGACACCTGTCAATGAACATTTAATTGCAGAAGCATATACAATGTCATTAATATCAAAGCTTGAGTAGTCCATTAAAGTTCCAATAATTCATCTAACAAAATCATTAATCAAAACTAATAATATAAAGCCCTTGATGCATAGTACAAAAGTACTCTAATGATAGAAATACTAGATGCTTTACCTCAAATGGGACATGATCCTAATACGAATGCAATTATAAATAAACCATGACCTAGTGCAAGGTGCAACGTTTAATCCCAACCATGATTATCACAATTTTACGTTCTCCGGCAGATAAGCTAATCAATATGCTTACCGATCAAATCTTTAATCTGTATGGTTATCAGTAATTCTCTTAGGTGTCCTGGATCCCTGTGACACCAAGTGTAGCACCATGAATACGATGATTCAACAAGATATATGTTATTCAAATTTCGAATTTAAAGACGAATAGATTAAAGAGACCAAATAAATGTCAACTAGGCACATTGTGCATTATGAATAATTCATGCTTTATCGAATCAATAATCGAATAATCACTTTCTAGTTGGCTACTACATTTGCTCATCCTCTTCGATAGAGAGCGAATCTAGTTGTGATGTCACCAGCGTCCCGGCCAAAAGCTGACTGGCTACCCGGTTCTGGAGTTCCGGTACTCCAGATGACATACTGCAGTAATCTCGAATAACTGAACCAAGTTGTAACCCCGTCGGGTATCACAAGGTTGAAGCTAAGTAGTGCCAAACCATTCGAATCGAATAATAATTAGACTGGAGTAAGACTTTTCTAACTGAATCATTTCTAATCAAATTTATTTATTTCCAAACCATAATCGCGAATCATATGCTTACCCCGTTCTAATATCACATCAATGTACGATAACATTTGTAAGGTAATTGTAGTATAATTTGTGGAAAATACGAATAATGCATATAACAAGTAACTGAATATTTGAGGGCAATAAATAAATCAATCTCAATATGCAAATGCAAATAGATTAATAGAATCAAGGATATTTACTAGCCAACCCTAATCTAATTACCCGTCATCTCTAACCATCCATTTCGATATAGTTTTAGATAATTCGATGCACATGCTACATTTTCTTGATGTCACGTTGTATATGTGTGAGGTACATCGAATCCATCTAAATCAACACCCATGGCGAAGTTCTAAATGAGACGGATAAGCATGTGAGATAATCTCAGCCCAAGATTCTCATGTGTTATACTTTCCATCGGACTATGTTAATTGGTTAGAATTCCATGTCTAAGAACCTACAAAGTCAATCTTAAACACCTTAAGAACCTTATGGGTTTAGTTTTTATATCATAATCATCCTCATTGATTAATTATGGAAGGTTTTAGGCCCTTAAAGTGGGATTAACTCCCTTAATGGCCAATGGTTCCAACCTAGGTGTCCAACTAGATTTAAGGTCCCTTTTTCCAAACGAGATAGGGCCCGGTTCAATGGTCCAAATATTTACTTTTCTCTCATAATCTCTGGTCATTAAGCGGTGTATACCACTGGATTCCACACTTCGAGAGATTTCCAACGGTATGTGGAACTCCAAAATCCAACATACAGGTAAAAAGTTATAGCAATTCGAAGTTGGCGCTGCCGGGCCCAATGCGGACAGCATTTTGTGACCCATTTTCTGGGCATAAACCGAGCTGAAATGCTCTGTTTTCAGGGGTTCATTCTCCATACCTATAATCCATCTTTACAATGCATAACTTGGACCAAAATGAGCCTCCAAAGTGCTCACAAAAGCCATGATCCATCAAATTATATTCTACAATTATTCACTACAAGAACCCATTTTTATATGAACAATCTAATACAATGAAAATGGCTGAATTGATATCCAAGAGAACTATAACATTCAATCAAATATTCATAAACATGTGTAAATTATAGTTGCTCATTACTTGCCTTATTTTTGGTGCTTTTCACTCTTATTATTTCTTTTGACTTAATTCAAGCTAAAACCCTCAATTTCTATGCTCACAGAAATTCCTACAATAAATGAATGCAAGAGATGAGAGCTATGTAACATGCATGTAGTTTAATTGAATCCAACAGCCCATTCTAAGATTAGAAGATCATTTTGAAGATGGGTATGAATGGGAAAAGTTAATGGTTGAAGAAGAAATCATCCAAATCCTACAAATCTAATTAATGAAATGAGTTGCAAAAAGACTGTATGCAGCCTAAACAATCTCTAAACATAATTTTAAAGCAAGAAAAGAAGTATAGAGGCATAACTCACCTAAAGTGTAGAGAGATGAGGAAGATGAAGGAAAGTTAACAAGAAGATGACATAAAGCTTGAAGATGAAGGAGATGGTGCACTTGGAAGTGTGTAATGTTTCCTTTCTTCTCCAATTCAACAAATACAGCTCTCTATGGCTTCTAATCAGTCATCCATGGCAATAGAAAGATGTAAAGGAACATGGCTCCATCTAAGATTTGTGTGGAGAGAAGAAAAGATGAAGAAAAGCCGGTAGAGATGGTGAAAGATGAGGAAGGAGGGGAAATGGGCTGGGATTTCTCACATGCAATCACTCTCTAACCCTTACTATTGGATTAGGAGAATCAGTGAAGAAGAAAGAGAGGAAAGTCTCTCATTTGAATGAATGAAGAAGGAAGAAGGAAGAGGATCGATGCGGCTGGTTCTTTAGGGCCTGTTTCTTTGTAAGAATTCTTGGAATTCATGTCTGTTGGAATTTGTAGAATTTAAGAAGCTGAAATTTTGAAATGCTATAAATTCTAGCATTCCTAAATTCTCCGTTTCTTTTATACCTAGAATTCCTGCCTGAGAATTTCATGCAACTTGAATTCCACGAATTTTTAATTTCATGAGTACTCGAATCTCTGCACATTGCAATGATCTTCATCTCATTCCCATCTTCCTCATCCAACATCTCCATCGTCATCATAGCTCGGAGCCGCTTGCCTCAAAGGAAATCGAGATCACAATGATGCCCCTACAAATCCTCTTGAATTGAATGCTGTATCACAGTTCTGTCCAAAGAGTTTGGATATATGAATTCTTGGGTTTATTCTCTCTCGATGTAAGAGGAGATGGATTTCTTGTACAAGCATTGAGGAAGATGGTAGGGTTTTGAAAGATGTCAGATGAAAATGAAATTGAGATTAGATCAAAATAAAGGTGTGGATTTGGGGGTTTTGGGTTTCATGGACCCAGATACTTGAAAGAGTGGAAAGAAAGAAGAATAACCAGATCTGATGTTTTTTTTAGAGGGGCAGCGAAGAAGAGGACAGTCCACCGCCAGAGAGAGCCAGAGGTCTAAGGAAGCCTCCCCGGAATGCCAGAATTTGTAAATGCTGGAGCAAGGGCGTAGCATTTGGGAATTCCACTTTTTGGAATTCCAAAATCTGGCTTGCCTCAAATGCTGCAATTCTAGTAATGAACCATAATTTCGACTGGAACTTAGGAATTCACAGACAGCCTGAATTCCTGTTAGAAATGCTGGAAAGGAAACAGGCCCTTAAGGAGAGCTTTTGATGGTTTTGCAGGCAAGTCCATGTAATTGGTTTAAATTTGGGAAAGGGGCTTTTGTGTTTAAATGGGCTTGGATGTGGGTTGAGTTGGGCTCAAATGGGTCGGGCTAAAACATGAAGATTATTGCTCATGACATGCTTAATGAACTGCACATGAAGACCTGTAAAAACTATAGATATATGAGTGACACTAAATTATTCAAAAGGTCAAGGTACTACCTGACACGGTCAGAACCCCACTAATCTACCTAAATCCATCACAAAATCATCCAAAATAAATATTAAGCACCTAATCAAGATTAATTAGGCATAAAACAACCTAAGGCGGGGTCAAGGTCTAACACTAGGTCTACCGAAGATGGAAAGGGGAAATGAACTGGGAAAATGAGAAGAGAGGGAAATGAAATGGAGAACAGAGAAGGGCGCCAATTTTCATTCCATTTTCCTCTTATGTTCCGCCCAAAGCACACGTATTTCTCGCACGCTGTAGCTGACTATACCCTCAGCTGCTGCTCAGGAGAGCTATTCTCTCTCTACATATATATATATAAAGTCGAGATACATGGGACGCGGTGCCCGACACACCCAAAACGTAAACAAAAAGTCTACATGGACTAACTCAATGATTTAGTCCATGTAGCATAACTCAAATGTAAACCCACCTGAAACCCAACTCAGTTTAGTGTATGGAAAACAATACCCGACCCAAGCTGAACCCCACCAGTACACTACCAGACCCACCCCGGGTCCCTGCCCATATCCGACCCAATGCCATCCCTAGGCTCAATGCATGTGCAATCCCACTGTTTGGCTTGCGATCCTATTTCAAACCTTGTTACCCCCACGTAATGTCCTGCACTTTTTATTCCACTTCGCTCCTTCTAAGTTTTACCCATGAGTGTCCTGATATACCCTAGTAGGTTCGTTCAATGCATGTCCATGTTTTTGGGCTGGACTGACCCAAGTTGCACCCTTAAAGGGGTACGGCTATTTAAAAGGATTACAAAAACAGGAGAGGAAATAAGGGGAAAATAAAAACAACCATTCAGATTAAATCAATAGATCTTTGTAGCAATATCTTCATCGGAATTTTACAGAAAATACTAGTGCAGGATTCAAGACCCAAGTCCACAAAACAAACCCCATAATTCTCCCCGGTAAAAAATAATAAAAATTTACATTGACAATTCATGCAAAAGCTCCCTCCTTATTTTTAGGAGCTTAACTCAGCCCAAATAGTAGTGAGACAATACTAAAAGAGCACAATACATGCCGATCCATTTAAACAGCAGCTCTACTAGCTTTCTCACAGATGGAAAAGCTCCCAGGGTTGATGGTAATGCTCTTGGTGCAGTTATCAGTTTTGTAAATCCCGACCAGACAGTCTGCTAACTCAAACATATTATTTCTCAAGCTGTCAAGGAATAAATTGGTGAAAAAAGTTAGACAATGTCAACACTGGCAACAGAAAGAAAACTTCTCCTAAAATTTACATTCCATATATTTAGTACATACCTTATGATTATGAATTGTGCGTCTTTGGTGCGATCCTTCACATAATGGCCCACAATTGAAACATTCTTAAAATCTACAATGCACATACAGAAGCAGATCTCGTGTGTGAGAGAGAGAGAAGTGAGTGTGTGTGCCCGCGCGCGCGCGTGTTCAATGGGGAACAAACCCAGTACAAGGTGGACTGTATGATGGCTGCCAGACAGCCACATTGATTTCCCAGGAAGATAATCAATTTTCAGTCTATGGTGAAAACCAAGAGTTATTCCAGGAAACCTACGTGGAAGTCTGACATGGTTCCTCATGGAATGAACATAAAGTTTATTAAGCGGAATGGAAGTACCCAAAGCAGCATCAATCTCGTCCATTACATAGAGTGGTGTGGGCTTGTAATGATGGAGAGCAAAAACCAGTGCTAACGAACTTAAAGTCTGAAAGGATCAAGAATGGTTAAAATCCCATAATTTGCCTCATATCTTTAAAAGAAAGCAAGTTTCAACTAAAGTACCATTTTGCAATGACTGCAGATAATCATATTATTTATCAAATAAACAAGGCGCATTAAGGTTCAGCATGTAAACAGAAACAAAACAAAACAAAACAAAAACAAAAAAACATTGTCTTTCACAATAAATCTAAGAAGATTTGCTCAAATTCTATAGCCTATTACCATACAAAAAGTATGGAATGTTATTAGCTCTCTAAAGCATAATTCAGCCATCTATTCATAGAATTTAGGTGATTCTAGAGAAGTTCAAGATCATTAGAACAACTCAAATTCAGTTCTATCACAAATCCAAGGGGTGACTCACTAATCTAACAATCTGGATTGATAAGCAAGTTCGTTAATATTGTTGAGATAAGAAATAGAGTAACATTAAGAGATTGTCTCCAAGATAACAACACTTTTAGAAATTGATTGTGTAATTTTTAAAAATAAATAAATGTGTCCGCGGATAACTTCGCCAATTTACCGCCAGTCCCAAACCCACATAAAGGAGGGCTGCATCAGGTTAACTGCCCGTGTAAAACTTTTGTCACATCTACAACATCAATTCTGAGACACTGTTCCATAATGATGATGATGATGGATAAGTTCCCATATCAAGCTTCCTAATAATCTTATAAACAAAAACTCCAACCTTGACACAATTGAGTTACATAGAAATTCATGTTCCTGGACAGGATAGTGGAATACTACCTTCTCACCACCAGATAAGTTAGCAATGTTTTTCCAGCTCTTTTTTGGAGGCCTAACACTGAAAACCACACCCTCAGAGAAAGGATCTAGAGAGTCGACTAGCTCCAATTCCGCATCGCCTCCGAGTGTGATCATCTACAAAACAAAAAAACCTGGTTCAGTAAATAGCTTTTATCTTTAGCTAAGTTTCACCTTGAGATTAGAAAGTCAACAAGTGACCTGCCTGAACAATCATTCCGTAAAATGACTAGAAATTTAATATTGCACTATTTTAGTTACTGAAAAGCACGAAGTGGCTACATGTATAACATGATACAACAAAAAAAGCAACTATGAATTTCAAACTTCAAAGGTTCTGATCAGAGAATTTGAGCAACAGTGTTACTGGTAACCTGGCAAAGCAACTTTTCTACCCCACCTGATACATTTCCTTCAGCTTCAAAGATATTGTGTTGAACCCAGCCATAAACTCATCTAACCTGAAACCATGTACAAGTGGATTGAAAAAGTATTACTAACGTGAATCAATACCACTAAAGGCTAAGAGATTTAAACAGCTGAAATCAAGAATAAAAAGGTGAAAACAAAAAACAGCCCATACACATTGTATTGGGAAATATTCCAATCAGATTGGCCAAAACCGAACAAATATTTCCTATTTTCAGCATAACTGGGCGTATCAGCCAATCCATCCTTCAAATCAGTCTCCAAGTGACATGATAAGTGAGTGACCTCTTTTAAATTTCAAGAAGTTCCCTGTCAAGAAGAAGAATACCTCTGGGGCCTTCTTTGTTTGCATGAGGAGAGGAGTAGAAGAGGAGTGAGATGTCACATCAGGATAAAGTTAAAGAGGAGTAGGTTAAAATATATGGGTCGATAAGTTACTTAGAATGCGTTTTGATTGTTGGTGTAAAGTCAAAAAAATCTATATCATAATAAGTCACCATTACTAATTAGTAAATACTAACCACTGATACAATTTTGTTTGAGATAATTATCCATTAAGATTTTAGTAGGTTTTAACTTCAATAGTTACAAGTAGCATGAATACAAGTGAAAAAAGATATTGGAATAGTTCTTTCAGAGCATGTGTTTTTTTTTCTATATGACATTGACTGAAACATACGAGTTTGGTCACTAATGAAAATAAGCATTAAAATCTAACATTCTACTAGTTTGGATTTATTTGTTCATTTTTTTACAAAAAAGAATCAGATGTATGCCAATCCATATCGCCACAACTGATAAATATCACCCCTTATGTATAATTTTTAAGGGCAAGCAATAAGCCCTCTGCAACCGCTTTTCTTATCCTTGGATGAAATCATGAGTCCAGCTAAACTGCACTCACCACATCCAATTTTTAGTATGAAATCTACATACTGAGCAACCATCAAACTGAAAAACAGTTTTCCTAACATGAGGTTGGACTTGACAAATATTATGGATGGATGTGTTAGATGATGTGCTTGCCTTTTTTTTCTCAATTCATCATACAACTTTTTTAGTTCGTCTCGCTCTTCAGTCACCTTGGTCAAGTCCTCCACACGCTGATTGTATAAGGAAGCCTTTTTTCTATATCTGCGACAACAAAATGGTTTGCCTAAAGTACATAAAAAAGAATTGCATAAAAAGACACCATCAAAGTAACAGGTGAATAAGAACACATACTCGGATATAGAATCGAGATTTGGATTCATGTCCTTCAATTGTGCTTCGAGTAATGCCACCATTTCCAGTGCTTGTTTTAAATCACATGTCTCATTTAACGTATCACTATTCAAGGTTGCTTGAAGCTTTTCAAGATCTATCCCATCTTTCTGCATTCTGTGCACGCAAGGTCAAAAGCCCAATTTAGAAAATCATAATCCAATGGCTAGATTTGATGGAATTGATTTAGCTTTAGAAGGAATCTTACTGTTCAATTTGTTTCATGAGATCAACTTTTAAGTCATCAAGCCTTTTCCTGTATCCCTTTCCCTTCACTTCCCATTCCTTAGAGAGCTTTTTTAAATCTTGTAACTTATATTCTGTATCAACCTGTAGATTAGCAGGAGGTTCTTTTTTATCACTGACCAATTACAAGGTAATGAAGTTCAAAAATCAAATGGTGTGTCTTCATGTGAACAGAACCTCAGCAGTTCGTGACTCATCTATTGTCTTCTTTAGCTTGTTATATTCTTCCTTGGCTTCATTCAGGACTTCTCTATGTTTATCAATGAGCTGTAAAATGCAATACAAAGCAGAGAAAAATAACATTTAAGGAAGCTTATACGAGAGTGTAACTGACGGAAACAAACTCTTAACAATTTACAGTTCAGTATGACGACAATATAAAAACCTCCTGTGTTCTTTTGTAATTTTCTTGGACTATAAAGGCTTTCTGCTCTATTTCTTTAAAAACAGCTACCATCTTCTCTTTCTCAGCAACAACTCTTTCTTGTTCTTTTCTTGACTCATCAATTGCCTTTGTCAACTTTTTCACCGTTTCCTGTCCTGTCACTACTTGAACTTTATGACGGTTGATATCTGTGCTGTTTTTATCAATATCCTGACAACAAAGAAAGATATACAGATGTAAAACCAGTCTACTCCAAGCAAGGAAGATGCGTGTGCTTAAATAGTGAGCCCCATCATACAGAATAAAAATGGGGTGTACAAAAATTAATTATATCGACATGGATATTAGTTATACTCCTATCAATTTGAGAAGACCAATGCACAGTAACAGTGAATGTGAGGGGGTTGATTTGATCATAGGTTGCCCAAGATTGGAGGCTTCATTGATCACAAGTGAGCCTTAGATTTTAGATGCTGAAGGGGCTCGCTGGATCATGAAAGTGTGTGTTTGTGCCAAAACTGAAAAGAAAGAATAGATTTGAACCCATTTAAAAATGTGAACAATAAGCCCCATCCATGACCAATAACAACCCCAACCACCCCCTACTCACCCCTCTTAAAAACTTATGCAGGAATTGACACTGATCTGTTACACATCTGGATCAATCCCCAAAAGAAAAGTGAAGGAGAAGAGGAAACGAAAATCGCACTCCTAAAAATGTTCTAGTTTCAACCCGGTAAAACTATGGTTATTGGAATCATATAAGGATATTTTGGTGCACCGCTAACCCACACTCCACACCAAGACCTGACTGCCCTGATATCCCATGACCAGCATGCATCCAGGTGAAACCTACGAATTGGGGTGCACATTTTGTATCGAAACTGGGTTTGTTTGCAACAGCTCTCATGCATACATATAGAAACTTTACAAGAGCAACCAGGAATGCTATTCAAATTTTAAAAAGTTAAAGTACATCTTCAGCCTGGAATTAAATGCAACTTATACTTACAGACTGGATCTTATCCACTTTTAATTTCTGGTTTTTCAGTATCTCACCACCTGCATTTTCAATTTTAGTTTGTAGCTCTGATGCCTGAAAAACACAAAATATGGCAGGCCCAATGAACCCATCAGATAGCAACTAAAAAGAATCAACAAAAAGAATAAAGGTAAGTGTCCGTTATAAGGATGTTATTTGTCCAATTCCTTTTTTCAGAAAGTAGAATATCAATAATGGACTGTAGGAGAACAAGCCATTGAAGTAAGGACGCATTATGTACATTCCAGAGTTAAGTTTCAAATAATAAAAATCCAAAAGGCCTCTAGAAACTAAATCATCCGCAGCCACCTACCTTCTCCTTAAGTTTTTTAGAGCCTCTAGCAAGCTTCTCTAGCTCCTTTTCCTCTAAAGATACTCCATTGTCAAGCTCCTCTAGTCTATCTAACTCATCTCTGCTCGGTTGTGAAGCAGCTTTAAGAGACTCAAGTTGTTTTTCTATATAACCATATTGCGCATTTAAACTCTCATTCTGTCAAGAAATGAAAAAAAGACAGCATCAAGAATAATTACACGTGCCGCAAACAGCATAATCAAGAAAAGGTCAATAAAATATCAGTTTGAGGCTTTGAACAATTCATGGGATGATAGGATGCATGCTCAAATAGCTACCTCAGTTTGACTTTTGGCTAATTCCATTTCTAAATGGGCCACAGCCTTTTCAGAGGCCTGATAACACCTCACAGCATCAGCAATCCTTTGGCGTATAGAGGTTAACTGGTCAACCAGCTCAGCTAGCTCTTTCTCAGCATTAGCAACAGCTTCTCCTGATACACTAGCACGAATGGATGTCCCCATCTTACCACCACGTGGTTTGCTGCCCCCACCAGTCATTGTACCGGCTTTCTCAAAGAGAGAACCATCCACTGTCACCACACGACGGAATTCATTGTTCCCACCATATGCAATCCTTGTCGCCTGATGAGATGCAATGGAATCTCAGCAGCAGAAGATATATAATTGTTAAGAAGAAAAGGAAACATAAGTTCCACAAAAGACTTCTATAATAAAAGACCACAATAAGATGATGTTATACTCTTTGATGTATGAGATAAGCTTAACAAATCTTACTAGAAGAAAAGGACAATCTTAATTTATGAATCTTGCCCAATCCCATGTTCCCCGCATAGATCCATAATGTCCTAATGACTAGATTATCCAGTTCGGAAAATGAGATCTCATGTTAGGCTAACATACAACATAGAAGAAAACAGTGCTTGCAATACACCACATACAACGAATCTACAATTGTAAATTTATCACTGATCACACCAAAGGGATACCATTGCAAAATAAAAAAAGGTTCTCGGAAATAACTATGAAGAAGTTAAAATTGAGTAAAGATCATACTTGATCTAAGTCTTTTGCTACAACAGTGTTCCCCAGTGCAGCAAAAAAGGCAACCTTCAGCCGTTCATCATCGACATTAACCAGATCAAAAAGACGTAGGACTGCCTCAGGGGGGTGAACTTTCTCTTTCAGCTTATGCAAATAGCGTGGCATTTGCTCCTCCTGCACAGATATTTTAAAATAAAGACATCATAAATTCCTGATTGAGAAAATATACATGACAATAACAAAATTTGGACACCAATAAAGTTAACTGTCAGAATCACCTGTTTGACTTGTTTTTCTATAATACAACTGTAGATAAAATATATTATCTTTCTGATATCTTCATTCTTCAATATGTAACTTTGAGAACATTAATTAACTATCTTTAAATATATATTATAAATATCAGTAACAGTAAAATTCCATTCTATGGCAAAAGAGAACACAAATAATGATATAATTACCCACAGGGACATAAAAGGGAAGACGATATCAGAAATGAACCCACAACGTCATTGAGGAAATTACTGTCTTCACGAAAGGTTATAACAACCACTAGGCTGGCTTAAAAATGATGTCATGGTGCATGCTAAGTTCACCTTGGTGCATTGTGGCATTTTATCACTTGGGAGTTGGGACCTACCAAAGAGCTTCCATAATATGCCATACCTAAGCATTTGTGGAATCTACCTTCTAGATGCTAAACTCTCAAGTTTCCATCTCACATAACCATTTATTATTCAAATATTTGAAACTTGGTGCAAATCATAAAATGACAAGGGAAGTGATGAAGTGAATTGCAAAACCAACAACAGGATAAGATAGAACCTGCGCAAGTTGGACTTTCTAGCTGAGAAACTCACATACATTTGCGGGTGTTGTTAATGTAAAAATGTGAAACAATTTGAATGAGAAGAGTTTTATATATATAACAGTATTGGTCATGTGAGTGGAGAAATTAAAAGAGATGAGAAAAAAGAAAAAAAGAGAAGAGATTTTCTCTCTTCTTCGTTGGTTATTAGATTTCAAGGATATTTATTCATTAGTGTTTTCCACCCATAGAAAGAATTTTTCCTGGTATTCACAAGTGACATTGAGGATGTTGAACAAGAAGAAACCACTTTGGTTGTTGTAAAGGGACAGCAACAAAGATGTATAGAGTTAAGTTTCAAAGAGCTCATAAAAACCAAACTGTTAATTTTGTTTAAATCTGAGAACAACAAAATAAAAGCAATTCATTTATCGATAGAAAAAGAAAACCAAAGTAACTACAGGGAATCCTAAATCGGGACATGCATACCAATATCATGAAAGTCGCAACACCAAGATTATTTCTTCGGAGTAGCTCCACACATGCCTGTGCTGCCACAGTCGTTTCTACCACAATAAAATCAAGTCCACTACAAGCTGTTGATATGGCAATATCGTATTTTGCTGCAAGAATTATGTGAGAAATCAAAAGGAGATATACATTTTTTTCTTGACATTAGCTTTGGAATTTGGATATAGAACAAAAAGATGAGAAGAATATAGCTTATGTGGCAAAAAAAACAAACAAAGAACTAGAAAGAATATTGACCTGATGAAATATATGTAATAGTACTAAAAAGAAAGGGCAAAAAAAAAAGAGAGGTGTTTCTCTTCTATGACAATATTCTAATATTTAAAAGATACAAGAATCTTCGCTGAAGAACTATAAGCGTAGTCAAAAGGTGAGGAGAAACAATGCTTGTTGTGCAATAATTTTCATTTCTTAGTGCCATGCACTTCATTTTAGATATTTCCAAGCTTCAATTGCAAGAGATCTTGCACTTAAGGTTTTAGAAATCATCTGTCTGAGTCACTCTAGTCTAGCCGATAGGTGCAAAGTCAAGTCACCTACTTGACCAAATCCTTGTGGTTTTTGGGCCCTAAATGCACTTATTTCCATGTTTCCTATTAGGAAAACTTGTGTGGGAGGCTCTTATGGACAGTTTACACTAATTCAAAGAGATTGAACCACTTCTTTTTTAAAGACTCTAGCATTTGAAGCGCGGTATACTGTTCCTCTAACTTAGTCAAACATAAATTTACCTATAAGAACTTAAGTTTATTATTAATAAATGAAACACAACACATTTTAAAATTCTATTTTCATATAACTTTTTTTTTCGCTATCTTTCATATTTTCCATGTATTACCAGGCCTAGTGTGCAACGTGGTTTGCTCAACCAAGATGACTCGACTCAAGGATGACCAAGTAGCTCCCCAAGTCCAATTTTAGAGAACCTTGTTTGCACCTGCTTTGGGGCTGCATCTTTATTTGAGGAAAAAAACATTAAAATAATTAACCAATCTCACCATCAATTGCACCAAGGTCCCCTAAACGACCATAAATTCCCTCTATTTGGTTTGACTCTTTAGCGTGCAATATTGCTTTCAGAACAGATCCTTGACTCTTTTCCGATTCCAAAATCGATAAAAGCTCTGTGACCTTTTGTCTAGCATTTTGCTCAAGAGGAAGAAGCAATTCCTGCTTAGTAGAACATTCCTGTTAAGATGACAGCAAACTTAACAATTTAGTAAAGATTTTGACAACAGAAAAGATGTAGGAAAAGATAAAAGGAAATAAATGGCATACTTCCTCCACTTTATGAGCTTCCAACACTTTTCTCTTGTTTTCATCAGTCTCTCTTTGCAGCTTTGCAATACTTGCATTCTTTGCTTTAATTCTGTCCAACGTGTCATTCATCTGTCTTAGGGCATCCTCAAAAGCTATTCGACCAGCTTCATGCTGAAGCAAACGGAGATCACATTGAGCAAGCTTACAAACGAGTTTCATTACTATGAAATAAAAAATTTAAGAGTCATTGCCTTTTATGCATGGGATAGGAAAATTGGTTTTACATATGCAAATGTTACACATGTGAAACGCATTACCATGTTTGTCAAAATCACCATTTTCACACGAGTAAATGAAAACATCCAATGGTTTTTAATGTATTTGGATGTTGGCCCTTTACACAAATTTCCCAATATCCATTAAGATTTAAGATATGAAACTGAACGTGTTAATGTCTATCACTAATATGAGAATATTGAATGATTCAAATCAAGAATTAGGGGCCCACAAAAGTGCAAAAAATCAGATCTATATATATTGGGATTTTTTGTATGTTTTTAACAAATTACTTAAAATCTATGAAGATTTAAGATAATTGGCTTAAAGGTCTTGGGATTTATTAGGTCAATAACCAAATTTAACAGTTTGGATTACAAAAAAGGGGCCCCGGGGAAGGGGGAAAAAAGGTTGATCATTGATGAGATTTGATCCCGTGACCAATTGCATAACCAAAATGCAGTCACCAAGTTAAGCATGTACTAGCATCTTTTGCAAGTGGGAGATGTGAGAGTTTCACGCCTATTTAGGTGTGAAAATAGTCTTATTTACACCATTTTCACACCTCTTTTGCGCATCACATGTGTAAATTAGAGGAAATGAATATGATGATGCATAACCATTACGTATGTAAATGAGTGCAAAGAAACAACCCCTTTAATGTAAGTTCTGAAAACTAAGCCATTAACAACAAATAGTAATCGTCACAAAGGAAAATGTGGAAATTTTCACCAACAATAGAAAAATTAGTATTAATGAATAATGAATAATGATGACATCTACATCTGCTGACTTTATCAAGAGAAAAGTAAAATAAAAATACACCTTTTCCTTCAAAAGCTTTCTCTCAGTACATGCAACATCAAGTTTTCCCTTATGCACAATGAGCTCTTTTTCCCAAGGTTTCAACTCAGCTCGAACCTCAGCGAGCTCAAAACGATGCCTCTCAGTTTCATCTGTATTAAATAATTAAAAACAATAGTAAACAGTCAAAAAAGGTATTAACTGCAGGCTGCAGTGAAAATAAGGATATGAGATATTCGCACGAGGACATTGTGGATGGAGAGAAAATAACAATAAACAGATGGATAAGAACAAATAATGTACCAAAACACTATTACCGCGTCAATCACATTTTATAGAACATAAGCATCAAAAGGGTGATAAGATTTCATGAACAGATGAGAAACCAAAGCCATAGTTATGGGGTAATTATCACAAACACGTCTATATAGAACAAATTTTGATCTTTATGGTACAGATGGATGAAAAATATTCAATGTGATCAAAATCTATAGTAATGTAATCAATACAAGATCTGGCTTTTATTCAACTAAAGAAATACCATCTTTTAGATGGTGAAGAGGTATGAAAACGTCCTCCAATTGCCCTGGGTGAATGTTAATATTGTTCACCCACGCTGGTGAATGTTAGGAAAACCCCTACAACTTCTTTCAACCTTTTTTTTTTTTTGTTTTGAATATTACAACTTCTTTCATCTTATACTGAATCTCTACAAATCTAGGCAATATGTCTACACAAATACTCACCCAATAAATGTAAAAAAAAAAAAAATGTGAGCATATTCCACCTACAGATCACATATAAATCACATTATAGTGCCACAGATAAAATAATTATGGTACACTATGAAATAAGATAAACTTCAATTCCAGGGAAAAAACTATGATAATCAGAACTTGATCTTCCAATGATAGAATTATTGATATTGTTCAGAAAAAGAAAAATGCTAGCATATTGGTAGAGAGGAAAAGGGTCACCTTTGGACTGTTCCTTGATTTCTTCCAAAGTTTTCTCTTCATTCAAAAGAAGTTGTTGTAATTTGGGTATCTCTTCCTCAAGTTTTGGAATCAAAATTTTTGAGGACTCGGTATCTTTAATAACTTCTTCAATATTCAATGAATCCTGCAGAAAAACATGGTTCAGATACACATAGCTGACCATCAAAGATGAGCGCCCAATGTTATGACACAACTAGTGAAACATCCCTTGAATTTACTTCTCAAAGGCACACCCATATTTCCTATGGGGAATAGGGCCAACTTAATCAAAACCATAACATACACTCCCCTACCTCCCCACCCATGAATTGGCACTCACCATTCACCACAATTTGACCTTTAACAGAATGCTATCCACCATTGCATTGAATCGTGATAAATGTTAAGAGTTGTGTAACTAATATTTCTTTCCAATGCCCATTCACAGTCGTGAAAAGATTAGATAAAGGTGTCACTTCATCCACCCCCAATCAATGTGGATCTTGCACATTTCCCCACCCCAATGAATTGGCCCCATCCCAACTGGACCCCCCATGAAGTTATCGTTTCATCATTTCATTTTACTAGATAAGGAATTCAATATTGGATTCAAGATGGGCAGTAAGGCAAATTTTAGGAGGATTGATGGTGTGATCATGGGCATCAACAAAAGATTTCATTTGCACGATTTTTTCAGAGGTAGGCTCCATCACATCAAATAATTCAATATGATGGAAGTTCCCATTCTTGGAAGGAACCAAATAATTTATGGCATAGGTTCAAGTGATTCATTTTGACAATCCACAAAACAAGACACAAAACTTAAGTGAAACTAGGTTATCTGGAAAGTAGAATGATATGATCACATGTGAGCTTCTCATGATCCTACATGGAGTCAATCCAATCCCCTTAGACAAATGCCCGCATGGTAGCGGCAAGCTGTCAACTAAACTTAGTTTTCCACGATGATCTTTGGAGCCGCAAAACCCTTGCCTAATATGTAGAGTTTTGGGGTATTCTTAATCCATGCATAGACCTTCCATTACCCTGCTCACCATGGTTGGCATGCATAAGGTGGGTCCCACAAGGAGCATCTCATATAGCAATATGGGCACTACTTCTCATGTGAACAAAACTATACATATTGCATGTAATGCTTCATACCTTTTCGAGCTTGTCCTTTAATTTTTTGGTTTTTTGCTTCATGTGCTTCAAATCTTCTCGATATTTCACATCTTGCCTTTCAAATTCTTTAAATTCATTTTTACAAGTCCTGAGGTCATTATCAAGTTCCTAATTGGTGACACAAACAAAAACACCAAACACAATTGATCAATATAATTGCCACTTTATGTCATTATTGAAGACAAAGCAAAGATAATAAAATTGAAGGCTGCAACAGAAATGATAGAAACTTAGCAAAGAATGATACTGAAAATTAACAATAAGGATAACAGCAACAGTGAGTACAAATTAGAAAACTTAAGATGTAATACTACATGGCCATGAAATTTGGGATCCAATGATAGTAAAGTGAACCAAAAGTAACTCTTGAGGCAAATATAAGGAATCAAAAGTATTTAAGACCAAGTCAAGCAGCCTGCATCAACTCAATATCTTATTAAAAGAAACCAAAACTAACCCTTTCAAATGAGTACAGGGTAACTCGTCCAGTTTGGGCCATTTTGAAATCTTTAAGATCTAAATAGCAGTTATAACTCAGGTTCAATATATGTTGGACATTGTAGCTGATTCTATTCCATTTTGGTTTACAAATCACAGGAAAATACAGGACAAAATAATATTTGAAAGGTTTTGATACTCAGTTTACAAAATATTCAGACCCTTCTTTAGTCCATGCTGATTGTTTTATCATTTTCATCATGTTAGAGTCTTATAACCAGAATCTACAAAATGATACAGTTTTCCATGGGTCATGTTTCTTATCATATCTATCTTTTCTATTAGTCTTACAAGCAGGATCTACAAAATGATATTGTTTTCCATGGGTCATGTCTCTTATCATATCTATTGTTTCTCCTTTTATAATGTTTTCAACACTGAGTTTTTCCATCTCCATTTCGGTACGTTCCAACCTCGATGAGTCATAATAGCTTATTCCCAAGGCAGATCACCCTCAAAAACTGAGATTTCTGACTTTTAGGTTTGATAGCTAAATGTGCATAAGCCTCGCCAAGAAAATATTTTCTCCCTTGAACATACATTAGTGCGATTTATTTTACAGAGCCAGATTCTGAAATAAAAGCAATCTCCAGCTCTTCTGTACATACAAACTTTTACACTAATATTCAAGTATCATCATCATCACCACCACGACCATCACCATCTGAGTGTCACCAAAATGATGCGAGAAAGCTCTTAGTGTTTAATTGAAAAACCCTAGCATGTGGAAATGCTAACAATGTGCAAGGAGAACTCAAGTTTATGTCGCGAATAGCTTTCAGCAAAAACCAATGGAATACATTAATAAGAAGTATATAATACATAGCTCATACATCTAGCATTCCGATGCACATTACAGAATAGCTACAGATACTTGTTCAGGGCAACCCATGGGCCAGCTAACCCAATCCACTTCTAAATTCAAATTCAGGTGTGCACTTAGCTTAATGGATCACCATACAGGTTTGTTCTTGGGCTGGTCTGACAACACAATACACACTTATGACCAGGGGCGGACCCAAGTGCATCCATGTGGGGGCAGTTGCACCCATTGGACCTCAGCCCACTTCTAAATCCAAAATGAAAAGTCTAGCTCAGATTTGGAAATTCACATAAAAATTTTGTGTCCGCCACTAAGACCCATATGAAAGTCCTAGGTTTGTTCGCAAAACTCAATTGCCTGTTTGGACCGCACCCCTGAAACAAAAATCTTGGGTCCACCACTGCTTATGGCCCAATAATGGATTTCACGAATCATAAGTTGTAAATGCTAATACAAGATTCATTAAGGGCCATTTTAATAATTTGTCGATGGTTCCAAAGCATGGCTTCTTAAGTATTGACGAATTTTCTCTTTGGCAAAGAGGTCAAGTTCAAATAATCTCAAAGACTCAGACCCAACACATTAAGTCATTGTATGGGCCTGAGCTTCAATATTTTGGCCCACCTGATGAACACAGGACACACCCTCTCTTTCGCTTCCAGACCATAACTCAACCATTGACGCCCCTAGTGCTTGACAATACAGTTGTTACAACAAGAATAGGAAGATTGTAGTCAATTCATGTTTAATATTTGAAGCACATTGACAAATCCATATAGAATTTGACCAAGATCTGTCACTCACCTCCTGTTTTTTCAAATACTTATTATGTACCACCTCCAGGTCCTTCAATGTATTAGAACTTTCTTGGATCTTCACCCTGAAGTATAATGGCAATATTCTATTTATATTATTCTTAAATTTTCAAAGAATGAACAAGCTCAGTTTTCTGGTTCACCAAGTGTTACCTTTCATCTTTGAGACTTTCTTCCAAGCTAGACACATTAGATTGCAGCTCAACAACACGAGAAGCAGCATCATCAGATGCCAGTTTTGTAGCTTTTTCCTGCCATTTCAAAAGTGCCAGCTCCTTCAGCATATAAGCCTCAGCTTCATTCTTCACATTCTGCATGATAGAAGTACATAGAAATCATTACATGCCCTTTTAGCTACAAGAACAAACATGCACAAATGAAAAACCCTGCATCTACCTCCAAGCTGTCTCTTTCTTTCTCTGCTAATTTTACCATTTGTACCACCCCAGATCGTTTCTCATTAAGGACTTCCAACCTGCAGCACAAACATGTGAAGCATACCTTTCAGTTAATAATTTTATCTCATGAAAGAAAAGCCAACAACAAAAAAAAAATAATAATAATAATAATAATAAATAAATAAATAAATAAAATTTGTCCAAAGCCGATGCCAACAGCACCATTAAAGATTATTCCCACGAGTCGACAGCTTAAAGAATTTTGGATGCATAACAGTAGCTACAACCATCAGCATACTACAAAACTGACAAAGTATCAGAAAGATGTTATGCTATAACCATCAGCATAACAGTAGCCATAACTTGATTGCTTGAGCTTGTGAGGGATTATTCCTCCAAAAGAAAAGAAAAAAGGTGACAGAATCCAAGAAGTGGAGAAACAACATTCCCAAGTCTTACATTGTACCAAAGTGGTCATCATTTATTCTTCAATGTGTGCTCTGTACAAACAAACAGAGTACCAGAAAACCAATTAAGTTGCGCCTCATGAACAATGATATTATCTCTCCTTGCTCACTTCAAGCTAGCCTTATATGAACAGACAAAAATATTCAGAAAACCAACACTGGTCACCAAAATGTTGAAGGCATGTTTGGTTGAAATAGATAAGCATATTTAGCTGCAAGTTACTATATGGCTGGGAGCATAGGCGTATGGAACATGGTTTGCCATTATGTGGCCTCACAATTAACTTGCATGGATTGACGATGGTGTGTGCCAAAACCACTGACACGTGAAAACATGCTTGATCCATATTGTCGGTGGTCAAATAGACAGCATATTGAACCAAGTAAATTTGTCCATGTGCAAGTAACAATAACAAAGTATCATATTATATGCATAGAGTGATACACATGCAATCAAACTGGCCCTAAGGGGCATGGATTATAACAGAATGTGAATTTGGATAATTGGAACTAAGTGTAAAACTAAAATTATATGTTTTTTCCTTAAAAATGAAAAAAAAAAAGTGTTGTGAAAAACTAAGAAATAGCAAATTAATCAAATTCAAATGCTCTGCATCACTTTCTGTTAAAAAAGTTAAAGGAACTTAGGACAATGCACCGTCATGAAACCCTGCAGAAATCCACTTCTTAGAGTGTGTATTATTTATATCCGATGATTTGTTGTTGTCATATAGAATTCAACATGGTTTGTGAACCATTTACAAGTCGTAAAATAGAAAATGATAGGATCCCAATACTGATCATATGATCAACACCCATCACACAAGCATGGCAGCAATTGTAGGCCTAGATGCAGAACATAGCATTAAGGAGGGATGATGATAACGATGACGACGATGATGATAGGAAAAGTAGGCCTTACTGCTTATAAGACTCCTCAATCTTCTCAACATATTGGTTAGTGCCAATTATATCCTCGAGATATTCTAAGAACCCTTCATCATGAGGCCCTTGAGCCTTTGGCTTCATCATTGAAATCTGTTCAACTTCACCCTGAATTGAAAACCCGCATATAAAAATTAAAAATACAAACAGATACTATGCTACATTTGTTTTGTTGTCACTGGCACTGATGACAGACCTGAAGAATCAAAAAACGATTGTTGTCCAAGTCAACTCCTTTTCCTTTCAGTTTTCTGGTGACCTCTGTAAAATTACTTGTACGGTCATTTATGTAATACTTTGAAGAGTTGTCTCGGAATGCAACTCTTGTGATGACAAAGTCACTTCCAGCAACAGCTTCGTAGGTTCCATCATCCTGGAAATGCGTGTTACATTGGGCATTGCCATGTCAGTAAAGCATATTAAATTAGAGCTACAAATCCTTTATTACATGTTTTGTTGCAGTCGTTTTTTTGTTTGAGAATTGAGAATGAGTAAATTCAGAAGAAGAAAGAGAGAGGAATCAAGAATCCGAACGAGAAGAGTAGTGGCTATTACCAGATCAATGATCTCCTGGAAGTGGACAGAGACCCCTGCACTGTCCAGGTTCTGGTGATTGGTGGAATTATGGATCAGCTCCGAAACTTTATTGAGACGCATCTTCGCACGCAAGAGAGAAGCAGATGGAAAAGATATAAATCAATAACAGCATGTTACAGAAAGAAAGAAGATTCTACAGACCGTGTTTGAGCATCCAGCATTTGGGGGATTTCTCAAGTTAAAGAAGCTCAAACAGTTTGGATTTATTTTTTTGACGCTCTCTAACTTCCAGGTGCCCATGGGATTCAGGCAAGGGTTTCTTTTCTAAGAAATCTAATACCGAATTGATCCGGTCAGAACTCATGGGCGGGTTTTGGTGAATTACCTGCTTAGCTCGCTTTCCGAACACAAAAAGCATAGCATCTATCACGTTGCTTTTCCCGCTGCCGTTTGGACCAACAACTGCCGTAAAGCTCTGCACGGAAGAAGATAAAATCGGACCGTTTTTTAGAAGAAGAAAAGGAAAAATCCCAAGTAGAGTAGAGGAAAATTGGAGGAAGAAAAAAATTAAGGAAGGGCAAAGAAACCCTAAATAGAGAGAGAGATGAATTTGTAGAGGAAGTGGACCTTGTGGAAAGGGCCGACCCTTTTCTCTCCCGCATAAGACTTGAAATTCCTCATCACCATTTCCTTGATGAAGAGCCTTGGTTTCCTAGATTCGCTGTTTGTGCCGGAGTCGATTGAATTAAAAACATCGCCCTCAACCGGAATCCCCATCGATTTGGAATTTGAAAAGGAGAAAAAACAAAAGAAAAGAGTGCCTGGTTTAAACGGACGATCGAGGCTATAAAAGGGAAAGCAGCAGCAGCAGAGGCGACTCCACTAACTCCGTCACATGCAAATTCGAAGAGGGTACTCTTCTCTTTCACGTTTCAGAATGATGCGCGGGAAAACTAAAAAGACGGGCGGTTTCGAATTTAGAAAATGCCTGTGGAACGAGATGCGTGGGGTGGAAAGAAAAAGGGTCCTCGCAAGAGCTATTAAATGCACACGCGATTTTTCTCAGAGAAATGCTAACCACACATCTCAAACTTCTCTGGGAAGTGGGCACACCCCTTCACCCTACACGCCCAAAATCAATCAAAAAATAAAAATAAAAAAAAATAAATTCTTTCTACAAACTCATTTTTTCCTAAAATTCGTCAACCCCTCCGCCCTCGATTTCTCAATTTACTCACCTTCTTTCCCACGCCCTCACCCGTCCCTCTCTTTCTCCCTCTTTCTCTCTCCCCTTTCCTTGCTTGCCACCGTCTCTCCCGATTTATCTTCCTATTTCCCTCTCCCTGCTATGAGGGGAGAGGGAAAGAACATGGGGTGTATAGAAAGTAATTTTGGTAAAATAAAATTATTTGAATGTAGGTGTAGGGAGAAGTAGTATGTGAAAAGAAAATTTGTGTGCATTTAGCAGCCCTCTCTTTATAAACACAATAATTACCTTTTTACCCTCATCAATTCATTAACTTCCTAAACAAAACAAAAATAAAATAAAATTGATCTAGCTGGTGAAGTGGGGAATTGAAGTGGAATTCCACGAGAGGAATTGGTCATAGCCCAATCTTAAAAGAACCATAATGTAATTAATAATGAATAAATTACAATTTCATGCATCATTAGTCATAGCTCACTCTTACATAAGAACGGTCATGTTATCTCTACTCTTTTTCTGACAGACCCAGTAAAAGTAGAGCTATATAAAGAAGATGTGAAGGCTCTATTTTTCAGCTGCCCACTTTTTGAGCATTTGGATTTTAGAGGATTTGCCTCTAAATGCCTAAAACAGATAGAATCCAGAATGTTGTGCCAAACACTCTTATTTTTAAAACATCTGTCTGCTTTAGTCATATAGACAAATAGAGGCTGAAAATAGATGTGTCAAACATGAGCTAACTTCTACTTAGAATAGATGCAACGGTTTGAAACTTTGATGAGTGGATCCCACGATTGAGTCCTACATTTTTTTTTTTTTTAGAAAAAAAAAACGTACAATACGTTTTAATTTGCAAGATTTGTATTTGACCTACATGAAAAGCAATCAAGTGATTATAAGTCGCTCTTTTTATTATAAAACTAATCTATGTTTATCTAATTAATGTGAGAGAGCCTTGATGTTTCATTCTCCTCACAAGCAAGAAGAGGTTAGAAATCTTATGTATTTTTACAGTCACAATAAGTAGCTTGAAGCCGAATACACAATATGCATGTATAATGTAGTGGTATCGAACAAAGACGGATGGCAATAATGGGTTACCATGCACACAATCCACAACTTCTACAAATCGATAGTACCAGAAGAGAACGATAAAAGAAAAAGAAAATACACAGTCCATCAAATGTAAAAGAAAGTTCCATCACTCACACAGTCACACTACTTACAACTCGACGAAGTTTCATTCATTCCATCATAAAACCCGGCCATGAGAAAGAAGAATCAATCAATCAAATGAAAGACCCGTCCGAGCGAAAACCGAACCTCAGTCACCATATGACTTGAGTTAATTAAAATCAAGCAAACTGATGATAATGGTGTTTGTTTGTTGATGGATCACCATTCCATTCCCATATATCTATCTCCCTTTAATATCGCCAACCTGTGGGAAGACCTCACTCCCCACCGCGGTCCCGGAGCTGCTGTTGTCTTCTCCGACGTTGGACTGCTCTTGCGCCGTCCGGGGATTGGCGGCTGGGGCTGTCTTCTCTTCTTCCTCGGCCTTCCCTTGGAGAGCGGCGTCTTGCAGCTGCAGTGCATACTCCAAATTCCACAGCACATCACCCATGGACGGCCTGTCGACGCCATGCTCCGCCAGGCACTTCTCAGCGGCCTCCGCAAACTTCTTCATGGATTCGGGGTTAACGTCGCCGACGAGAACCGGGTCGAGGATCTTCTCCAGCATCCCCTTCCTCTTCCACTGCATGGCCCACTCCGCCAGGTTCACCTGCTCCCTCGGGAGAGCCGGATTGATGGCTGGCCTGGCACACAGGGCCTCCAGCAGCACCACGCCGAACGAGTAAACGTCCGACTTGTCGGTGAGCTGCTGTCGGCGGAAGTACTCGGGGTCCAGGTACCCAAAGCTCCCCTTCACCGCCGTGCTCACGTGGGTCTGCTCCATGGTCGGAGCATTCTTGGACAGCCCGAAGTCGGCCACCTTCGCAATGAAGTTCTCATCGAGCAGGATGTTAGTCGTCTTGACGTCGCGGTGAATGATCCCCTGGGCGGCGCCGGTGTGGAGGTAATGCAGCCCGCGGGCGGCGCCGATGCAGATCTCCAGGCGCTGCTTCCACGAGAGGGACGGCAGGTTTTTGCCATAGAGGTGGTCCCTCACAGGACCGTTGGACATGTACTCGTAGACGAGTATCATCTCCGAGTTCTCGTCGCAGTAGCCGATCAACGACACCAGATGCCTGTGCCTGAGCTTGGACAGCATCTGGATCTCCGTCTGGAACTCGGTGATGCCCTGTTCCGACTGGGGGTTCCCGCGCTTCACGGCCACCTTGGTGCCGTCGTCTAGCTCGCCCATGTACACGTTCCCGAACCCCCCGACCCCGACCACGGCCTTCTGGTCCCAGCACTTGGTGGCCTCCTGCAGCTCGGAGAAGGAGAAGTAGCGCCCCAGCCCAAGCGTGGACGAGTAGAAGTTTCCGTATCCGCTCTTGTGCGACCCCAGGAAGGAGCCGCCCTTGGTGGATGTCATGAAGGTGGAGTGGCCTGCGTGGAGGGGGAGCAGCCAGGATGAGAAGCTGTTGCGCTTCTCCCAGTCCTGAGGCCTCTTGTGCCATTTCATCACCATCGCCCCGAGCCCAACGAAGGCCCCAAACATCATGGCAAACCCCACCGCGGCCACGGCCTTGCGGTTGGAGCCCGAGCCATCCGCGCGGGAGCCGTCCACGCCGAACTCCCCATCGAGGCTCTTCACCGAGTTGCTCATCTTGAGGATCTCCACCCCATTCAGGATGGCGTTGGCCGCGCCGCTGCCCTGGCTCATGGGGCCTACCTGGACCGTGACCCGGTCCGCGATCATGGAGGCGTTCACCACGAAGTCCTTGTAGTACGCGGAGGCCAGGTCGGAGGTCAGCGACGACAGGTCCAGGCCCGATATCGCCGGCTTCCCGTTGATGTACACGTTGAAGTAGAGGTCGTTGAGGGCCTTGCTCACGATGTCAGCGAAGTGGAGCCGGACCATGTACCCGAACGCCAGGTCCACGTTGAAGTTCCAGGTGACGTTGAAGTTTGGATTGGCGACGTTGGCGTCCGCCATCTCAACCGCCGACGCATACACCCAGTTGGGGGCGATAAGCGGCGTGACTCCGTCCGGGTACTTTATGACGCTGGGCGCCACGCTCACGCTCCTGGCCGCCTCCTTGGAGTGGAGGAATGCGGCGTCGGGCTCCCAGGACCGCCCCAGCGTGTCGTTCCTGGGCGTGATCAGCGGCCCGCCGACATTGATCCGGTAGGCCGTCTGGAACGCGGTGGTCGACAGCCCGGGGAAGTCTCCGACGGGGGACAGGTTGGAGGCCGTGTCGGAGATGAGGGTGCTGGGGGCCGACACGAACTCGATGGCGTTGAGGAAGGCGAAGGAGTTGCGCATGGGGGTGAGGTGGACGGAGAGCCGCTCTCCGGTGACGTTGATGAGGTACTCCTTGACGACAGCCACGGTGGATTTCTCGGTGTTGAAGCTGTGGAGGAGGACGACCTCGTCGGTGGAGGCGGAGAATGTGGCGGTTGCGAGGTCGTACTGGGGGTCCTTGATGGGGTAGAGGTGGAGGCGGATCCAGTGCCAGCCGGGGCGGGTGACGTGAAAGGAGTAGGTGGAGTCGCTGAGGAAGACGCGGGCGCTGAGATAGAGAGGGGATGGGACCGGGGCTGTGGGGACGGAGACCTTGATCTCGTCCTGGGAGGAGAGGAAGGAGGCCGCCTCATGGTCGGACTTGAAGACTCGGCCATCGGGCATGTCGACCTTGACGGAGGAGCCGCAGTCTATGAGGTAGTTGTCGGAGGGGGAGAAGGAGGCGGAGGGGATTGCAGCGGAGGAGAGTGAAGGAAGGAAGAAGATGCAGAAAAGAACCGGGAGGAACGACGACATTTCCTTTCTTTCGTGGCTGCTTTTCCGTCTGTTCCGTCCTCTCGGATTCTTTCCGATCTCAGCCTTGAGACGGAACTCTATCAAAACGAAGAAATATATGGTTATTAAAAGAAGAGGAGCCAGAAATCTCCCAACTATATTAACCGCTCCATGTGAGGGTTATTAGGGTAGGGATGGGACGATGACCATGCCATTTAATTACTTATTTGTCCCTTCCCTTTCATTTCCTCCATCCCTTGTCGAACTAAATTTATTATCCTTACTCTTCCACAAATTTACCACTATAACATACCATTCACTTTCAGCCTTGCTCTTTTACCATATATATATATAGGGGAATCCTCCCCTCAGCTCATGCGCAGGGGAGGAATCCCGTCCGCCCCCTAGGTGGGGCCCACTATTTGGCCCATCCAAATGGACCAAACAGTGGGGCCCCTTGAATAGCACATGTCCACCAAAACTTGGCCCCATTCGATTAAATTGGACCGTTGGATCGTATGACACACATATAAATATATATATACACCATTAAAATCTTGTGGCCCAGATGGAGATGATAGAAATTAAGGATTGGGCTGATTTTTTGTAGAGAGGAGGGCCCCTGTGTGTGCTTCAAATCCCCCCCATCCCCATGCCTAGGTGGGTCCCTATGTGGGCCCCACGCCCTTGAGCGGACGGGCTTATCGTGCACATGAGCTGAGGAGAGGAGGCCCCATATATATATATACACCATCCTTTCTTACTCTCTAGTCTCTCCTACAAAATATTAAAATATCTACTATCTATTCTGATCATACATGGTGTGTGTGTGTGAGAGACAAGACAAATACCAAATAAGTGATCTTCTTCTAATAGCACATGATTTGATAATAGTGATGATAAATATCGGGGAAAAAAGACTTAAAAAGATCCCATGGTTTATCTTAAACCTTTTTTTAATATTAATTAAAGTGAACTGTGAGCATCAGTAATTTGTTGAAAATGTACGTATTGTTGATTGCATCCTTCCAGAATCGACATTGCCAATCATACACACGGACATTGCCAACAATACAGGGGCTTGATGCCTCAATCGATCACTACTTCAGTCGTTAGGAAGTGAACAATTAGTATCAGTTGCAACTTAAAATTAATGCGTTAATTGCAGACTCATTCACGCGCCCTACAGGTAAATACTTGCATGGCATGGTTTGCAGTTCCTTGTGGTAGGTATATTGTTGATTATTGAGTAAGGATTCCACGAGGACGATTTGACCTAAAAAGACTCAAAACGTAGTCTGATTCTTTTTTTATCTGAATTACTTAATTGTAGAGTGAGTGTCGCTAGCCCAATTAATTATGTAACTCTTTTAGAGGGCACAACTTTGAAATTCATACCACTTAAAATTATCTTTCACCTTCAATTTTTTTTTTTTACTCTAATCAAAGCTACATCCGCCATGCGGTTGGTCGTTTTGTGAGTAAATCAAGAATAGCATAAATGGAGTTAATTCACATGTCTCACACGAGTTAATGATCTTACCAAGAATGAGATGACTTTAATTGGAGTAAGATTTCTTTTAATAATTAATAGAATTATTTAAAATGCCAATTAATTAATTTCTAAAACTTTTGCTACCAAAGGTTGACCTGAGCTGGGTGAATTTGAATGGCTTGTGCCGTTGGGTTGGATCAACTAGTTCCATGGAATGCAAATTGGGTCGGATTTTTAAAGAATATATATAATATAATATTATTAGCAACTTGCGTTGCGGGGGCAGGCAGAGGCGGGGTATTTCAGCTGATTGATGAAAGGGTAAGGGCATTCCGGGTATAATTGGCAGAAGAGAATGTGTAAAACTGCCGCAGATAGTTATCCAGATTTAACCCCGACGTTTAAGGCCCACCAATCGAAGAAGAATCCCTTTTGTTTAATTAAGGAAGCGAAATGACAAGTTTTAGCATGCCTAATTTAAATCAAAACGCGACTGGTGAACTGGAGGAGGTTTGGAAACGGTCAACTGCGATGCCCCTTACCCCTCACGTGGACTGATCATTTCATCACCTACTGCCACCAGGATCTTACACATCAACCTGAACGTGGTAGGAGGAACTATGTCTAGGGTTTGGAGAGAAGCTATAATCTATATTATATAACAAGGGAGTTTATTTTTTGAATTCCCCATATTTTGGATCTTTAGATTTATGTATATAAATTTTAGAGATATTTTGGACTCTTCGAATTAAGAGGAGAATGAAAAAATGGGCTAAAAGTTGGAGAAATTTACAAGTTTTTGCTATCCCCATCAAAAGCATGTTCACATCTTGGTTTGTAGCGCAAAAAAGAGGCAGCAAGATTGAGTTATTTACAGGTATTGTCATCCTTCTTCATTTTTTTTAAAAAAAAAGCAAGAGTGTTTACTTTCTTATTGTTCTGTCATTGATAAAAAAAAGTGTCAAAAGCAAAAAAAAAAAAGCAAAAAAAAGCTAGATGGGTTTAGATTGAGGAAAGGGGTTGAGGGGTTTAAAATGAAGGCCATATAAAACACTAATGATTGCCCGTACCTGTAGGCACGGCGTACCATGTTCTGAGCACAACTAAATCTAATTACTTTTCTCTTGACCACCTAACAACTAACTTGAATTTTGGCACCCTATAAGAGTTAATTCGGCCCACTCTATTTAACGATGTCAACGATGTCCTGATTAGGTCCCGAGTCAAAGATCACCTATTATCTATGGACCTCTGATTGCCATAAGAATTGGCTCATTGTAATCTGTTCGTCGAGGGCTTTCCGTCCATATATAGAACTTCGAGATCCGACGGGCGGATCAAAAATCATAATAGCAGGTCCCGCAGCCCTTGGGTGCCCACCTGAAAAATCACATATAACTTCTAGACCCCTAATCGCCCCGAAAGTTGGCTCATCGCGATCTACTCATCGAGGGCTTTCCATCCATATATAGAACTTTGAAATTTGACGAGCGGATCAAAATCTACGAAATATAGGTCCTAGTGATTATTGCCCAGACCAGACCCACTGCAGCGCACCTTTTGGGCTCCAAACCTCTGATCCAGACCTTGATTAGGCCCTTAACTAAACCTGTCAGACCTGACTTGAACCTGACCCAATTCAACCCATTAAGCTCTAGCCCAAATCCATCCCAAGCCCATCTAACCTGAACCTAACCCCCAGACTTGGCCCAGACTCCTTGACCCGTCTCCCGGATAAGGGAGAAAGAGTCCAGGGATCTGAGGAAGTAGTGTCCCAGATCTCTGAACTCTCAAACCCCCTTAAATCCCTCAACCCCTTTCTTCTTAATCTCAGCTCTAGGATTTATATACATGAATCCAAGGATCCAAAATATGGGGAATTCAAAAATTGAGCTCCCTTACAAAAGAGTTTTTTTTTCTTTTATCACCTTTTTGATCAATGGTAAAGCAATAAAAAAGTAAACACTCTTGCTTTTCTTCTAAATAAAGAAGGGATGTCAATACATGTAAATAACTCAAACTTGCTGCCCCTTTTTGCTGCGTACAAACCAAGATGTGAACGTGCTTTTGATGGGGATGGCAAAAACTTATAAATTTCTCCAACTTTTAGCCCCTTTTTTTCATTCCCCTCTTAAATCCAAGGGTCCAAAATATCCCTAGGATTTACGTACATAAATCCAAGGATTCAAAATATGGGGAATTAAAAAACTGAGCTCCCTTATTATATAGATTTTCTTAATAGTTCCTTAACAATTGATATCAAACAAGATTACGTTTGGTCGACACGATTTTTAGTAACATTGTAAAAAAACATAAAGGAACTTGGCTAGCGATGAGACCGGATCCTCTGTTCCATCCATCGTAGAGTTGCCCTATAATGGATGCTTGGAACTCCTCTCTGGGCCCATAAGATGATAATCCGGATCATTCAACTTGAATCTCCTTCCCTCTAGTGGTATATATTCTCAAATTTCAGTTTTATAGGAGCTGGTCTCACAATCCAATTAGGCACGTGACTGGCAAATGCAATTGCGCACTGGCATGGCATCACTGATGACACGACATTAATCACGTTTTATGTCCACGCACTTGGACGAATGAAGATTATACTCATGAAGCCAAAGTAATTTGCATGAAAAATATGATATGAGCACCACAACTTTAGAATTGGGGCATACTTTTATTGTGCTAAAAAATAATACAATATCTAAAATGTTGGAAATTTCAAAATAGTAATGGAGCATTTAGGCTTGATATCTAGAGTATCACGTCGAATATGGTTAGAGAAAAGAATGTCATTTATATATGATTATTTTGCAAATTATTAGACCCGACTAGGGTTGACACAATCCCATTTCAGGCTTAGTTATATTACTTTTTGGCCGAGTTGACCCGATCTTTTTATGGGACCAAGTTGGACTCCTAAATGGAGCGGACTTAATGAGCCTACACTCGAGTGGGGGAGTTTTAACGGTCAAGTTGCAAATATTGTTCTAACGCTCGATGTCCAAAGTCATTCAAGGTCTCATATGGGCATCTTTCTAATGGTTGTTGTTTGGGATATTTCCGAGCTCACCCTGGTTTCGACAATCCCTCTATCTCTGCAGAAGCTCACCTCAGCTAGATGCCTCAGCAGCGCCAAGCTGCACCACTTCAGCCAGTCTCTCCACCTCGGTAGGACTTGGTCCTGGCCTCCTTCATCTCAGCCACATCCCAGCTCGATCATCTCCATCTCGGCAGACTCCCACCTCGTCACATGCCTCCATCTCGGCAGATTTCACCTCGGCACCCCTGCCAGGTCGCCAACCAGGCCAAGGTCGCTCTCGACCTCGGGCATTCCCGACCTCAGGACACGGCCTGACCCCAGTTACACACCTCGGCCACTAGCCAAGGCAACGACTGACAGCTGTCCTCCCATGGACACTCAAGCACGTTACAGGACGTGCGACAAGACAAGGGCATCGCCCATACCCCGTGACAGAGCGGCGTCCACAGTTCTCTAGGCGCTAGGGTATGACCCGATGGGACAGATGGACTGTGATAGGACTTCCTATTAGGGCATAGAGCTATCTCTCTCTCTCTCCAAAGTCAACTCCCTCTCTCTCTCTTCCTGCCCTTATAAGGAGCAGCAGCCGCAGAGAGCAAGGGATCCGATCCGAGAGAGGAAAGACCAGACTCAACATCATATGCTGGTGTCACCTTCTTCCCCATCTCCATTCTATTGCCCAGTCCTCAAACTGACTTAGGCATCGTAGAGCCATGCGCTGCCCAAGCCAGGGTCCTTTGACATCCTGCTGTTCTTCCCCTCTTTAAAGGTTTCAGGCAGGCAGCGGTTCTTCCTAAAGAGCTCCGACTCCACCCTCTCTCTACGAGTGACACTTTTTGCACCTACAATTAGTGCAGTCTGTGGGAAACGTTAAAGAAGCCATCTTCCCAAACACTATGCCTCGAAGAACCGGAAAAGGGAGAGAACCATCAACACTGCCAACGCAACTGTCGCCGATCCCCCGCTAGAGGAGGTCCGGGGCAAAGTTTGGTTCAGCTGGCATCCACAAGCCGGAATCACAGTCAGGTTCATCCTCAATGGGTCGGACGACACCTTCCCGGCAGGATAGCTTTTGACTGGAGTTTTCCCAGCAAAAGGAATCCCAGCCAGACGCACCCCATCATCAGATTGACGATGACAACCCGCTTCTCGCAAAGATCAGGGCCCAAAACCTTGGCATCCAAGCGCAGGACGAGTTGATCCGTCAACTTCAGCAGCAACTACAAGACAGAGGAACAACCTCTACTCCGCCTTCTAGTTTCTCAAAGAGACGAAGGCAAAAACCAAAAGATTGGCTTGATTGACACATCGAGCAAGCAGTCCGGCAGAACTTGGAGATGGCCGGTCTCACTCGAGCTCGGCTAAATTCTCACGATCTCAGCACGTCTCCCCTCTCTCTAGAAATCAGAAACTTCCCCTTTCCTAAAGATTTCAGCGTCTCAAGCTTCGTCGTTTACGATGGGATCTCGGACCCAGCAGCACACCTCCGGTACTTCACTCAGAAAACGTCGGTATAGGGCGATGCAGGCCACCTGAACTTCAGGGTCTTCTCTTCCAGTCTCGGGGAGCTCCCCCTAAAGTGGTTATGCGCACTCCCTCAAGGATCGATCAAAAGTTGGTAGTAGCTCCGGAGTTCATTCATGGCGAAGTTTCAAGCCCATAGGGTCATCCCCAGGTCAGTCGCCGACCTGATGGCCCTCAAAATGAAGCAAGCCGAGAACGTCTGTTGACACCAAAACATGTCACTTTGCCTCTTCAAGATCCAAAGAGCTACATGAAGTCGCAACCTGGCATAAATAGGCAATGCTACTTCCAAAAATCAAATCTTGTCAGAATCAAACAAAAACTGCAAGATCCTTCAAGACAGCCAAAAGAGGAGTACACAAGAAGTTTCGGGCCATTTCAAAATCATTTGGCCTAACTTCGCTTCTCCGACAGCCGAAAAGGAGCTCTCGGCGGCAAAAGCATCGGAGACACCAAAATCTTCGATCAGAGCCGATGGATGGTCTCAAAATACTTCCAAAAGGCTCCACGTCAAGTTCCGAGTCAAACCGACAACGTTTGACCCTACATCAACCCTCGAACAGCTAAATCAAGCCCCTCGGCGGCGAGAACCACTGAGGCCATTACTCATCAGATAGAGCACATGGACGGCTTCAAAATGCTTATAAAGGGCTACACGTCAAATTTCAGGTCATTTCAACAACATTTGACCATAGTTTGACGCTCGGAAGTCAAATCAGGCCTCTCGGCGGCAAAGCTCTCCGGGACCATGATTTCCAAGACAGAGCCTATGGATCATCTTAAAATGACTCCAATAGGTTCCCTGTCGAATTTCAAGTCAATCGGACATCGGTTGACCGCACATCAAACCGCGACCTCTTCATCGCGACAAAAGCGAGTCTACTGGTGATAGGACCCCAAACGGCTTCAAAACTCAAACAAAAGCCTATGGTTGGTCTTATTTATTGCTCAGGAGGCTTTACACCAAATTTTAGGTCATTCCGACATCGTTTGTCCCAGTTTCAGCTTCTGACTGGAAAATCGGCAGCTCTGCGCGACAAAGTCTTCGGCTTTCTCAGGAAATTGGAAACTTTGCAAAATAAAATGCAAGGATTCTCATCAGGTTTCCTACAAAGAAATCAGGCCAATAAATGGTCAAAATGTCAAGGAAAAATATAGAAGAAAAAAGAATCGAAAAACAGCAAAAACGGACACAAAACGGGACACAAAGGGGGGAAAACCCCCCCAGGGTCGCAGACCCCTGCGACCCTGGCCCAGGGTCGCCGGCGACCTTGAAGCCCAGGGTCGCCGGCGACCTTGGAGCCCGGGGTCGCCGGGAAGGCCCCGGAAACCCCGGTTTTCGCCGTTTTTTCGCGATTCGAAGCGCCCAGCCTCTGGTACTTTCCAAAATTCATGCTTTTGAGACACCAAATCCTCTGACATCCGTCCAAAACACGGGTCAATCATCAAGAGTATCGAAAACAATATTGATCGCCACCCGGTCAACCAAAAAAAGTGTGCTTTCTACCCGACCGATCGAGAAATCGACAGGACAGATGGCATCGACCCGCTGTTGGCAACAAACACCTGAAATTACATGGTCATCTGATGTCGATCTACATGAAGATTCATCGATGATCATCGCCAGAAGAATCCCAAAAGACACGGCACGGCCCGCGACTCTTCAACTATTCGGCGACCACTTAATGCGATTAATTGACTAGCTTTATTACAGTCATTAATCCATTTCTTTGGACGGACCAATTAGAAGCAAGCATCCGGGAGTTACAAGTCAAGAGATTCATGGCATTTAACCCATGAAACTCCTCCCATCATGGCGATTAAAGGCGATTAAATGCCCTCAATCTCCTCCGGCCATTCAAAAGCCAAGAAAAAGGAGTTACAAAATAAAGAATTCAATTCTGTAACTCCTCCCTTTATGTAGCTTTATGACAATCAAAGCTCATAAACCCTCCTAAATGGCTACCTAAAAGTCTATAAATAGGAGAGCTCTCCAAGAAGAAAGGATCATCAGAAAAAAGCACAAACACACAGACAGACAAAGCACAGAAATCCAGAGAAAGAAAAAAGAGAGAAAACTCTGCGGAAGTTCTACACCGACCACCGCAACAAGGTGACAAAAGTCCCTTGGGGGGTACTCCCCCCCAAGGTCCTTGCCTTCTCCTTCTGCCGCCAATAGCTTAGACATGGCTTTTTCAAGCCCGTCTACTCGGCTTTTCATTGGACATAAGACCTTCTTTTGATCTTTGTTATCTAAAAACCTGAGGTTATAGCCAAGCCAAGCAAATCAATAGCATCCTCTGTTCTCATCTGCATGGATGATGGCGAAGCCCACATATGGCTTGCGACCGTCAATCTAAACGGGTCCCCCGCAATCTCCTGAGAAGTTAGATCCTCCTTTCTTGCTTTTCATTGTAGTTTGTATTTTTTCAAAAGAGACAAAAATCACAACTCTTGTCTTTTATTATTGATAAGGATTGTAAATCGGCTATAAACGCCAAAATCGGCTATAAACGCCAAAAATCGGCTATAAACGCCAAAATCGGCTATAAATGCAAAAAAAAATTGCCTTTCACGGCAAACCAAGAAAAATGTCTCTTTTCTTAAATATATGTGCAATGGAAAACTTGAAAGAAGTTGATTTCCTTTTTACTTGCGAAGGTTGATATCCGGATCACCACTTGCAATTCGAGGTAAAATAGAAAATCTGGCACACCCTCACAAAAAAAGAAATGTTGATGCACGCCCCTGCCCCCCGGTTACGAAAGGGTCGGAACCAAACAGACTCCCACGTCCGCCGACCTCGGTAGGAACCGAGCAGGAGCGCGGTCCATCAAGCTGGCACACCCGGTGGGACTCGTTTATTTGAGAACACGATGCTAGAAATGAAATATTTGCATATCATATATTTTACTCTATGCTTATATTTCTTTTCACGATTCCTTGGCTACTTTATAATTGGTGGCCTATGTTGGATTCCGCATCTAAAAAAAAATGAGATAAGATTTTTGTTTGGAAATTTCTAATTCTTTGAATTTATTTCCACTCTTTCTCTTTTCGAAAAAAAAAAACAAAAAAAATCAGATTTTTCAGTTTGGATTCAAAATTGAGAAACTTTGATCCTCTCCCTTCTGGGCACTGGGGCTCACGGAAATCGCTGAGACCGTGTTCGGATCGGGGATTGGGCCATTGTTTCTCTTCTATGAGTTCATTAAAGATCTAAAAAATATATATATAAATAAAAAAAATAATTTTTTTTTATTTCTCATTTTGGATTCAAAATTGAGAAACCTTGATCCGTTCCTATCGTTCATCGCGCTTGCAGAAATGTTGAGCCTGTTCGACTAAGGTTTTGGGCCATCGTTTCTCTTCGATGAGTTCATTAAAAAAAATATAATAAAATAAAAATAATTAAAAAAAAAGACATAGACCACTAAGGTTAAACCAACTGTGTTCTTTGATCATGGTTGATTCAAAGAAAAGCCTTGTCCAGAGTGTGGAGACAGCTTGACTGTTCTAGGCAAAGGTCCTCCAAACGGGTTCATTAAGTAATCCTACCCTTACCTGGGGGCAATTCTATCAATCAAGATTTCATAAGACCGGTTAGGAGGCCTATGTGTACTCTCTCGTCTTTTAAACAAATTTTTTTAAAAAAAAATAAAAAAAAATTTTTAAAAAAAATTAAAATTTTAAAATAAAAAATAAAAAAATTTTCAAAAAAAAAATCTTAAAAAAAAAATATAAAAAATAAAAAAAAAGATTTTGTTTTTTAAAAAAAAATCTTCAAAATCTTCAAAAAAAAACTTCCGTCATTTTGGGTTCAGATTGGAGAAATATTGGTCTTCTCCTTTCTGAGCACTGGCGCTCGCGGAAATCGCTGAGCCCGTGTTCAGATTAGAGTGCCTTTTGCTCTCTTTGATGAACCCGATATTGGCCTTTCAAAAAAAAAGCTCGTCATTTTTAGATTCAGATTCGAGAAATTATGGTTCATTTCTTTCTGAGCACTGGCGCTCGCGGAAATCGCTGAGCCCGTGTTTAGATTGGAATACCATCTGCTCTCTTTGATGAATCCAATTTTGACCTTTCAAAACAGAGAATTTCATCTCATAGATGCGGTCTCAAAACATTTGTGTCTAGCGGTACTAGTATGCCCTTTTAGGGTCTACTTATTGCGACCGGCACATCTGTAACTCCAACTTTATATTCTTCTTACCTCAAGCAAGCTCTGCTTCTCGATAAGTCGAATTTAAGTTCATAATTGCTTCTAGCAGTCACTGGGATGCCCATTATGGGCTTACCATACCTGCGATCAGAACAATTGTACCCTCTATGGCGTTTTGCCTTCTTCATGTTGCTTGGGTCATCTTCCTCTAGCAATTTGAAAAGACGAAACCATAGAACTTCCCATTTATGATCATTATATTCTTGTGATTACTAATGGATGTGGTCTTGTTTCAGAAATTTTCGAAAAACTAACAATGACAGCTTCACTAACCATTACTTTCGATGAAAACAAGCACCAACTCATGCTTCAACAGAAGCAAACCTCGCGCACTTACAGGCGCCCCATCAGCTGCCAAAGCGTCAACTCCCTCGGCAACTCTCTGAACTCCGGGTCGACCTCGACTCCCCGGACTATCGTCTTTGGGACGCTGGGACCATTCCCACTTCCTGAGGAACAAACTGCTCCCTCCAAGAAGCAGAAAACTCGCCTCTCAACGTGTCACTACCGTGACACCAAAGGCGAGCACCAGAAGGCCTGAAGGCCGTGGCAGCCCCACGAAGCCTCGACCTGCAAACGATCAGGTCTATCCCAAGACTTGGTCCCCAAGACCTTCAACGAAACAAAGAAGGTCCCAAACATCTACCAAGCCAGCATTCCTGGCCCCACTCAAGGAGAACCAGTTCTACCCTCTTGCTTACATGAAAGAGGAGAGACCCATCTCCAACCTGACTCTCAAGTCAACCCAGCATGAGCCGGCTTGTTCCTACAAGCCCAAAATCAGATCATGCATCACAAGGCCTCTACAAGCACCTGCTAAGGCCTACAAACCTGCAGTTCGACCCTTCATCTCTACAGGGGCCGAACTCCAAAAATTCAAAGCTTCGCTGCAACAGGCGAAGGACAGGGTTCGCATCCTGTCCTTGCCCAGCTGCAAAGAAGACAGGCTCGGCTGCTGCGCCCGAGGGAGCACATCCTTCATCGTCAAAGCCCAGCCAGAGCTGACCGAAGCTCAAATTGCTCGTCGTATACGCCGCCGCGCGTCATACCGGCAAAAGAGACTAGAGAAGCAAAGGACCCAGCCTCCTACACTTCAAGTATCTCCCAAATGGGTCGAAAAAGAAATACCCAACCAAGTTGCTGCCGTCCATATGGTTGGAAAAACCAGAAGGCGCCAAAAGTCAGCAACAAAAATCCATGTCCGACGTCCGATGACCCGCAGCGTCTCAAGGACAAGAAGACATTCAGAAGAATCCCCTGCTCCTTCAAGCAAAGGACAGCAGAGTGATCCTTCCTCAAGCTCTTCTTCAAAAAGAATGAGCCCCAGCTCAGTCACCAGGACAGTTTTCTTCGTTCGAATCACGAATGATGAATGTCTTGGCTACAAATTCTGAGCCACCACCCCGCAATCCACCTCCAGAAGATGCGATCACCCGCATCCAGCAGTTGGAACAGGGCCAGCAGAGGATTGAAACTCTGATGGAAAACCTTCTCCTCGCCTTTCAAAATCAGGCGGACAATGAACCTCCTCCGAATCATCAAGACGACGAGGTAAATAGAGAAGAAAATGTGTCACGCGCCCTTACCAAAAAGGACGTAAACAGTATCCTCGCCAAAGCAAAAGAAGAGGATATACTCAAGGAGCATGGGATCAAGCCACTATATCCCTTATGGATGGACTCGGTCCCGTTCCCCACCAAATTCAAGCATCCTACTCTCCAAACATATACGGGGAAAGGATCAGCCAGACAGCACGTCATCCACTTCAAGATCCTGACGGGAGCTATCGCGGATCAAGATGCACTCAAGATCCACCTCTTTGCAAGTACCCTAAAAGGTACGGCCTTCGATTGGTACTTCCACTCTGCCTGAGGACTCAATCCAAAACTGGGCCATGCTAGAGACACGCTTCCTGACTCACTTCAAAGGTGAAGATCATCCCGCTACTATGGCTCAGCTGTGCAGCCTAAAACAGGGGGAGAATGAATCAACATATGACTTCATTCACAAGTGGAAAGCAATGGCATACAAATGCTCTGATGTATTGCCACAAGCGTCGCTAGTCGACATTTGCCGAAACAACATGAGAGCCAGAATCCGCTCCATGATCATCGGCAACAAATCAAAAAACCTGGGAGAACTCCTAGAAGCTTCCATGGAAGCTGAAACGGTGATTAAAGACCTCAACAGTAAAAAATCATCAAGAAAAGAGCCAACCGCCATTGCAACCTCTAAACCAAAGAAAAAAGAGGTCCTCAATGTGCAGACCAAGTCAGCTCCTCAGCCACCAAAGAAAGCTGAAAATAAAGTTGCTGGTAAGAGACCTGAACTCTCAGATGCCTTCAAAGAACGAGTAAAGAAGAAATACCCGTTTGATGAAGACGTTGATGAAATCTTCGGGGCTCTTGTGGCAAATGGCAAGCTCACCTTGCCTGAACCAAAAAGACCGGATGATGTTGGCAAAACCAACGATCCTCGGTACTGTCCATACCACCAGATGATCTCGCATCCTCTCAATCAAAGCTTCGTTGTGAGAGAGAAAATAAATGAGATGTGGAAAAACGGAGTCATTACCTTTGACAAAAACTATGGGCCTGCCTCCGTCAACATGGTGACAAACTCAATCCAAGCGTCCGAGGAACTGGTTCCTTACCCGACACCAGACGGACAACCGATATGGGTACATCCTGATCTCCTGGAAGATGAAAATTGGGAGGTCGTGAAAACAAAGCCTACAGCTCAACAGCGAAGGCAGGCTAGGAAACATCTCCTCAAGCTCAAACGGTAAGAGAAGACCCAGCCAAAACTAGAGGTCAAAGAAAAGGCAGAGGCTTCCTCTACCGCTTCACAGGAGGCAATAAAAACATCCCTTCCAGAGACTTCAAAGGGGGTAAGGAAATTCACTCTCAATGATTTCATGCCACCTCAATTCAAAGAAGCCATGCAGGAAGCATCATACTCTTGGAATTCGGTAGTTGGATTCTCCATTGATGGATACGAGTCCAGCGACACCGATGATGGATTCCAATCCAACTACACAGATGAGTGGGAGGAGTCCCTTGAAACAGGAGAATATCTCTCCGATGAAGAATGGGTTCCTGAGTCTCATCTTATGCCAGTAATCTGGTATAACCCCCTACAGCCACAAGGATCCTGGTCTGATGATGAAGAAGACCAAGAGGCTGTACAAGAAAATGCTGCTGACCCAGCACCTCTCATTACTCCAGTGGAAATCAACCATGTTGAGCGACAAAGAGTTGATGAAGAAGAAGATCCGGCTCCCATGCCTGATCTTGAAGAATATGCAAGGATCTTGCAGCGACTCGCTCTAGAACAAGAGCAAGAACGCGTCAACGAGCCTCCTCGCAATCCAGAGCCTGAAGTCCCTGAAGACCACCAGGTACATCCTCCCTTAACTCCTGAAAATGGAGAAAATTGCTGGATAGACGATCCTCTTACATCCGAGGATGAGTCTGACTCCGATCAGGCAACGTCTCCCGTCAGAGCTTCCTGTAATGTGATAATTCGGGATTATAGCTCTTCCGAAGCATCGTCTGATGAGAGCACTTACACTCCGGCGACGCCTAGCAATATATCTTCTGAAGCCACCTCGTCTCACGTGACTTTCACTGAGATGACACCCTCTCAGGTTTCTTCTCCTGAGACTGTGACTTCAAAGTTCACACCCTTCCTGACTGAAGAATTCCCAACTATTGATGCTTGGGACGATGAATTAGTCAACGAAGAAGAAAGATTGCTGGGTGTTGTTCAGGACTTATTCCCGGAAAATGCTCCGTGCAACACGATCACTAAGGATGGCAACTCTGTTGCTAATTCATCCTCAGCAAATGAAAAACGACAGCCTCTTGATCCTGAAGACAATCTTCCAAACGAAGACCCTTCTCAAGAAGCTCTCGAAGTTGGTAGAGGCACCCGCTCTGGCCGGGACTACCACAAAAATTACAACCAATCTTCCTTTACATATGTAAATCCTTTGGGAAAAGATGTTGTAAGCGCCCATAGTGGCGACAATGATGAACATGCAGGCCCTAAGAAGGCTTTCAAGTATGACTTGATTGAACACTTCAAGCACATACCTGCACGTCTGCACATCCTAAATTTGTTGCGAATGTCTCCGCACACTCGTGATAATCTCATATCGGAATTACAAAAGCTGAATGAGGGTGTCAACAGATGACTAGGGGAAAACATGCAAATCACAGTGTGCGAAAGAAGAATCCTTCCTCCTCTTAACACACACCAAGCAGTTGCTGAATGCCACCAAGTGGTCGGAAGTCGGATTTCAATCCTTCAAACTTCAATCGGCGACTGGAGGGATCCGTTCATTGATTACATTATGTTCGGAATCCTACCTGAAGATCCAAAAGAACGGGTAAGCATCCATAGGCGAACCCCAAGCTTTCATTTGGATATTCCTTCAAAAATCCTTTACAGGAAATCCTTCAACGGAGTACTTCTACGCTGCTTGTCAAAACAAGAGGCTGAAGAAACACTCAAAGAAATTCATGCTGGTCTTTGCGGAGCTCATCAGGCTGGACCTAAGCTCTATGATCAGATAAAAAAGGTTAGGATATTACTGGCCTACCATGGTGTCTGACGCAATGCAATTTGCTAAGCGCTGCCAACAATGCCAAATTCATGGAGATTACATTCACATGCCTCCAGAATGGCTGCATCCTACAGCGATCTCATGGCCTTTCGAAGCCTGGGGTATGGACATCATAGGTCCTACTTCTCCCCCTTCGAGCAAAGGTCATCGCTTCATCTTCGCCGCTACGGATTATTTCTCCAAGTGGTCAGAAGCATTTGCGTTTAACGAAATGAAAACCTTATCAGTCCTTCAGTTCCTGCGCACCAACATCATTTGTCATTTCGGCATACCCAAAAGATTCGTCCATGATAACGGACCACAGTTCCGGGATCATCGATTCTACAGGTTCTGCGACAAATACAAAATCCAAAGCTGTCCTTCGACTCCATACAATCCGGCAGCAAACGGGTTAGCAGAAGCTTTCAACAAGACACTCTGCAAAATCCTCAAAAAAATGGTCTCTAGTCACAAAAGAGACTGGAGCGATAAAATGTCTGAAGCTTTGTGGGCCTATCGAACCACCGTTCGAGGACCAACCCATAGCACACCATTCTCCTTGGTCTATGGATGCGAAGCTGTCGTACCCTTGGAAGTACAAATTCCTTCCTTGCAAAATGACATGACTCAAGAAAGCAATGTCAAATTGCGACTCCATGAGCTGGACAATCTCGATGAGAGACGGCTCGAAGCTCAACAAAGCATTGAACTTTACCAAGCACGCATGGCAGGATCTTTCGATAAAAAGGTCAGGCAACGCGCCTACAAAAAGAGTGACTTGGTTCTTGCGGTAAAAAGACCAATGGTCTTCGCTCACAAGTCCAAAGGCAAATTTGAGCCAAAATGGGAGGGACCCTACGTCATCGACAAGGTTTTCTCCAACGGCGCATATGCACTCCTAAACATGGAAGGTGACAGATGTATGCTGCCCATCAACGGCAAGTTCTTAAAGCGGTACTACCCTTGAAGACTTACCCAACTGGGTAAGAGCAATGCCTGTACGGCCAAAACCGGTTTCCAGGTACACGCTCGCTAAACCCACCCTTTTTTTAGAATTTTCATATCAAATGTTGAAATTTCTAGAAATTTAAAACAATGCTTACTTTCATCGTTTCATTGTTCAAAAAAAAAATATATCCAAGTTTAGGAACCTTTCCCTAACTTGACCAAAATTTTCAACCCTTGAACCCAAAATTCATGGTTTGAAACAAAATCCGGATTCAGGGATTTCCACCCTAGTCCACCCTGCCTTTTACCGCCAAAATGGTTTTAGGTCAAAACTTATGACCCTCGTGTCTTTAAACAAAAAAAAAAAGGTTTTTCAAAAAACCGCGAGGAAGCGACGCTTAGTCGATACTCGCACAAATCGGAAGCATACGAACCACGTTCAACACTTCCAAAATCGCAGGGAAACGACATTTCGTCGGTACTTGCAAAATCCAAAACTGTAGAGATGTAACATTTCAGTTGATATCCACAACCCAAATTTCAAAGGTTCGAAAAAACCTAAAAAACTGTGGAGACGCAACATTTCAGTTGATATCCACAACCCAAATTTCAAAGGTTCGAAAAAACCTAAAAAACCATGGAGACGCAACATTTCAGTTGATATCCATAACCCAAAGGTTCGAGAAAACCACAAATTTTAAAAATCGTGGGGAAACGACATCAAGTCAGTACCCGCAAAACCAAAATTTTTGAAAAACAAAGATGCGACATTCCATCGATACTTGCACCCAAATCCGCGAGGATGCGACATTCCATCGATACTCGCAACCGAATGAGCAAGGATGCGACATTCCATCGATACTTGCAAGAACATTCAGTAGGGAGGCGACTTTTAGTCGATACTTGCATTTTTTGAAAACCAAACCGGCTATAAATGCCATCAAAACAGGCTATAAATGCCACAAACCGGCTATCAATGCCACAAATCGGTTATCAATGCCACCAAAACTGGCTATAGATGCCACACAAAAAAAAAACTCGGCTATCAATGCCACAAAAAAAGAAGCTGGTTCTCATGCCAAAATTGGCTTCCATGCCACAAACAAAAACCTGGCTTCCATGCCAAAACAATCATTTGACAAAAGATTTTCACAAAATGACAACCTTTTGATCAAATCCCATTTAGCAATTACTTTTATCACAAAAAGATTCAAGTGAGCGTAAGGATAACAAAAAAAAGAGAGCATCCCATTTAGCAATTACTTTTATCACAAAAAGATTCAAGTGAGCGTAAGGATAACAAAAAAAAAGAGAGCATCCCATTTAGCAATTACTTTTATCACAAAAAGATTCAAGTGAGCGTAGGGATAACAAAAAAAAAAGAGAAAGTTTTCACAAGCACTACAAAAAAAAGAGTACCAAAAAAATACATGTGGTACCAAAAAAAAAAGAAAGTGTTCACAAGCACTACAAAAAATAAGTACAAAAAAAAAATATAATACAAGTGGTACCAAAAAAGAGAAAAGGGGATAGTTTCTGTTATAAAAAAAAAAAAACAGAAGCTCAATCAAAAATGGTCTCCAGCCAAGAGTTCAGCTCCTTAAGCAAGCTTTTGGCCTCATCCGTCAAGGATTCCAAGGCACGCTTCTTCAGGAACCTGCCATGAGATGCTGGGGTGGGCTGTAACCCTTCTTTCGCACCAGGAAGCTTCCCCCGAGTGGTTTTCCATTGTTTGTTCTCATCAGACTTCCTTTTGAGAACTCGATTGGCATCCGCAACCCGGTGAATCAGAGCAGTCTCCCTTTCACGAGCCTCTGTTATTTCAGTCCACTTGGCAGCGACTTGTGCCTGCAATTGCTCAAGACGTTTCCTGGTCTCATCGACCTCCCTATCAAGGATGTTAAGGTCATGTGTCAGCCCAATGATGGTTAGCTCTTCTAAGTTCTTCTCTCGGACTGCCTGCTTCCTGCTTTCTGTAGCCTCATCCAGGTTAGATTGAGCCTTATCCGCAGGGTCCAAGAACATCTCCTTGAATAACTGATCGTCAGGAAAACCCATGGTCTCAAACCACTTGTCACCCAGCTCAATGATCCTATCAACGATCGCCCTGGCACTTGTGACATCCAGACCAGCTTCTTCCGCATCACCGAGAATCTCACGCACATGCTGGATCATCCCAAATCCGGCATCTAAGTGCCCAGAAAGCAGAGTCTCAATCCAAGAGCTCAGAACTCGCACCACCACCTTCTTCGCAAAAAAGAAGAGATGGCCCAGCTGAAGATTCGCCCAACTCCGTTGGTCGGCCGCTCATATCATCATCTGTTGGAAGAGTAACAAAAGAACTCTTTCCAGTTGAAGCTGCTCCTGCTCGGGAAGGAATCTCAGCACGAGGTATCTCCTCAACATTGTTAGAACTGGTCCCAGGAGTCTCTACCTCTGGATCAACCTCTGGCATCCCTTGCTCTGGTTCTGAAGGAAGCGACGGACCCTCCTCTGTCACTTCAAAACCTGCCAAAGAAAACACAAAAAGGTATGAATATGATCCTGTTTGAAAATCATTATCAGGGTTATAACTACAAAATACCTTCTTCGACGACTGGCGGAACACTTTCCTCCTCCATGAACTCATTGGAAGCATCATCAACATTTGCGTCCATCGAGGGTTCAAAGTCATCGGAATCCTGTGGCAAGTCAGCTGGCAAGAAATGTGTTAACAAACCAAGTCACAGACACAAAAAAAAAAAGCAAAAGAAGTCGTACCAATTGGAGATTCTGGATTCACTCCAGAGTCCCTCGGTTCTTCTTCAGGTGCCCCGACAGGATCTGTCACCACCTCATCGACAGGAACCTCAGGCATCACCAAGTCTTCCTTTGCTAAAAAAAAGAGAAAAGCAAAAACAAGAAGCAAATCAGAACATAGAAAAATCCCATGAAAAGAAATGGAAAGAGAAAAAGGAAGAATCATACATTCACCGACGGTCTCTTCTTCTTGGCTTCTCTTCTCTGGAGGCTCGTCAGCATCCACTGGCACATCCTCATTGATAGTAAGAGGGACTTCCAAGTCAGGAGAGTCCTCATGTTGCCCCTTGCTGCGATGATGGCTCATCCTCCTCTTACTCCTGCGGGCTCGCTTCTTAGAGGAATCTGCCCCGCTGTCAGAGTCAGGTTTCCCACTTGACTCCTCACTGGATGGTCTACTCTTGCCAGTAGACTCCACGGAAGCTTGCCTCTGTGCCGCTTCCATCCAAGCACCAAGTTCGGCTTCCTCCTGTTCTAGCTGCTCTAAAGCCTCATCAGGTATTTCTCGAACAGCTTCAGAACCAATGACGCCCTGGTCACCGAGAAAGCCTATCTTGTGCTTCTCTCCAGAAAGGAAGGCCCAAACTTCCTCTCGCCGGACACCATCCGACTTTCCAAGGCCCTTTCCAGATGCCAGTTTCACATCAAGCTCCTTCTTGGAAAGCCCCCGATATGCTGAAAAGCTCTCCGCGAACCACTTCGCAAAGCCGGCAGTCCGGGAAGTCAGCAACACAGGATAAGAAATCATGGCTGTAGTGTCTTCAGCACTATAGAAAGCCCATGCATTTCTCCCGTCCTGTAAGCCTCCAAAGCGCTTCACCATACTTGAAGGCGCTCCAACAACGCCTTAAGAAAAGCCCAGCTGCAAAGCAAAGCGAGAGGGTACATACGGCTGGATGTCGACGAAAAGATGTCTACGGTACACCATCATGCCGACACGTATGCTGAAAAGCCACTCTCTCTCTGCATTCGTCAAGGAATAATGCCTTCCCGACCCCGCCCTGGTAGAGTCTCGGGAGGCACCAAAATCAAAAGCCTTCTTCCGCAACTCAGGAGAAAGCTTCACTGAAGACTGCCCCATCTCGACGTCCCTGAACCGTCGGATCCTCATGCGGGCAAACAAAAGTGATTCGGACACGGATTTGCCCTTAGCTAGTCGAATCATCAGAGGATCATCATCCTGTGCAGCACCCAGCCGGTGGAAGCCAGGACAGTGGTATACATACCACGAATAAAAGATATGGGCTGAAAATACCCTATTCATGGGAAGCCCAAGCCAAACCAAAAAAGCAGCAGCCTGCAGTTCGGTACACAGGTAGGAGTAAAGAGCTGGCACCAAAGTAAGCTGCTCTCCAAACGCCATCTGACATGCCGGAAAAATACAATGCGGCCTGATGTGCGTTCCATCTCCTCCAGCAAAAATAGCCTCACCAAGCCAATAAGTGAGGTAAACAGCGAGATCTCTCCGCAGTGCACAGAAATCTATCAACTCTTCTTGCATGGCCAAGATCTTCTTTGAACTTGGATCCTGAGCTCCGGCTTCCTGGGTCACGCTATCAGAAGACTCCCTGCTATCAAAAAAGTTGGGGAATGAAGAGCTAGAACTCTTCCAACTGCTGAATCTAACTTTCAAACCCTCCTTCTCCTTCAAAAAATCATAGAAGGCGACGAGTTGAAAGTACAGAAGCCTGAACTCCTCATACTGCCCCTCGAGGACGCTGTCAATCGGCATAAACTCCTCATAGAGTTTGCCGAGGATGGGCAATCCAGTAATGGTGCTCAGCTCCTTCAAAGAAAAACCAATCTCGCCATTCGTCACAACGAAGGTATTGGTTTGTGGGAGGAATGATTCCAGCATAGCCATGAAGGCCTCGTCGGAAAAGATCACGGTCTCCCTAAAAGCGTGGACCGCATCAAAAATCCCGGCTTCCTTCAAAATGGCACTACCAATCAGCAGGACGCGATCAGTCCACGACTTGCACTCGGAGTCAGCATTGAAACGGCCACGAAGTCGAAAAGGCTTGATCCAATTGCTGCCGTCACCGCTGAAAATACCAAGGCCCACCGGTCTCAAATCGACCGACGGATAATCAGAGCCCTGGTAGCCGCTGGATGGCATCAAAAGATCCATGTCAACAGGCGACCTCTCCGTATATCCAGGAGAACCGCCAACAAAAACCCCGGTCTTGATTACATTTGTCCTTCTCACCCAGCTTGGAGGATCTTCCCTCTTAGAGCACGTGGGGGCAAGGCTCAGAATCGAGACGGTGCGATCAAACGTCGACCGGGTAACAACAGTCTTATTCTCACCATCTGCTGTGAAAGAAAACTGAAAACACCTCCTCTGGTATGTCATGTCATCAGGGACTGCATCACCAAAGAAGAAGGTAGGCTTGGGCAAAACTCTCTGATCTTCCATCACCCATGGACGACTGCTTACCATGATCTTATAGAATTCCTCTCCCTTGAGAGTGATCAGTCGTTGCCTCATCTCATCTCTGTTGAGGGAGTCGCACTCTTCCAGATTTCTCTCAACATACTGGACCTTCTCAATGGCCTGCTGAACGGCCGGATTAGAAGATCTAGAAGATCGACGAGGTACGCTTGTAGCAGGCTCTTTACCCTTGTTCGTTCTGGAGGAACCACCTGAAAAGGATGGAAAAGAAAAAGATCAAACATCAAGATGACAGAATCTCGCTAAAAAAAATCTAGCGAAATTTTGACATGATGACGGGGCAATTCCGAAGAAAAGGAACTATCCCGAAAGAAATAGAAAGCTTGAAGATGGGCTCAACATCGCTGCGAGCTCCGAAACTCCAAACTTTCGAAACCTCAAAGTCTCCGCAAAATCAGGAAGGGCTCAACATCACTGCGAGCTCCAAATTCCCAAAATTGCGAAAACTTTCAGGTATGCTATCACATCATGCTACAAATTTAATTTACAATTGAATGCATGCATGAACATCTAGGTTTGCAAAAAAAAAAGGGGCATTATCATGATGAAAAAAAAAGAAAGAAAAGAAACTTTCTCAAAAAAAAAGAGGGGAAAGAAAACAAAAAAAAAAAGAAAAGAAGAAAAAAAAAGGGGTTGGCCCACAGGCCGTGGCCCACTGGCCACGTGGCCGTACGGCCAGATCCGTACGGCCCACAAACAAAAAAAAAAACATGAAAAAAAAAGAAAGAAGAAAAGAAAAGAAAAAAAACGTGTGAAAAAAAAAGGGAAAACACGTGAAAAAAAAAAGGAAAAGAAAAAAAAGAAAGAAACAAAAAAAAGAAAGAAGAACTTTTTATTTTTTCCTACAATGGAATTTTCTTGAAAAAGGGAACTTACTTGAAGCCATTGATGGAGAAGAAGAAGAAAAGTCTTGAAGATCTTGAAGAAGATGAACTCTTGGTCTTGAAGCCCTCTTGAGATTATTGCAAAAGAAAGTAATAAGAGCAAGAGATCCAACCTCCTTCTTGTTTTTATAGAAGAGAGCAAACCAAAGAAGGAAAGAAGAAAGAGGTAAGTGTTACTAATTCGTAACCTTACCAAAAGAAAGAGATTAGAAAGATTCTTTCCCAAAAGAAAGATATCTTGAGGGATTCTCTCCCAAAAAGAAATCAATGAGAGATTTTCTCCTAAAAAATAGGATCGATGAAGGATTCTTTCCCAAAAGAAAGATATCTTGAGATATCCTATCCCAAAATAAAGGGAATATGAGAGATTCTCTCCAAGTAAAGATATTCTTAGATATTCTCTATCCAAATGAGATATTTTTGGATATTCTTTACAAAAATGACACCATATGAGATCTAAGCCATTTCAAAAGATTAAGGTCCCATGGGTTAGCCCATATGAGTCAGGTTTGACCACCTAGGCACACAAAAAAAAGAGGCTTTTAGTCAAAGAGAAATCCCTCTTACCAAGAGCATACAAAAATGGTTCTATGCCTCTTTTGAGTTGATTGGACCATACAAAGAAAATTCCAAGCCCCATGAGCTTCCAAAAATCAAACCATCCAGCCTCATCTACCAAATTGAGCCAAAATCTTGAAATTGACATTCCACAAAAATCAAACCAAATCCTGGTCCCCTAACTTGCCACATACAACTTGTTAGGTCACAAGACCAAAACCAAAAACCAAAACCTGATCCCCTAACTTGCCACATACAGCCTGTTAGGTCACAAGATCAAAACCAAAATTGATCCCCCAACATTCCACATACAGCTTGTTGGGTCACACGATCAAAACCAAACCCGACCCCCTAACCTGCCACATATAGCCTGTTAGGTCGCAAGGTCAAAACCCAAATCCACATCCCTGATGTCATCTTCAAAACTTTGCCTCGAGATGGTACGTGATCCCTTTCACTACCATAAAATTCCCCTGGAAGCTCAAAAGGCTACAAATACCAAAAAGAAAGACTGCTCAAAGACTCTTGGTCAAGTCACAGGCTCTCCTTCAAAAATCTCTTCGAGGCACATCGACTACAAAAGTTAAGCAACTCGTCGCTGTACCTCGAGGGGGCATTTGTTGACACCAAAAAATGTCACTTTCCCTCTTCAAGATCCAAAGAGCTACATGAAGTCGCAACCTGCCATAAATAGGCAATGCTACTTCCAAAAATCAAATCTTGTCAGAATCAAACAAAAACTGCAAGATCCTTCAAGACAGCCAAAAGAGGAGTACACAAGAAGTTTCGGGCCATTTCAAAATCATTTGGCCTAACTTCGCTTCTCCGACAGCCGAAAAGGAGCTCTCGGCGGCAAAAGCATCGGAGACACCAAATCTTCGATCAAAGCCGATGGATGGTCTCAAAATACTTCCAAAAGGCTCCACGTCAAGTTCCGAGTCAAACCGACAACGTTTGACCCTACATCAACCCTCGAATAGCTAAATCAAGCCTCTCGGCGGTGAGAACCACCGAGGCCATTACTCATCAGATAGAGCACATGGACGGCTTCAAAATGCTTATAAAGGGCTACACGTCAAATTTCAGGTCATTTCAACAACATTTGACCATAGTTTGACGCTCGGAAGTCAAATCAGGCCTCTCGGCGGCAAAGCTCTCCGGGACCATGATTTCCAAGACAGAGCCTATGGATCATCTTAAAATGACTCCAATAGGTTCCCTGTCAAATTTCAAGTCAATCGGACATCGGTTGACCGCACATCAAACCGCGATATCTTCATCGCGACAAAAGCGAGTCTACTGGTGATAGGACCCCAAACGGCTTCAAAACTCAAACAAAAGCCTATGGTTGGTCTTATTTATTGCTCAGGAGGCTTCACACCAAATTTCAGGTCATTCCGACATCGTTTGACCCGGTTTCAGCTTCTGATGGAAAATCGGCAGCTCTGCGCGACAAAGTCTTCGGCTTTCTCAGGAAATTGGAAAATTTGCAAAATAAAACGTAAGGATTCTCATCAGGTTTCCTACAAAGAAATCAGGCCAATAAATGGTCAAAATGTCAAGGAAAAATACAGAAGAAAAAAGAATCGAAAAACAGCAAAAACGGACACAAAACGGGACACAAAGGGGGGAAAACCCCTGCGACCCTGGCCCAGGGTCGCCGGCGACCTTGGAGCCCGGGTCGCCGGGAAGGCCCCGGAAACCCCGGTTTTCGCCGTTTTTCGCGATTCGAAGCGCCCAGCCTCTGGTACTTTCCAAAATTCATGCTTTTGAGACACCAAATTCTCTGACATCCGTCCAAAACACGGGTCAATCATCAAGAGTATCGAAAACAATATTGATCGCCACCCGGTCAACCAAAAAAAGTGTGCTTTCTACCCGACCGATCGAGAAATTGACAGGACAGATGGCATCGTCCCGCTGTTGGCAACAAACACCTGAAATTACATGGTCATCTGATGTCGATCTACATGAAGATTCATCGATGATCATCGCCAGAAGAATCCCAAAAGAGACGGCACGGCCCGCGACTCTTCAACTATTCGGCGACCACTTAATGCGATTAATTGACTAGCTTTATTACAGTCATTAATCCATTTCTTTGGACGGACCAATCAGAAGCAAGCATCCGGGAGTTACAAGTCAAGAGATTCATGGCATTTAACCCATGAAACTCCTCCCATCATGGCGATTAAAGGCGATTAAATGCCCTCAATCTCCTCCGGCCAATCAGAAGCCAAGAATAAGGAGTTACAAAATAAAGAATTCAATTCTGTAACTCCTCCCTTTATGTAGCTTTATGACAATCAAAGCTCATAAACCCTCCTAAATGGCTACCTAAAAGTCTATAAATAGGAGAGCTCTCCAAGAAGAAAGGATCATCAGAAAAAAGCACAAACACACAGACAGACAAAGCACAGAAATCCAGAGAAAGAAAAAAGAGAGAAAACTCTGCGGAAGTTCTACACCGACCTCTGCAACAATGGCTGTTCTCCTTCTGCCGCCAATGGCTTAGACATGGCTTTTTCAAGCCCGTCTACTCGGCTTTTCATTGGACATAGGACCTTCTTTTGATCTTTGTTCTCTAAAAACCTGAGGTTATAGCCAAGCCAAGCAAATCAATAGCATCCTCTGTTCTCATCTGCATGGATGATGGCGAAGCCCACATATGGCTTGCGACCGTCAATCTAAACGGGTCCCCCATAATCTTCTGAGAAGTTAGATCCTCCTTTTCTTGCTTTTCATTGTAGTTTGTATTTTTTCAAAAGAGACAAAAATCACAACTCTTGTCTTTTATTATTGATAAGGATTGTAAATCGGCTATAAATGACAAAAAAAATCGCCTTTCACGGCAAACCAAGAAAAATGTCTCTTTTCTTAAATATATGTGCAATGGAAAACTTGAAAGTTTCCTTTTTACTTACGAAGGTTGATCTCCGGATCACCACTTGCAATTCCAAGTAAAATAGAAAATCTGGCACACCCTCACAAAAAAAGAAATGTTGATGCACGCCCCTACCCCCGGTTACGAAAGGGTCGGAATCAAACGGACTCCAACGTCCGCCGACCTCGGTAGGAACCGAGCAGGAGCGCGGTCCATCAACGTCACGCAATTCGCTAAGGGGTTCTGGACCGTCTACAGCCAAATCGAAAATGCCTCCGACACAATAGCAGTCATGTCTTTCCAACAAGCCCTCCTACCAGGCAACGAGCTTCGAAGAGACTTGGTCATGCACCCCGTGGTCACTATGGCAGCACTGATGGCCAGGGTAAACCAGTTCGCCAGGCAAGAAGCAAACGAAGCCCAAGCTCAGGAACATCTTGAGCTCTACAAGGACAACAAAATGGCCTCCAGCTCGGCAGGCAACTCCATCAACTCGGTGAACGTCTCCAGAGCAGCAGACATCCATTCCACCTCGGGGGGCTACTAGACGTCTGTTCATCATTCAGCTTCGATGGCCCGTCAGCCTCGATCGCATGATCCTCTACCATCAACGTCCGGCGGTATGGCACGATCCTCTACTGTCAGCTTCGATGGCGTCGTCAGCTTCGATGACACCGTCATCTTCTGTGGCACGATCCTCTATTGTTGGCTTCGATAGCACGACCCTCTGCCGTCATTTTTTATGGCACGGTCATCTACTGTCAGCCTTGATCGTGCGATCCTCTACCGCCATCAGAGCATCTCCTGCATCTCGGCCGTGCGCCAGATCTCGATCTCTTGCATTTCGGCTACGTGCCAGATCTCGACTTCGTGCATCACGGTAGCAGCGCCAGATTCCCACCTCACGCTGGTGTCGCCCTCATGCTGGCCTCCACGTCATGCAGGTTCGACCTCGTGCTGGCTACGGCCTCACGCTGGTGTCACCCTCATGCTGGCCTTCAAGTCATGCAGGTTCGGCCTCATGCTGGTCGATCGGACTACACCTCTGGTCCAAAGCCAGCTGGTCATGTCCCGGTTCTCCTCCTCATGCTGGCCTCCACGTCATGCAGGTTCGGCCTCGTGCTAGTCGACCGGACTACACCTCTGGTCCAAAGCCAGTTGGTCATGTCTCGGTTCTCTACCTCATGCTGGTGTCGCCCTCGTGCTAGCTACGCGCTTCATGCAAGTTCAGTCTCATGATGGTCTTGACCTCTTGCTGGTCCGTCCACATGCTGGCCACGGCCTCAAGCTAGTCTCGACCACATTTACGACCTCTTACTGGTCCGTCCACGTGCTGACTGCGGCCTCACACTGGCTCGGCCTCAAGTTGGTCTCGACCGCATTTACGACCTCTTGCTGGTCCGTCCACATGCTGGCTACAGCCTCACGCTGGCTCGGCTTCAAGCTGGTCTCGACCGTATTTGCGACCTCTTGCTAGTTCGTCCACGTGCTGGCTACAACCTCACGTTGGCTCGGCCTTAAGCTGGTCTCGACCGCATTTACAACCTCTTGCTGGTCCGTTCACGTGCTGGCTACGGCCTCACGCTGGCTCAACCTCATGTTGATCTCGGCCACATGGCATCCTGGTGACAGTACCAGATGACCGGCCAATGAGACCGCACCTCTGGTGACGAGCCAGTTGGTCATGTCTCAGTCAAAGCGCTCTATATAGCTCGGCACCAATGCCAGTCTCTAGCTTGGCCACAGCGCCAGCCTCCAGTTCAGCAGGAAATTCCTCCCCCAGCTCGGCAGGTCTCCAGCTAAACAGCGGTACCAGTCTACAGCTCGCCCCCTTCTCAGTAGCAGTAGCAGAATACTTCCAACGAGACTACACCTCTAGCGACGAGCCAGCTGGTCCTGTCTTTGTCTCTCAGTTAGTGACGAACCAGTTGACTGAAGACCACCAATCTCAAGCGAGAAACAGTTCAAAGACACAAGTGTTATCCTCCTTGATACTTAGCTTCCGACCTCAAAGAGAAGTCTAATGGGCTCAGAAGCTGGGGGGCTATTGTGTGGGATATTTCCGAGCTCACCTTGGTTTCGTCAGTCCCTTTATCTCGGCAGAAGCTCACCTCAGCTAGATGCCTCAGCAGTGCCAGGCTGCACCACTTCAGCCAGTCTCTCCACCTCGGTAGGACTTGGTCCCGGCCTCCTTCATCTCAGCCACATCTCAGCTCGATCAGCTCCATCTCGGCAGACTCCCACCTCATCACATGCCTCCATCTCGGCAGATTTCACCTCGGCACCCCTGCCAGGTCGCCAACCGGGCCAAGGTCACTCCCGACCTCGGGCATTCTCGACCTCAGAACACGGCCTGACCCCGGTTACGCACCTCGGCCGCTAGCCAAGGCAGCGACTAATAGCTGTCCTCCCATGAACACTCAAGCACGTTACAGGACGTACGACAAGACAAGGGCATCGCCCATACCCCCTGACAGAGCGGCGTCCACAGTTCCCTAGGCGCCATGGTATGGCCCGATGTGACAGATGGACTATGATAGGACTTCTTGTCAGGGCACAGAGCTATCTCTCTCTCTCCAAAGTCAACTCTCTCTCTCTCTTCCTGCCCATATAATTAAGGAGCAGCAGGCACAGAGAGCAAGGGATCCGATCCGAGAGAGGAAAGACCATACTCAACATCATATGCTGGTATCACCTTCTTCTCCATCTCCATCCTATTGCCTAGTTCTCAAACTGACCTAGGCATCGGAGAGCCCTGCGTTGCCCAAGCCAGGGTCCTCTGACCTCCTGCTGTTCTTCCCCTCTTTTCAAATTTCAGGCATGCAGGGATTCTTCCTAAAGAGCTCCGACTCCACCCTCCCTTTGTGAGTGACACTTTTTGCACCTACAGTTGCATTACAAAAATCAGTCTTTAAATTCTATTGTTATTCCAACTGACGACACTTCACTCACATTATCACATGTAGCCTATCTAAACATCATTCCTCGAGTGATCTGGGTGGGCCCTCGGTGATAATTGGTTGGTATGTGTACTGCAAACAATCCAACATGCAAAGGATCTATACCTATTTTATCATAGAGGCAAATTTGTTGACAACCCATATCACAAATATCAATATGGTGCGGGGACATTTATTTCTTTGAAGAGAGCGTGACCTGCGACCTAGGCAATCCATCCAATCAAAGTTATCTACAATTAACATCACATATTTCATGGTAGATGTAAAACTTCAGTTAGTTGCAACTAGAATTGGACCATAGCACACCTGCATCATGCTTATATATAAAATTTTGATTTAGCCAAAGGTTTCGATATCCTAACTCCATCGATGGATGTTAGGTGTCACATCCCAGTCCCAAATTTACCTGGCCAAGGGTAATTCCCGAAGTGTGACACGCGTAATCCCATGCACCTCACACCTGTTTCGGGTCAAGTGCGAGTCACGAAGGATGATTTTTCAAGCATTCCACGCGTGAGACATGCTCACTAACACCTGTTTTTTTTTTATATATATACATTTATCAGCGGAAGCATTTAATCAAACATATAATGGTATCATGACATGAGCTGTCCAAACATTCAAGTTCACATACAAAAGATGATTTCATTGCTAAAAGAAGTAGAGGTTTAAAAACACACTCCACCTCATAATACAAAAGTGTGTATATACACCAATACCAAAAGTAATATCCACACTGATTAGTTTCACTAAATAAAAGGTTTTATCTATAAAAGCAAGGGTTGTGATGCTCTTAGAGAAGACATAAACTAAACAGCTCCCTCAGCTGTCCACTCCTCTAGGCCTTGAGGTACCTCGATGGTCTCCTCCACTCCCTCCGCGGTCTCCTCAAGACCGGGGGTGGGATCTGCGCCGTAACACCAAAGAATAACTAATGAATACAACGATTCAGCTGAGTATAAGCATTAATCCATGTACACATGTTGTGTCAAAGCCCAGAATTAATGACAGAAGATTAAAAGAGATCATATAGAGTAGTCTAGGCAATTGAGTATTTGGATATAATTCATGTTTGGAGAGTCAATAATATTTGAAACTTATACAACTAGTTGGTAACCACATTAGCTAAATCCCCTCAAAGAGGGCACGCGTTTTTGGGATGTCACCAGTGACCTGGCCAAAGGTTCAATTGGCTACCCGAGTTCTGGAGTTCCGGTGCTCCAGACTGTCTACTGCGCAGCGACTTTCGCAAATCTAAACCAAGAGTCAACCCCGTCGGGTATCGTCCGGTCGAAGCTAAGTAGTACCGACTCATTCAAATCTATAAGCAAACTGAACTTAAGTAGACTACACTGATTGTTTCATACGATACAATTCATTTACGTTCGTTCATGTTCATTCACAATTCTACTCAAGTTTCTCAACATAACAATACAGATAACAATAGAATGACAAATAAATTAAGAATAAATGAAATACAGTCTATGTATATGTACACTAATTTAGTGTATGAAGTCATGAATATATTAAAACAAGATGTACATGCATTGAAATTTGAGGAATCAAGAAAATTTACAAACCAAGCTAATTTAAGTATTCGACTCTCATCACTGTCCATTATATTATAAAAATCAAAGAATTCAATGTATTGTTATCCTCTAATTGGTTCTACATTGTATATTCAAGATACATTGAATTACCACAACTAAATAATGATAGTGTAGCGATGAAAGGGCGAATAAGGATCCTTGCCTCAAAAGGTCCTACATGATCAAGTAATTTCCAATGGACCATAGTAGTGAAGGGTATCACAAGGGGAGGTCCTATAAGGTCCCTCCTAGATTACAGTAGGTAGAACTTTGGTCAGGAATTTTGGAATTTCTGGTTCAGTTCATTGGCTCTTTTCCCCCATTTTGTGGTTCTCTCCACTACCACAACTTGGCTAAAACTCAACTACAGCCACATCACTGTAAGTAATTGGAACTCACATGCACCCATTTGGTCATGTGCATCACAATTAACCAATTCCAATGAGATCATATATGAGCTTAGAGTCCTTGTAAATTTAATGGAAATGGAAAGGTGTAGTAAGAGGTGGAGAAGCAAGATGTCACTCCCAAACTCACATGCAATCCTCTCTTGGATGGATTGAGAAGAAAGAATGGAGAAATGAAAAAGAAGAAATGAGAGAGAGAGAGAGAGAGAGAGAGAGAGAGAGAGAGAGAGAGAGAGAGAGAGAGAGAGAGAGAGAGAGAGATTCTTTCATCTCAATGACTGCACAGATCGTTGGGCATGAGAAATGGTGGGTTTAAGGACATTTTGTTTTTAAGCTCATTCTATTTCATATGTTTCCAAAACTTCTCCATGAAATGAGAGAGAGGGTTTCTTTCATCTCAATGACTGCACAGATCATTGGGCATGAGAAATGGTGGATTTAAGGACATTTTGTTTTGAAACTCATTTTATTTCATATGTTTTCAAAACTTCTCCATTTTCAAAAATCTGCAAGGGGTCGTTTGTCTTTTACGCGTAGGATATGTAAATACAATTTACACATGTAAATGATGAATATTCAAATTTTAAGTATGTAACGTTTACACATGCATTTCTTTTTACAACGTTTGTCTAATAATACTATTTTCGCATCATTTATACATGTGATTCATTTTTCTATGTTTGTTTCAATGATATATGTATATGTATTAAATAATTTTGTAAATGATACTTATTAATCATTAAATTCTATTCTACTATAATGATATAAAAATGAGACAAAAAATGTCTAATTTATATCAAAGTCTTCATTTGTATTTTAGATCCTTAAAAAAGAATGTCTTTCAACATGAAATATACTTTTCAGAAATATACATTTCTATCAATGATCACCTTAAAAATAAAATGCATTCCAACATGTTTGGTTAATGAAATATGAGTTTATATTCTAATAGTTAATATTATTTTTTATTAATTAATATTTAATTTAATATTATCTTAATTCATTATTCAATTTGCATAAAACTTAATCCATGCATCTCACCGGCTTTATGCTAATATTAATCAATTATAGAAAGTTCTTAAAATGAGTATTTGTTTGTTAAGTTGAATTATATTAAAAGTATCACAAATTTGTTATGTTTAGATAAAATCGCATTTATACATGATTTTTGAATGATACTATAATGATATATAAAATATATTTTTCCTTCTCTCTTACATTCATTTATACACGTTTAAATATTTTTAAAGTAATGCAACAATAAATAATCTTAGAAAACTCATTGAGATATTGGAAGAAAAGTAAAACAATAAGATAATTGTTCAAGTTAAAAGTTGATAGAAAAACCATTGAGATATTTTTCTTACAGACCGTCTCTTAAAATTCTTACTATCAATACGTGTTTTTTTTTTTTTATCCTGCTGATTTTGTTCATTAAAATTCATTGGAGCCATTTTCAAGTCTCATCATCCTACACGTGAAAAAAGAGAAAATATAAAAGGAGAAGAGAAGATAGAGAATCAAATTCAGAAATAATAAATCTATAGAGTAAATAGATTTTATAAAGTTTTTTTTTCTTTTTTGGTATAGCAAGCCAAGAGAGAGAAATAAAGAGGTTACCTTCATAAAAGGGAGATGAGATGCAGGGAGGGTTTTCATTCATAGGTTTTATTATTATTTTTTAAATGCGTTGGAGGGGGGTTTCAAACCCAGAACCTCTTTGATGAAAATGACTCTTTTATTATTATTTTTTTAAATACGTTAGAGGGGGGTTTCGAACCCAAAACCTCTTTGACAGAAACTGTCCAAAACCAAACCCTCTGCTTCCAACGGGTGTTCTTTGAAATCACATATGGTTTGGTATTTTCTTTTTCCCACCTAAACAGGTATTCAAATCTTGGTGTGAAAATGAGCTCATTTTCACACCATTTACACATCTGATTTACACATAAGATGCGTAAACATGTGTAGACAAACATGACGGATGTGTAAATATTATGCATATTTACCATTTACATACGTAAATGGTTATAGACAAACAACCCCTAAACCTGAACCTTTTTATTCTCATTTACACATGTAATCTCATGCAACCCATCCCACTTCAAGAAAGCCATAAAAAGATCCCATTTACATTAACGGTTTCATCTAAGATTAAAGGGGCTACAATCCACAAGAGTATTTGAATCTGAAATTGGAATCAATGACATACTACACATGTATAAAAGATTAAAGTTCATACTTGCCTTGGATTCAAGCTTTACACACCCTATTTCCCTTTCCTTGGTTCAAAGTACCAAAATCCCCAATAACAAATCCTAAGCAAGGAAATTATGAAAATATGCTAATAAATATGCATGCATGATTAATTAGGAGTCTCTTGACTCCTTTTCCACTCAAAAAATGTGAATAACAAGATTGGGTTCCTACCTATGGTAAGAAATCCAAAAATGAAAGTTGTAGGGGAAATGGGTTCTTGTCACAAGATGAGAGAAAGGTGAAGGAGATGAAGAAGATTCCAGTCCTTGCCTCCAATTCCACATGTAATGAATCCCTTAGCCAAATGGAGAAGAAAGAAGAGAGAATGGAAAGGAAAATAGGAAGAAGAAGTACTCCACTCTCTCAGCTACAGAAATGGTTCAGCTGAAATGAAATTGGGCTAAGTTTAAGCGAAAGAGGTGTCCATTTTACAAGGAAGTCCACTAGTCTTTAGTATTTTCATAATGAGTCAAATGTAAGCCTACTTGATTAATTTGAAGTCAAATGAGAGAATGATCAATATGAAAGATGACGTGCTCGACGAGATACACGCGATGACGTCAAGATGATGTGTATACGATGCAAAATAAGAAAATCCGAATTTATGAAAAAGTACCCGGCTCTACTTAATAGAGCTAGTCATTGGTCATACTACTTGTAAGTGCAAAAAATGTGACTCACAAGAAGAGGGGGTGCCTGCACAGACTTATCCAAAGAGATTAGGAACACCGATGCCTGTGCCTGAAACCTGAGAAAACGAAGAAGAATAGTAGGTCAGAGGACCCTGGCTTGGACAGCGCAGGGCTCTCCGATGCCTAAGTCAGTTCAAGAACCGAACAGTAGGAGGAAATTCTTGGGGAAGAAGATGGCGTACCAGCATGTGGTGTCTTTTTTGGCCTCTTCTGCTTGTGGATTGTTCTTGTGTTTATATAGAGGAAGAGAGGAGACAAGGGGTGGTTGACTGTCTTGTCATAGCCCACTCTGTCAGGTACTAGGGAGGCGCAGTCCCATCATAGCCTACTTTTCTTTAATTGCAGTCCCATCGAGCCTTATCATGGCGCCTTGGGAGCTGTGGACGGCGATCTGTCAGGGACTATGGGGTGCCCCTGTCTTGTCGCACGTGCTGTGGCGTGCTTGAGCGTCCATGGGAGGACAGTTGTCAGCCCCTGCCTTGGCTAGCTCTGGCATTGTGATCGAGGTTAGGGTGTGTTGCCGAGGTTGGGGAGCCGAGGTCGAGAACGACCTTAACTTGGCTAGAGAGAGATCTGGCAAAGGCACCGAGGTGGAGCACTTGGCCGAAATGGGATGCTTTGGCCGAAGTGGAGCAGTCTGGCATTGCTGGGCGTGTACTGTCGAAGTGGAGGAGTTGTGCACAGGAGGCGTGGAGCTCTCATCCGAGACCAAGGCGGGAGCACGAGACCGAACCTGCCGGGATGGACTTGTTGGTGCGGGGGCCTGAGATAGAGCATCTTGGCTGGGACTCTGATGAGTTCGGGAATATCCCCACACAATAGCCCCCTAGCTTCTGAGCTCTGAGAGTACTCGTTGAGGTCGGAAGCTAAGAAGGGAGGAGTTGTTGAGCTTGGTAGTCTCCAGTGTCTGGTTCGTCACCAATCGCGAGGCCAGGGCATGCCTGGTTAGTAGCCTGAGGCCACCGTAGTCTTGTTGGTACCGTTGTAAAAAACCGAGAGATGACCAGCTCGCCCATAACCAGAGGTGCTCTCGCTGGCCGCGATTCTGATGTTGTCACTGAGAATGAGTGTGGCCGAGATCAGCATGAGGCCGAGGAGGTGATATGGAACAGTTTATTCGGCATTCTAGTTGAGCTGTCATTTGCTGAGGTGGAGACGTGGAGTAGTCTCTTTGGCCGAGGTGGAGGAGGCTGGACGGTACGCCAGAGCAGTCCTTTTGAGAAGCCTGGGTGAATGGACCCGAAGTTTTAGGAGCGACTGGGTGTATGAACCCTAAGTCAGTCCCTGGGTGCGTGAACCCAAAGTTTAGGGAAGACGGGTGTATGAGCCCGAAGTCAGTCCCAGGGTGTATGAACCCAGAGTTTTAGGAGCGACTGGGTGTATGAACCCTAAGTCAGTCCATGGGTGCGTGAACCCAAAGTTTAGGGAAGACTGGGTGTATGAACCCGAGGTCGGTCCCAGGGTGTATGAACCCAGAGTTTTAGGAGCGACTGGGTGGATGAACCCTAAGTCAGTCCATGGGTGCGTGAACCCAAACTTTAGGGAAGACTGGGTGTATGAACCCGAGGTCAGTCCCAGGGTGTATAAACCCAGAGTTTTAGGAGCAACTGGATGTATGAACCCTAAGTCAGTCCCTTTGGCGCTGGCCGAGATGGAGAAGCCTGGACGATACGCCAGAGCAGTCTCTTTGGCGCTGGCCTAGACCAACATGAGGCCGAACCTGCGTGAAGCGCGTTGCAAGCATGAGGGCGACACCAACATGAGGTCGTGAAATGCGGTCGAGACCAGCATGAGGCCGAAACCAGCATGAGGTGGAAACCAGCACGTGGACGGACCATCATGAGGTCGTTAAATGCGGTCGAGACCAGCATGAGGCCGAAACCAGCGTGAGGCGGAAACCAGCACGTGGACGGACCAGCATGAGGTCGTCAAATGCGGTCGAGACCAGCATGAGGCCGAAACCAGCGTGAGGCAGAAACCAACACGTGGATGGACCAGCATGAGGTCATTTGGAGGCCAAGAAGCCTGGGTGTATCTACCCGAGGACTTGGTGGCCGTGTTGCCGAACGCGAGTCACGCCTGAGTGTATAAAACGACCCCAGGGTGAGCTTAGTGGCTTTGGATGACTGAAGGCGGTAGAGGACCATGCGATCAAGGCTGACAGCAGAGGACCGTACCGTCGAAATGACGGTAGATGGTCGTACGATCGAAGCTGACAGTAGAGGGTCGTGCCGGTGTCATCAAAGTTGACTGCGCCATCGAAGCTGACAGTAGAGGACCGTGCCGCCAGAAATGACGGTAGAGGGTCGTGCGATCGAAGCTGACGAGCAGTCGAAGCTAAGTGATGATATGAGGCATCTAGCTACCTCCTGAGCTGGAGGAGGCATTCGCCAAGATGGGGGCTTCAGCCAAGCTGGAGGCTTCTGCCGAGCTGGAGACATCCGCCGAGATGGAGGCTGTCTGGTCGCTTTCGTAAAGGTTGAAATGTTCCTGAGCTCGAGCTTCGTCTGCTTCTTGCCTGACGAACCGGTTTACCCTGGTCATCAGTGCTGCCATAGTGACTACGGGATGCATGGCCAAGTCCCTCCGAAGCTCGTTGCCTGGTAGGAGGGCTTGTTGGAAAGACATGACTGCTACTGTATCTAAGGCATTCTCGATCTGGCTGTAGACAGTCCAAAACCTTTTGGCGAACTGCGTGACGTTCTCGGTCTGCTTCATTCTGAGGGCCATCAGGTCGGCGGCTGACCTGGGGATGACCCTGTGAGCTTGGAACTTCGTCATGAAGGAACTTCGGAGCTGCTGTCAGCTTTTGATCGATCCTTGGGGGAGTGCGCAGAACCACTTTAGGGGGAGGTCCCCAAGGCTGGAAGAGAAGACTCTACAGTTCAGGTGGCCTGCATCGCCCCACACCGACATCCTCTGGTGAAGTGCCGGAGATGTGCTGCTGGGTCCGAGGTCCCATCGTAAACGACGAACCTCGGGACGCTGAAATATTCAGGAAGGGGGAAGTTTCTGATCTCTGGAGAGAAGGGGGATGTACCGAAATCGTAAGAGTTCAGCTGAACTCGAGCAAAACCGGCCATCTCCATTAACTGTCATATTGCTTGCTCTATGCGTCGATCAAGCCACTCTCTGGAGTCGTGGTTGTTACCCGAGCTTTAGCTATGAGCTCGGTTGCTTCTATTGTCCTTCAGGGTGCGCCTTTTGGAAGGTAGAGTCGAGGTCGAATCCTTAGAGGATGAACCCGATCGAGTATCCTATTGTTGGACGCTTGCTGGACCAGATCTTACTCCTGACCTTTCCCGGTGGGGGACCGTCGGCAGCTGCGTCGACAGTGTCAGTGGTTCATTTCCCTTTCTGGTTCTTCGAGGCATGGTGTTTGGGAAGATGACTTTTGTAGCTGTTCCCCACAGACGGCGCCAATTGTAAGTGCAAAAAATGTGACTCACAAGAAGAGGGGGGTGCCTGCACGGACTTATCCAAAGAGATTAGGAACACCGATGCCTGTGCCTGAAACCTGAGAAAAGAAAAAAGAATAGTAGGTCAGAGGACCCTGGCTTGGACAACGCAGGGCTCTCCGATGTCTAAGTCAGTTCAAGAACCGAACAGTAGGTGGAAATTTTTGGGAAAGAAGATGGCGTACCAGCATGTGGTGTATTTTTTGGCCTCTTCTGCTTGTGGATTGTTCTTGTGTTTATATAGAGGAATAGAGGAGACAAGAGAGTGGTTGACTGTCTTGTCATGGCCCACTCTGTCAGGTACTAGGGAGGCGCAGTTCCATCGTAGCCTATTTTTCTTTAATTGCAGTCCCATCGAGCCTTATCATGGCGCCTTGGGAACTGTGGACGGCGATCTGTCAGGGACTATGGGGTGCCCCTGTCTTGTCGCACGTGCTGTGGCGTGCTTGAGCGCCCATGGGAGGACAGCTGTCAGCCCCTGCCTTGGCTAGCTCTGGCATTGTGACCGAGGTTAGGGTGTGTTGCCGAGGTTGGGGAGCCGAGGTCGAGAACGACCTTAACTTGGCTAGAGAGAGATCTGGCAAAGGCGCCAAGGTGGAGCACTTGGCCGAAGTGGGATGCTTTGGCCGAAGTAGAGTTTGCCGAAGTGGAGCAGTCTGGCATTGCTGGGCGTGCACTGCCGAAGTGGAGGAGTTGTGCACAGGAGGCGTGGAGCTCTCATCCGAGACCAAGGCAGGAGCACGAGACCGAGCCTGCCGGGATGGACTTGCTGGTGCGGAGGCTTGAGATGGAGCATCTTGGCTGGGACTCTGATGAGTTCGGGAATATCCCCACACACTACCTACCCAAGACTCAAGGTCTAACTAATGTGCTAGAACAAGACTAATTTACACTAAAATAGCTTACTTAGTATCTAAGCACAATTAATTTATAAAAACATAATTAATTAGGAATAGTCAAGATAAAACGGGTTCGGGGTGTAACATCATATCACTAAACCTCTTGGTATATCATATATTGAACCTCACATTAGAGAAGAGTGGGGGGTTTTGAATGATATAGAATTGATGAATGAGTACTCTCAGTTGGAACTGTCGTGGGTTGGGCAGCCCTCGTACGGTTCAGGAATTAGTAGACTTAGTGTCTACAAAAAAGCCCAAATTGGTGTTTTTAATGGAGGTTAAGTCAGGTCGTGCTCAGGTTGAGAAAGTTCGTAACTTGATAAAGTATGATGGTGTGTTTGTGGTGGATAGTATCAATGGTGGAGGAGGTTTAGCGTGTATGTGGAAGGTGAAGCATTGGGTGAGTCTTACTAGTTACTCTAGAAATCATATTGATGTGCGGGCAAATATACCAGGTATGGATACTTGGAGAATAACTAGTTTTTATGGTTTCCCTGAAAGGGGTCGACATAGAGAGTCATGGAATCTGTTCAGACAGATTTATAATAAATCCAATCTCCCATGGTGCTGTATTGGAGACTTTAATGATCTCTTGGCTCAATCAGAAAAGAAGGGGAGGTTTCTTCATCCAAACTATTTGATTCAAGGATTTCGGGAGGCTGTAGAGGCCTGTGGTTTGTATGATTTACCTATGAAGGGTCATCGGTTTACTTGGGAAAATAGCAGAGGTACTCCACAGTGGGTAGAGGAGCGGCTGGACAGAGGCATGGCTACACAAACATGGACCTCACTATTTTGCACAGCATGTATTTTTAATTTAGAGACACCGTCCTCTAACCATTCAGCGTTGTTGCTGGAGTTTTTGACTGAGAAGATTGGCCGTAGAAGGAGATTTAAGTTTGAAAATGCCTGGATTCGTGAAGCTGAGTGCAGAGATTTGGTCACAAGTAGTTGGCAGCGTGATGGGATGTGTTCGGTCCAGGAAAAAATAGCTGATTGTAGGTCGGAGCTACAGGCTTGGGGGATGATCTTCGGACAGTTTTCAAATCCAAGATTGCAGTATGTAGGCAACGTATGAAAGTCTTACGTCCCAAGCATGATCAATCTTCAATTGTTACTTACAACAACTGTGCAGCTGAGTCAGGGGGTCTTCTAAGCCATCAAGAAGTTTATTGGAGGCAGCGTGCGAAACAATTTTGGTTGGCCACGGGTGATCAGAACACTCGATATTTTCATCAATATGCATCATCAAGGCGGCGTACCAATTCTATTTCACAGCTGAAGGATTTTCAGAATAATTGGTTTTCATGGGAGGATGGGTTACATGATTTAATTGTGTCTTATTTTGAGGAGCTGTTCATGTCAAAGGGTTGTGATGGGGAAGAAATTTTTGATAAGGTCAAGCCGAAAGTGTCATCTCTCCAAAATCAGGCTCTCCTTTGTCCTTTTTAGGATTTTGAGATCAAGGAAGCTTTGTTTTCGATGCACCCGGATAAGGCGCCTAGCCCGGACGGGTTGAACCCAGGTTTTTATCAGCATTTCTGGGATGTCGTGGGAGTGGATGTTACGAAGGAATGCTTGGAGTATTTGAATAATCGTATTATGCCCACAGGTTTGAATTCCACGTCAATTGTTTTAGTTCCAAAGAAGAAGCTTCCAGATCAAATGACTGATCTTCGTCCTATTGCATTATGTAATGTTTTTTATAAAATCATGGCAAAAGCGATTGCAAATCGCTTGAAGCTTGTGCTTCCTACTGTGATTTCTGAGCAACAAAGTGCATTTGTTTCGGGTCGCTTGATTACAGACAATGTGATGGTTGCTTTTGAAGTTGACCATTTTCTAAAGAGGAAGAGAGAAGGCAGGCTTGGGGTTGCAGCTCTGAAAATTGATATGTCAAAGGCATATGATCGGATTGAATGGGAATTTTTGAAAAGGATGATGTTGGCTCTCGGGTTTGATGAGCATTGGGTACATCTGATCATGCTATGTATCACTACGGTGGAGTTTATCATTGTACATGATGGGAAGGAGATGGGTTCTATTATTCCAGGTCGGGGATTGCGACAAGGCGATCCACTCTCACCATATTTATTTTTGTTGTGTGCAGAGGGTATTTCTACTTGGCTCACTGATTATGTAAACCGTGGTATTATCCATGGTTGTAGGGTAGCAAGGAATGCCCCGGTTATCTCTCATTTGTTCTTCGCGGATGACAGTTTCCTATTTTTTCGGGCATCCCTCCTGGAAAGTACGAAGATTAAAGAGGGTTTGGAGATTTATGAGCGTGCTTCAAGGTAGATTATAAATTTTCAGAGACCATCTATTTCTTTCAGTGCTAATATGTCTGAATATGTTCAGCGAGAAATATGTGATTTTTTAGGGGTCTCTCGTACTAGTGACCATGGACATTATTTGGGTCTTCCTTCTTTAATTGGGAGAAATAAAAAAGTGGTCTTCTCATTTGCGAAAGATAAAGCATGGCAGCGGATGCATACTTGGAGGAAAAAAATGTTGTCTCGGGCTGGAAAAGAGGTACTCTTAAAAACTATCATTCAGGCGATTCCCTATTATGTTATGAGTGTTTTTTTACTACCTGTGAATTTATGTGAAGAACTGGAAAGAATGATGAATTCCTTTTGGTGGGGAAAAGGTGGTGCCCAACAAAGAGGGATTAACTGGTTTGTTTGGGATAAACTTTGTGTTCACAAAACTAGTGGTGGATTGGGGCTTCGGAAGTTGCATGAATTTAATTTGGCAATGCTAGGTAAGCAGTGTTGGCGTACACTCACAAATCCCTCTTCCTTAGTCTCTTGGTTGTTGAAAGCAAGGTATTTTCCTAAGTGCACTTTTTTGGAGGCTCAGATTGGGCACAATCCGAGTTACGTATGGCGTAGTGTGCTGGCGTCCAGGAATTTAATTCGGAATGGAGCTCGTAGAAGGATTGGGGTAGGTGACCGGGTTAACATTTGGTCGGATCCTAGGCTCCCGGATACTGATAATCCTTTTGTGGTGACTCCAGTGCAAGAGGGTTTGGAGGAAGCTACTGTGCAGACTTTGAAATGTATTAATAGTGCTGGGTGGGATGTTGACATTCTTAATGATTTACTTTTGGAGAGGGATAGAAGTCTTATCATGCAAATTCCTCTCAGTATTAGAAGAAAGGAAGATAGTTGGTTATGGCTTTAGGAAAAGAAGGGCATATACACGGTCAAGAATGGGTACAGGAGGTTAATGATGGAGGGTCTCTTTCATTCTCTTGATAACTTTTCACCTGTTTGGAGTAAGCTTTGGTCCTTGCAAGTACCCCCTAAAGTCAAGAGTTTTTTATGGAGAGTTATTAAATGTTGCTTGCCCACAATGACTGCTTTAAGATTCAAAAGGGTGGAAGTGAGTGAGGTATGCCCAGTTTGCAATAGTAGCCCTGAAGATGTAATTCATGCACTGGTTCGTTGTTCTCATGCTAGAGCAGTATGGAGACTTTCTACCATTGGAGAGAATAGAGTAGATGTCACTGATTTTGGTGAGTGGCTATTGCGGGTGTTTAATGACCATGATTCAGAGGCTGCAAAAATGGCAGCGATGCTAGCATGGAGCGCGTGGAACAATAGAAATGAGCTAGTATGGAAGAGGACATGGAAGAATGCCAAGTTGATAAAGAACCATGCGGGACAAATCCAAGATCAATGGATACATGCACGTGAAGCTTGGGTTGCACGGTCATCGGTAGGTGCTGCTGTAACAAAACTCAACTGGGAGAGGCCCCGAGCTGGTTGGTTCAAATGTAATATTGATGCGGCTCTGTTTAGTCAGTCAAAGCGTATTGGGTTTAGGTGCGTCCTTAGGGATGATGAAGGCAAAATGGTGGCTGCTCGGAATGGCTTCCTAAATGGTCCCATGGAACCCTCTATTGCAGAAACTTTGTCCTGTAGAGAAGCTTTGAACTGGCTCAAGTTGTTAGGCCATTCCAATGTCCTTATAGAGTCCGATGCTCAATTATTGATTCACGCAATTAATGGTTCGTATCCTGATTTATCTTATTTTGGGTCAATAGTTGATGATCGTAAAATCCTTTCCAGGGATTTAAGGAATTGCACTTTCTCTTTTGTGCGTAGATCAGCGAATCGAGTAGCTCATGCTTTAGCTAGAGCTGCAGATTCTGGGCCTGGTCTTGAGGAGTGGAGTTATGCTCCCCCCTCGTTTATCATTGATGTACTGGCTTCTGATTTGTATTAATGAAGTTTACAAATTTCTTATAAAAAAAAAAGAATTGATGAAAATAAAACATAACCATTCACTGCGCATGCCCTTATCCAAGAGTAAGATCTTTCTTGCATGTAGTTCGTGCCATGTCGTGTAGTCCCACTGTGGTTTGTGGATGTGGATGGCGCTAACAATTGTGGATGTGGATGGCCCCACGCAAGTTAGCATGTAGATGAGCCCGAGCGCATGGATTTAGGAAATCCATTGGCTTTCAAAGTTTTTTTTTTTAAGATGGCTGAGTAGTACATAACTTATGAGACTACCTAACTATCAAGGGATCGATCTCCAGGCAGATATGTAAGATGAGACACCCTTAACTTTGGGCTATCTCATTTTCCTCGGCCTTTAAGGGTTTATATATCCTTATCTACTTTTTTCTTTTCTTATCGACACTTAAAAATCATTATAGTAGTACCTCATAATAATATTAGTTAGCATTACTAAAATTCATTAGATAAAGTAGTAGATGTGCCATGCAACTCAACAATACGAGTGTACTCTAACTCATTCCCCAATTAATTTCATCACACGTCTGAGATAGAAGTAAATATGGGTATCACTATCTTACGGGGAGATAGAGATATTCATCCGTTGAAAGCTTCTTGGAGAGAAATTCAGTGAAGACAAAATTATAAAATATTTAATTCTTCCATAGTATGTTCTTTTATTTAAGAGGAATTTACGGAAAACTCCCCTTAGACGGACACTACATGAAAAAAGACCCACTAAACTTTTGCAAATAGAACAGGTCCTCCCGTAATGTTTTTTTCTGTCATTTAGCGCAAGCGTGGATATCGGCCTGAAAGTTATATTTCACAACAATAACAGTTTTAAGTAGAGTGATTTTTTACTGACAGATTGGTCGATATTGACCATCATCTGTAAGTGTTGATGGTCTATATCGACCAAAAAGTTATATTTCACAACAATAACATTTTCAAGTAGGACGATTTTTGCTTGGCAGATTGGTTGATATTGACCATCATCTGTAAGTGTTGATGGTCTATATCGACCAAAAAGTTATGTTCAACAAATATGGCAGTTTCAGGTTGGAAGAATTATAAATAACAAAATGGTCGATATGACCATCATATGTAAGCAGTGATGGTCGATATTGACCACAAAGTCATGTTTCAACAAATATGACGATTACAGGTTGGAAGAATTTGAAAAAAAAAAGTCATGTTCAAAGGACAATGACAGCTTCAAGTAGAGAAAATTCCTAAAAGAAGTATTCACATATTCTCGTTTATCAAATTTAGTACATCACACATTCAAACATATGAACTCTACTAACCTACGGCCACAATGGCAAATAGTGGGAACCATTAATATTTGAGCAGCCTTCCATGGCGCCGGCTTCGTCCTCTTCAGTGCGGCCTCTCAGCCTTTCCACGCCTCATGCGAGCACATGGATCGCGAAATCCCCACCATCGTCGACTCCGTCGAGCACTGCCTCTCCCTCGAGCATTGACTCCCCGCCACCTACGACAACACCACCTATCACGCAGCGTTGCGAGCTGTAACCGCCGCTGCCGGAGACGATGATCTCCAGATCGTCGGGCTGATATTGAGCCAGCTAACCATATTTTGGCAGGTAAGAGAGGATTGAGTCAAAGCTAAGGTTGGCCCGAGATCGAATCTTGTTGCAGCCACCAACGATCTGATGTCGAGTTTGCCGTTGCCATACGGGGCTGATCGATCGGGATCATGAGTTCTGCAACCCTATGGTTGGTGGGAAAAACGAAGATCAAGTCAGGCGGCTGCTCAGGTGCTTGGTGATGGGTCACAGTTAAGATCCACTTGTGGACAGTCGGCGGGAGCTGGTGACGATGTTGGAGAAGAGGAAAGTATTGACAATGAGAGGTAAACAAAATGAGTTAGAAGACAGAATGAGAGAATAAAGGGCTTTCGGCCCTTTTGTATATCGAAGAGAGGGTCGATATCGACCATCCAAAAAAAAAGACATAAAGGACCTATTTTTGTTTGCAAAAGTTTAGTGATTCTTTCTTTATGTAACGTCCATCTAATAGCATCTCCGAGAGACACTTCAAATCCTCATATGTCTTTTTCAAAATAAAGGCTTCCTAGCAACAATGCCCCGTGCTTAGCCCGGGGCAAAAAGTAAGATATTACATCTTGAATTTATAAGATACCAAAATTGATTAAAACATATAAGCATATATTCATGCATATATATAAAATCAGTCAACACATCTTCAATCACAAATACAAGTGGTTCAACATCAACAATAAACTATTACAAAGATAAAGCTAAAAAGAATTCATTCAATAACAACATAAAAATAATAATAACAACAATAATTACTAAAGAAGATATAGAAAAATGAATTTTGTTAATATATATAATATTAGTAATAAGAAATGCATTCAATTTTTTGTTACCTATTAATAATTTCAAAGCCCAATAAAACAAAGCCACCCCATTTGGACTTGTTTGTGCAACAAGAGCATTCTAGTTTATGCAGATTTTTATTTCCTCGTGAGAATGAAATTTTCTATTTTCATAGAAAATCAAAGTCCTCTCTATTCAGGAAAAATAATTTATTTTTTTCTTCTATGCAAGGAAAGTACATCACACCAAACAACATAATATTGTTAACAAAGTAAATCATAAAAATGTGCAATCCTCTCATTGCACAAATGCATCATTTTTTTTTATTTTCACATAGGCCAATGGTCATTTCAATCCCTCCACATAAATTTCTTCTCTACCCCTTTGAAGTAGCACCAATACCATTTTAGAACTGATCAAACCATTTTTTAGCTCTGGGTTTTTAAAAAAATGTATAAACATCTTAACTTTAAAAGCCATGAATTATGAGACTTTAAAACCACGGGCTAATATTATTTGATCCCAGTAATAATTGGCCCACCTTGGATCAATGTTTATATCTCTAAATAATGAGCCCATGTGGGCCCACGGAAGTGTAATTTATGGTGGGCCAAACCTAGGGTCACATGTCTATATAATCAAAATCAGAAAAGGATGCCTATAAGATTCAACCAAAAAACTCCAGCCTCAAAATATTTTTATCACAAGCCCATCCATGAGATGGTCTACCAGAAGGTCGGGTCTGATTTTCGTTCACATGTGACAATTTTTGAATAGAGTAAAGCTGTATTTGGAAACTAAAAGAAAATGATATTTTTAATGAAAAATTTATCAGTATGAATTGTAGAAAGGTGGGCCCCAAATATTAAAATAAAAAGATGACAATCTTGAGAGGATGGACGACAGATGGTGTTGAGAGAGAGAATAAATGTAGCAAAATAGAGAGATTTTAAGGGATATTAATTGAGAGACTTTATAAAATAGATGATAGGGATAAAGAGATTTTTTTGGAGAAAAAAGCCAGTGCTACCCAGTCCCAAAATGAAAAATATTATTAAAATTTATTTTTAGGGTTTATCTAAGATTCAGTTATATTTTTAGGGTTTAACCAAGATTTAGCCTGCTTCTAAACCCTAAACCCTAAACCCTAAATCAGTGATATTCAAGGGATAACATAGGGGTTTGTCCAAGATTCATGCCAAAAAGTATGTCCAGGTAGTATTACTCGGAAAAAAATCCCCAAAAGTACAACAAGGCTAAAACATGTAAAAAAGAATATTGCTAATGTTAGGGTTAGGGTCCACTTAGATGGCTTTAGGGTTTAGGGCAAGGGAAAAAGAAAATGATCAAGTACAACAAGGCTATAAAGTAAATGTTCTTCTATGAGCAGATCGCATACTACTCACATGCGATCAATTTGTTGTATCCACTTGAATGACTCCTCATATGTGGAGGTGGGTAGATGAAAAGGTCTCTTTATTAATAAGGGTCAGGGAAATAAATAACCATGACAGACCGTCTTAGCTCTCAATTTAATAGCTTTAAAGTTTAGTTGTTCTTTAACCATAGATTTCTTTGAGATAAAATCGAACTATGGGTAAAAGTTGGTGGAGAGTAAAACCAAGAGGGGCTGAGAGCATTTCCGAAGGAGAATTCTCTTGTTAGGAATTCTTGACATAATTGCGAAGGTTGTTCATAGGAATCCACAATTTGTTTTTCGATTGGGTTTAGGTGACCGTGATTTATTAAGTTGGTCAAGTGAAAGGTCACTTTTGGCTAGCTAAAATTTTTAAATTTTAAATTCAAAATACTCTTTTGCTTAGCATTTTGAATTCTACTCATTGGGAGGCAAGATTTGAAATTCTCCAAACACTCCAAACAATATATCCCCAAATACTTGTAGCCAAACAAACCATATACCGGTGCCAAATATCGGAGGGGGTGATTATGTAAAAGGGCATGCATTGATCAAAGGTGGCCCAAGTCAACCCCATAGAGTTGGATTGCAGCTGTTATTGCTCGCAAAGGAACATTTCTCCTGAAAGGAGATAAAATACATTCATTGGATATTGAGTAAAAAATGCAGAAACCATATAATATGTCGAGAAAATCATGACAATATAATGGCAGTTATTTGGAATGGCACTTTAATGTTTTTCAACATTGAGGATTTTACCCGAAAAAAGTACTTTATGTGGCCATTGGACCAAATCAGGTAAATTATCTAAACATGCACCGAATAGGGCAATTCGCCTGAAAACTCATTTTTTTACTACTTTTTCCGATGGTCGATATTGACACTCAGTTTATGTGTTGAGGGTCGATATCAACCCTGGGCAGACCAAAAGAAGCAGTTTTCCTCATCTTCTTACTCTCTTCCCCAAATCCAATCCAATGATGAAAAAAATAGTTTTTGGGGCATGTTTGGGTTTGTGCTACTCTGGAATGAATCGCTCTTAGTTGTGTTGAATGTTGATGATTGTCATTTATTGACTTCTTGGGTTGTCCAGAAGGAGGCTTCTTGTACATTTCCCATATTTGGGAATAACAGATTGGGAACATGCATAAATTGTCAGGGTTTGGGGCGTGGATGGCTTTTTCGGGGATCGAAGGCATTGTGTTGATGAAGCTAGAGGAATTGGAGAAATAAGTCCTTTTGTTTTGCTAGTATTTGAGATGGGCTCTTATGTTGGAGATTAGAGAGAGTGTGGATGATGAAGAATCAGAGAGTGTAGATGTTGAGATGCGTTGTTACGTTGGAGATGAGTTTTGTGGCTGAGACCAGAGACTGTGTGAAAGAAGAGAAATCAGAGGATCAGCGGAATTGGAGGAATGGGTCTTTTGATTTTGAAGGTGTTGGAGATGGGCTGCTGTGTTTGATAAATCCGATGAATTTGTAGAAAAAGAGATCGGGTTTGAGTTTGAGATCGCAACATTTCGGGAGACGTGGTTGGCCCTTGAATTATTTTAGTCTCTGTTATGCCATCTCTCTCTCGTTCCCGATCACGAATTTGATGTTGTTAGATCATCATTTTTCAAAGTGGATGACTGGAAATAAATATTGTGTGGGGATATTCCCGAACTCATCAGAGTCCCGACCAGATGCTCCATCTCGGGCTCCCGCACCAGCTAATCCATCTCGCCAAGGCTCGGTCTTAGTCTCCATCAGCTCGGCCAGGTGCTCCCACCTCGGTCCTTACCTCCACCTCGGCAGACTCCACTTCGGCCAAAGCATCCCACTTCGGTCAAGTGCTCCACCTCGGCACCTTTGCCAGATCTCTCTATAGCCAAGTCAAGGTCGTTACCGACCTCGGCTCCCCAACCTCGGCAACACACCCTAACCTCGGTCACAATGCTAAGCTAGCCAAGGCAGGGGCTGACAGCTGTCCTCCCATGGACGCTCAAGCACGCTACGGCACGTGCGACAAGACAAGGGCACCACCCATAGTCCCTGACAGTTCGCCGTCCACAGCTCCCAAAACGCCATGATAAGGCTCGATGGGACTGCAATTAAAGAAAAGTAGGCTACGATGGGACTGCGCCTCCCTAATACCTGACAAAGTGGGCTATGACAAGACAGTCAGCCACCTCCTTGCTTCCTCTCTTCTTCTATATAAGCACAGCTACAGCTCCAGAACAGGCGAGGGCCAACAATTACACCACACTGCTGGTATAATCTTCTTCCCTAAAAATCTCCATCCTAATGCTTAGTTCCCACACTGACTTAGGCATCGGAGAGCCTTGCGCTGCCCAGGCCAGGGTCCTTTGATCCCCTCTCTGTTTCTTTCTCCCCTTTCAGGTTCCAGGCAGCTGATCTTCATCAGTTCTTTGGATAAGTCCTATCAGGCACCCCCTATTCTTGCGAGTTACATTTTTTGCACTTACAATTGGCGCCATCTGTGGGAAACGAGCAAAAGGTCATCTTCCCAAACACCATGCCCCGAAGAACCAGAAAGGGAAAGGAACCATTGACACTGTCGACACAGCTGCCGACGGTCCCCCGCCGGGAAAGGTCAGGAGCAAGATCTGGCCCAGCAAGCGTCCAACAGCAGGATACTCGATCGGGTTCATTCTCTAAGAATTCGACCTCGACTCCACCTTCCAAAAGGCGCACCCTGAACGACAACAGAAGCGACCGAGCTCATGGCGAAAGCTAGGGTAACAACCACGACTTCAGAGAGTGGCTTGATCGACACATCGAGCAAGCAGTACGACAGAACATGGAGGTAGCCGGTTTCGCTCGAGTTTGGCTGAACTCTGACGATTTCGGCACATCCCATTTCTTTCCAAAGATTAGAAACTTCCCCCTTCCCGAAGATTTTAGTGTCCCGAGGTTCGTCATTTACAATGGGACCTCGGACCCAGCAGCACACCTCCGGCACTTAACTCAGAGGATGTCGGTGTGGGGCGACGCAGACCACTTGAACTGCAGAGTCTTCTCCTCCAGTCTCGGGGACCTCCCCCTAAGATGGTTCTGTGCACTCCCACAAGGATCGATCACAAGTTGGCAGCAACTCCGGAATTCCTTCATGGCGAAGTTTCAAGCTCACAGAGTCATCCCTAAGTCGGGCGCCAACCTGATGGCCCTCAGAATGAAGCATACCGAGAACATCACGCAGTTCGCCAGCAGATTCTGGACTATCTACAGCCAGATCGAAGAAGCCCCAGACACAATAGCAATCATGTCTTTCCAATAAGCTCTTCCGCCAGGCAACGAGCTTCGGAGAGACTTGGTCCTGCACCCTGTGGTTTCAATGAAGGCATTTATCGCCAGGGTGAACCAGTTCGTCAGGCAAGAAGCAGACGAAGCCCAAGCTCAGGAGCATTTCAACCTCTACGAAAACGACCAGACAGCTTCCAGCTCGGCAGATGTCTCCAGCTCGGCAGCAGCCTCTAGTTCGGTGGATGTCTCCAGCTCGGCAGTAGCCCCCAGCTCGGCAGAAGTCTCCTCTAGCTCGGGAGGCAGCCAGATGTCTCCTGTCATCACTTAGCTTCGACCACCCGTCAGCTTCGATCGCACGACCCTCTACCGTCATTTCTGGCGGCACGGTCATCTACTGTCAGCTTCGATGGTGCTGTCAGCTTTGATGACACCGGCACGACCCTCTACCGTCGGCTTCGACCGTACGACCCTTTACCGTCATTTCGACGGCACGGTCCTCTACTACCATCGGTCATCCAGAGCCCCGTGCTCTTACATCTCGGCCGCACGCCAGATCTCGATCTCTTGCGTCTCGGCTACGTGCCAGATCTCGACTTCGTGCATCGCGGCAGCAGCGCCAGATTCTCGGCCTCATGCTGGTGTCGCCCTCGTGCTAGCTATGCACTTCACGCAGATTCGGCCTCATGACGGTCTCGGCCTCATGCTGGTGTCGCCCTCGTGCTAGCTACGCGCTTCACGTAGGTTCGGCCTCATGTTGGTCTCGGCCAGCACCAAAGAGACTGCCCTCGGGTTTATACACCCAGGCTTCTCCATCTCGGCCAGCGCCAGAGAGACTGCCCTCGGGTTCATACACCCAGGCTTCTCCATCTCGGCCAGCGCCAGAGAGAATGCACTCGGGTTCATACACCCAGGCTTCTCCATCTCGGCCAGCGCCAGAGAGACTGCCCTCGGGTTCATACAGCCAGGCTTCTCCATCTCGGCCAGCGCCACAGAGACTGCCCTCGGGTTCATACACCCAGGCTCCTCCATCTCGGCCAGCGCTAAAGAGACTGCCCTCGGGTTGACTGACCTCAACAGCAACACGACTGTCCGGAAGCATCCTGATACAGCTTAGCAGTAAAGCCATCCTCTGGCTCCGGTCCAGTGCCAGCTAAGTCATCTCAAACTACAAGCAGCTCCCAAGACATAAGGTCCTAATGATACACAGCTTCCGACCTCAACGAATTAGTAAACTCTCAGAGCTCAGAAGCTGGGGGCCTATTGTGTGGGGATATTCCCGAACTCATCAGAGTCCCGGCCAGATGCTCCATCTCGGGCTCCCGCACCAGCTAATCCATCTCGCCAAGGCTCGGTCTCAGTCTCCATCAGCTCGGCCAGGTGCTCCCACCTCGGTCCTTACCTCCACCTCGGTAGACTCCACTTCGGCCAAAGCATCCCACTTCGGTCAAGTGCTCCACCTCGGCTCCTTTGCCAGATCTCTCTCTAGCCAAGTCAAGGTCGTTCCCGACCTCAGCAACACAACCTAACCTCGGTCATAATACCAGAGCTAGCTAAGGCAGGGGCTGACAGCTGTCCTCCCATGGACGCTCAAGCATGCTACGGCACGTGTGACAAGACAAGGGCACCACCCATAGTCCATGATAGATTGCCGTCCACAGCTCCCAAAACGCCATGATAAGGCTCGATGGGATGCAATTAAAGAAAAGTAAGCTACGATGGGACTGCGCCTCCCTAGTACCTGACAAAGTGGACCATGACAAGACAGTCAACCACCTCCTTGCTTCCTCTCTTCTTCTATATAAGCACAGCTACAGCTCCAGAACAGGCGAGGGCCAACAATTACATCACACTGCTGGTATAATCTTCTTCCAAAAAAATCTCCATCCTAATGCTTAGTTCCCACACTGACTTAGGCATCGGAGAGCCTTGCGCCGCCCAGGCCAGGGTCCTTTGATCCCCTCTCTGTTTCTTTCTCCCCTTTCAGGTTCCAGGCAGCTGATCTTCATCAGTTCTTTGGATAAGTCCTATCAGGCACCCCCTATTCTTGTGAGTTACATTTTTTGCACTTACAAATATATATAGAAAGAAAAAGGGGACAAGAGATTTAAGAAGATGGGGATTGGGTAGGCAATACTAGAGACATCCTCAAAATCTAGGAGATGTACAAGAGGCCTCATTCCAAACCCCTGAAAAAGTCGAGAAATGTTTGTCATCAACATTCAACACTACCAATAGTGACTCATTCCTTATTAGCACAAATCCAAACAGTCCTAAAAAAACTGTTTTTCTCCATAATTGGATTGGGCTAGGGAAGAGAAGAAAAATGAAGAAGATGAGGAAAACTATTTATTTCTGTCTGCGCATGGTCAATATCGACCATCGAAAAAAGTGATAAAAAAATGGGTTTTGAGGCTAATTGCACTATTCGGTGTATGTTTAGATAATTTGTCCGATTCAGTTCAATGACTATATTAAGTTTTTTTTTTTTTTTTTTGATAAAATCGTCTTCAACATTTTATGTAGGCAACAATTTCCCAATAAAATTGCTTTGACAATAATTAATGTTAAGAATGCATTTAATATATTAAAAAATAATAAACTGTTGCTGTCATTGTTTATGAAACAATAATAGAAGACAGATAGAGAATAGTAGTCGTAATAAGAACGACTACAAGAATAAAAAGAAGGATACAAATTATAAAATAAAGGGGTTTTTACCGGAAAAGTCCCAAAATATGGGCATTTACCCGGTATAGTACTGGCCCAATTCTCATCACTAATTGGGTCTTCCCGCCAAATTCCTTTTTTTTTTATATGATATTCATAGCGACGATAGCGTCACTTGATATAATATTGAGTGACGATATCGTCACTTTGCGCAACCTTTAAATACTCGCGTCGTCCCCTGGTTTCAATCTTGTTCTACCCAATGGATCATAAAAAATCTTGTTTGGCTAGAAATGAAGCATGACTGGTCTATGGGCTTCTATTTTCGAGTGTAATCCGTCACTTTGATTCCATTTTTGTGGCTGTTGATCTTCATGAAAGAGGTTTGTACATTTATGTATATCTTTGCATGGTAACATGAAAAGAAATGAAGATAATGTATTTTTTTTTTTGTTGCTTTCCCTTTTACTCTTGGTGTCCATGATGTTAAAGATTGTCACGCACGTGAATGTTGTATTTTGAAAGTGAACATTCTTCTTCTGAACAAATGTTAGTCAATAAATCTACTCTGACTCCAACTGATGTGTGACAGTTTTATGTGATTTTTTGTATTCAAGTGTAATCCGTCATTTTCTTAACATTTCTGTGGCTGTTGATGTACATTATTGAAGGTTTGTGCATTTATGTCTATCTTTGCATAGTAACATGGGGAAAAATTGAATATAACGATCATTTGTGATGCCTTTTCATTTACTTTTGGTATCAATGAAGTTAGAGACTATCACACACACTTGTATGTTGTGTTTTGGAGTGTGAAACTGAGTGTTTGTATTGTTTGTAATCTTGCATATGTTTTTTATATTGTTTGTAACCCTAGACACTTTCAAAAATTGTGGATTGTAAGCTGTTCTAGGCCATAGATGCCCCTCCACTGTGTTACGTCTTTGGCCCTTTGCAAATATCACACTTCTTTGGTCAATGAGGTGGTTGTCCCTATTTTTCGTACATGTTTGTACAAAAATAATGCCTAAATAATTATTTCTGTCCTGAAATAGGATGTCGGATGGTGAGTTGATTGTGATTTTTCATTATGACGGTGAATTTAAATTTGACATGATTCACCCGGTATACGAAGGCGGAAATCAGAAGATGAGGTCCATTCAAAGTGACATAACATACTCCGAATTGATGAACATAGCTCTTCAAACTACACAGTGGGAAGAAACCTGTGAGAACATAAGCATACGTTATCTTCATCACAATGGGCACGTGTTTTCATTGGCTGCCATAGAGGATGATAGCGACATCAAGTGCATGTTAACACTTTCACAACACAATACAAATGGGATATTACTATACATCAATAGAAGTTCGAATGGTTCTTCCAATAAGATAAGAGAACATAGAATGTACATAATATCTTTTTTTATGTATTTCATATATAATGCTTAATACTATTTCTAGTAGTCTAATGTAAATATTTCCATGTGTTTACCTTGAGCAGGTCATTTGAGATGGACATGCGTTCTTTACGAGGCAAACAAATTGATTTTTCTGGGAGCAATCACAATGATAAGCGCAAAGTACCTTCCAGGGAAAGTCATGAAATTCCTACTGTCAATCTATGCGAAGACAATGACATTCATTTTTCAGCAGTCGAAGACATTGGTGGTAATGAATTTGCGAAAGAAAGTAGTTTTGTACTCATTGATCGTGTTGAGAAAGTTAACATGCCTGATGAAATAGAGTTTGTCAATGTTGAATCTGGGAACACGGGAACCAATCTTGCAGGGTTTTCAAAGGCAAGAGGCCAAAGACCTTCTATGTACAATGTTGGAGAACAAAGCTACCATAATCGGAAAGTTATATTCGAAGATGACATGGTCCCGGAAGAATTTGATACAGAGTTGGAACACAATTCATCTCGGGAGATGTGGCTTGGGCGCGAATTTCCGAACCGTGATGATTTTAGGAGAACTATAGCGAAATTTGCAATATACAACAACTTCACTCTCCAGCACTTAAAGACACAACAATTCAAAGTCACTGCACGTTGCAAGGAAACTGACTGTCCATGGCGCATTCACGCATCCATGATTGAGAGTGGACCACGCTTCAAGGTTAGGACCTACAACCCAATCCATAAATGTTCGAAGCCATCCATGGGTACTGCACATCGTCAAGCGTCATCAGAACTTATTGCAGAGTACATCTTGGAAAAAGTGCGGTTAAATCACAACATTACGCCAAAGGAAATAATGAATGACTATCAAATGGAGTTTGGTGTCACAATTTCTTATAGGTAGGCACACATGGCAAGGGAAATTGCACTGCGCATTGTTAGGGGCTCATATGAAGATTCTTTTAATTAGCAGATGTCAAAACCATAATTTCCCTTGCCGTACCAACCATAATTAGCATATTGATTGCCGAGGAAGTCAATCTGTTCATAGAAGATGTCAAAACTGATTAGATGAATTTAATAAAAGAAAATGCGAGATGATATACCACACTTCAACAACCAGCCTACACAAATTAATTATTGTACTGTGCTTACGAATTCTTTAGCCACATTAACAGTCGTCCTGTCAGACTTCAAGCTATTGTAATACTCCCATCGTCTTTCTTCATTAAATCCTACGAGCAAACTGAAATGATGTTCATGCCACAATACGAACACCATCAACCGCTTTTCCTTTGCTTCCCAAACCCTCATCCCATCTTTACCCCAACAGTTATCTTGCAATGCCTTTGTGTTTTTGGACTGCCACCAACTCTGTGGACGCGAAGTACAATATAATTAATGCAGACATATGATCACTGAGGAAAATGAGACATTGTAGTAGAGAAGGTTGAAAATACAGCGCCAACAAGAAGCACTTACACAGATACTTGGATCGTAAAAATAAACATCCGGATATCGGACCTTTAGAACCTCAAACCACCAATACATGATGTTTGTGTCTAGCCAAGTGCCATCATCGAGCACTTTTTTCAAGGATCCAGCGGAAACCATTGTGCAGTATATATCAAGCTCATCCCGCCTGCAAATATCATAAGAACATACAAAATTCGTGGTTACTTTTCATTGTACTCTTGAAGACTAATAAGGTATCTGAGTTTATTTATGGCGTTAAGATCACAAATTAATATTACTTTTCTTTGTAGAATCCAAGGAACCCCTCCAGTAGCGTCAACTCTTCCTCCGTCAAAGCGTATGCCGACCGCACCAGCTGATGGTCATAATCCTCGAAATAACGAGGGATCTTCCTCTCACGATGCAATCTCTTTATACGCCAGATCAATGTGTTGATATCAGACTTCGGTGTGTGCATCACTATTTGCAGAGAGGGACTTGCACCAGCTGGAGTAGTCAAGACATCGTCTAAATGTGGCACGACGGGCGATGCGAAACTAGCTGCTGGAGGGTCATCATCATGTATTGGCTCATTATCATGTATTGGCTCATCATCATGTATTGTCTCAATATCGATTCTTTTCCCTTCCGAATATTGTAGTCTCCTAGCAGTCGGCGACAAGTTTTGTCGATCTCTACCCTTTGGGACTGCCCTTTTCCTTGATAATGATGACGAACCCTGCATTGACCAAAAAAACGCCAAAAAAAGTAAACAAAGAAGAATCTTTGTGGAATTAAGAAAGCACATGGGACAATTACCTCCTTATCATCATCCACCTCCTTATCATCATCCGACTGAGAGGTAGATGCAGATTCTGTTCCAAACCCTTCGAAAGCGGTAGCGAATGCATCTCTAAAGCTTTTGATCTTCTTCCGCAATCGGGTTGTAAAATCTCCCAATTTAATCTTCTTGCGATCAGCACGCAAGGATGACCGCTCCACATACTCCAAAAAATGAAACACCTGATACAAACATCAAGGAAGACATGTCAATTTCTTAAATTGTAACAGCAACGGTTTTTAAATTAAATTGAAATACGTATATAATGATTGGATGCTCACATGTTTTCTTGTAGCATCATCCTTTAAATGCTCTGATCCCTTGCTGACTTTCTCCTCTACCACTTTCTGAGGACTTGTTGTTTCTTTGATCGGTGAGCCCCGTCCTTCACCATGGGCACCACATACTACCTCCATGATAGTGTTCAAGCCATACCATAAAAGATAATCATCACTATGTGTTTTGCTAGAGTCCTTCTTCCCGGAGAGTACAGAATTATGCCTTGACTCCCATAAGTTGAAAACATCTGGATGATTTTGACTATAATCAATCACACATCGCTCTATGCGCTCGTTCCGCTTGAATGGCACCTCGAATGGTGGGGGAACTGACTGTTTCATGCCAAATTGCTTGGTCACACGATTTGCATTATGCCTCTCGAACACCCAATAATGAATGAGGACTGTGCATGACGTAAACAATTTCTTGTCCCCTTTTGGCACACTTTGGAGCAGTTTTTTTGGCATCTCCTTGTATGGTTGCCATAAGAACTACACAGAGAATAAAACCATTAGCAACCTCTATAATTAAACTAAAGGTTATGAGACAAATGACGAAGTAACACTCATAGTAAATGAGTACCCCATCTTCCTTCAGACCGTTGATTTGAACGCGTATTTCCTTCATGTTTGTTAACTTCTTGTTATCTTTAAGTCTTTTCTCCCATGTCTTAAACAATGGAAATTGAAGATCATTCTGCCAACTAGGATCAGGCATAGGGCACCTCCCAATAGCCATCCTAGAGTATGCCCATATCTACAAGTAAGAAACAACAAAGACACCAAAAAAGTCATGTAAAATTGCAAGAGAGTCATGAACATAGAAGTATGTTGACCAGATTAAAAAAGAATAACCTGTATCAGCTGTAGAGGGCCTGTTAGGGTCTTGAGCAGTGTAAGTTTACCACTTTCTTTTTTCTCCTCAACTTCCCCTCCCTCTTCACTCTCCTCTTCACCTCTTAATAGCCTAGTAGCCCTTGAAAGCATTCTGTACAAACTTGCAAGGCAAGCTGGACCCCATGCATAGGGCTTGAACTCCCTAAAGAGCTCTAACTGCCACGCTGGTCCCCTTGCACCAGAAGAGTTAGCAAAGATCTGTCCAGACACGAGGAAAAATAAATATGCTCTGGTCCTGCATACATCACTCCTATGCTTGGAGGGCTTGAAATTCTTCTCCAACCATTTGAATTTTATTGTTAGCCCTATCGTGTCTTTTCCCGGATGTGGGGCAAGGCCTAACAACTCTTTACAGACTTCCGGGACGAATGCATTATTGAAGGTTCTTCCCGTTACCGGTTCACCATCAATAGGGAGTCCATAGATATAAGCAACGTCCTCCAAAGTGATCGTTGCCTCACCCGTTGGTAGGTGAAACGTATTAGTCTCGGGCCTCCATCTTTCAACTAACCCGGATATTAGGGCATGGTCTATCCTCAAATAGTCTATCTCTGACAAATATGATAGACCAGCATCCCTCACATGCTCCTTTTGTTTTTCCGTCAATACCCATATCTTCTTGTCAGGGTTGGTATTGATGCACCTGTAACATCCAGGTTCAGCCCCATTTAATATTGCCTTTGAGACATGTTGATCTTGATCATACAACAACTCCCCCTCATCATCAGAAGACGCGTCTTTCGCCATCTGTTCAGTTCAAAGGCATGTAACAGTGAGCATATACAGGTATGAGTCGAGGAGAGGATAAAATCAGCCACATTCATAAACGGAAATATACTAAAGAGTTATTGTATGATCATTAGAAAAATAAGACGACAATTAGTAGTATAATTCTACTCAACATAAACTCATAAAATATAATTAGTATTTTCCACAAATCAGGAGCAATCAACATTTACCGAATTAATCAAAATCCTCTCATACTGCTTATGATTGTTCTTGTTAGCAACCTGTTACACTTCGGCTTTCCCTTTGTATCTTTTTTTTTTTTTATAGAATTAACAATGTTTTTAATGCAACAATGAACTGTACAAAGAGACAGTCCATCACTGTCCATCAAGGGTTAGAAACATTGGGTTGACCTGAAACTTCATATTTGGAGATTTCCATCCACCACTGTCCCATGATCTGCAGGGTCCGGTTGGGGCCAAGCAGCTGGTATGCATAGTAAGCCATGCACTCCGGATGCATGAGCATTTCCTCTGTATAAACCAATAGGCAATGATGCTATCATATTAATGAGCATGTCTGTGGTGAAATAGTTTCAACACTGTGGTTCCCTCCCCCAACCACCTATGAATAGAGTAATTCTAAAACAGGGGTCATTATAGATAGTGTTATGGCCATTTTTGCTTATCATTGTTATCATCAAGTCCCACAATGTTCTTAACTGGTTTCTTCTTAAGTGGTTTCTTAATCTTATTAAATTGCCCTAATATCTAAACTTATCTTCTACCACCATCTCATCTCATCTAGGTCTATATAGTGAGGGCAAATGATTCATGGAAGCCTTCATTTACCTATTAAAACCATTTCTCTTCCATGTTTAGTAAAAATGGTTAAAATAACTATCTTATTTATTTACAAATCTCGTTGATGAAAATGAATCTAAAAAATAAAAAACCTCTACTTTCTTGATTAATAAAAGCCAATGTTAGGATATAACAAATAACCTTCTCTATTGAAGGTGAAGTCAAGTCTTAGTATTGCTTCCAATACCATTTTATTTTCTTTTTTTGCACAATGAACGTAGAGGAGGTGTAAATTCCCTAACTAATGAAAATGGTAGAAGGTAGTATCTCTTTTGCGATAATCATAAGTTGAAACCTACATTGTCCCATTTCATCGAACAAATACTGTGCGTGAGAGCAAACAATGTGAAAAAGAGAAAATGATATAACCAGAAATACATGATGGCTTACAAGAACAAAACAAATGAAGAATGGAGACTCCAAACAAACATTATGCTTGAAAAAACAAAGAATGATGGATTATACCATACACAGCGGATCAAGAACTCGAAATACACTTAATGATCCGGAAATATTGTGCGGAAACGGGGCTAAAGGGACATACCTTCACGTGGATGTATCAATGATGATGGATGATAGAGAAGGAAGAAGTATGGAGCAGCGCCGTCGTCGTTCTGAAGAAGGAGCAGAAGTTACAAATGGTGAAAATGGTGAAAATGGGGACGGGTGGGTTAAATAGGTATAGCGATGGACGACGCTAGCGTCACTTTAATCAGGGCTTAGTGACGCTAGCGTCACTCACCTCAGATATAAAAAAAAAAATACAAAAACGCACTAACGGACTTCGTTAGTGTCCACAATTTGGCTGGGACCCAGCAGGATAAATGCCTAAATTTTGAGATTTTTCCAGTAAAATCCCCTAAAATAAATAAATAAATAATAATAATAGCTGCAATTACTTTTTTCGTACAAATTCCTCCATTTATGGAAGTTTGAGATAAGCTATTCCATACTTTGACTCACTTTAACAAATAACAAGGCTGATGACTAACCCTGGGTCCTGGGCCACACATGTCACAACTCAATGATCCCAAAGCGCTGAATCAGAATCCATTATAGTCGATCAAATTCATATGCCAACTTTTTAGAGCTCGAGAAATGAAAAAAGAAAAAGCAAAAAAAAAAAAAAAAACTTGGTTCTTTATCGAAAACTGGGAAACATCTCAATTCCAATTCTCTCTCTCTAGGGAATGGAGAGCGAGAATCAACGCCGTACATGCTACCGGGCACCACACGTGCATTGTGCGTCCTTCGCCGATCAAGAACTAGAATCCGAAGAATCTTAGCCGAGATGGAGAGGGTCCCCCTTCATTAAGATTTTTTTTTCTTTCTAATTTTCACTAATTCCTTTGCTGCAAATGCACAATCAATCCAAGCAGGGCTAAGTGAGAGAATTATCTCTTCCAAGCATACCGCATAGTGCTTACATGTGGCTTTGTTGAGCCCAAGTGGGCTCCATGGAGTTAGAGTGCATAATGCATATCCGAAAGCTCTAATCCGGCTAATTTAATATACTTTTCTACGGCATTATTTTTTACTAGAATTTATGATAGGAATTCATAATATTAGTTTTTTTTTTAACATGATGTGATACTTTATCCATTCGTATTTACAAGTGTCAAGATTTTTTATAAGCATTTCAAAATTTCAGCACTTAAAAAGGTCTCAATGTCCTTTAAAAATTCAGGAATTTCATATATTTTTAACTTTTGATGAAATTTCTATATGCTCAAGTTCAAGAGAGCATCAAAGAATTCTTCTGAAAATCCATAAGTTCCCTAGTCATGTAAGGAATTGCTCATCTACAGTGGGCCCGATGGTCATACAAAATACCAATGGTTTGAAGCAGTGGCGGAACCAAGGGGGGGCACGGCCCCCCCCAAATAGTTTTTGAAAACCCGCTTCTCTATTTTGGAAAATTTATTAATTTTTATATATGGCCCCTCCAAAATTTCTGTAAACCCCTTTATTCTTTAAGAAACTTTATGAATTCTTACCTGTGGCCCCTCCAGATTTTTTAAAACCTCATTCTTCTTTAAAACATTTTATAGTTTTTTACATATGCACCCTTATAATTTTCAAAAAAAAAATACTACAAGTTTTTAAAACCTACATGTGTTTTTCATATGTGGGACCTAAAAATGATTTTCTATATAGTGGCCCCATAAGGAAGAATTTTTGGATCCACCATTTTTTTGTAAATTAATACTGACGCATCGGGTCAGTATGAAATACTGAGATAGTCAGCACCCTATGATTCTTCTTTCCCGTCTTCGGGCTTAGAATATAATAAAGAGAATCGAGATGCTCCTCTGCAAGAAAGAAAAAAGAGTAAAAAAATCTACATGGACTAACCCAATGATTCTCATCTAGATATTGAATGAGCTCATCTAATATTTAAATGAGAACGGTACATGAATTAGTCCATATAGCAGGACTAAAAAAAAAAAATAGAAGTGCATTTTGAAAAGTTCACTTGGGGTCTAGAGCTACTTACTGAGAGTCTCAAAGAAACGATCCGGTGCAGTCCTCAATTTGACACCGACTGCAGGTATTATTATACGATTTTCATTTCATGGTCAGGGAGGGCCCACCTTGACTTTTATCTGGCGGTGAATGTATTTCAGGGATTTGTCTCCGTTTATATGAGTTATTATGACTTATATGACCCAGATTTCAGTCCTAGTCCTGGACCTGCACGAGATAAATACAACCATTATATTAAAACACTTTGATCAAGCAGCCGATGTAGATGTAACTAATAAGCCGAAATTTGAGCCCCTGTGTACTTACGCAGTTTCGCGTGATGTGAATTATAAACGGATCGGATGAAGAAGAAGAAAAGGCACGGCCTTTTCTTTACCCCTTTCTTTTTTTTTTATTTTTTATCCGTACAGTAGAAGCAGTCCGAGCCGAAGGGAAGAGCCTGGCCGAGCCTATCTCCGAAGCTCAACCGAACCTAGAGCCTAGCGGTTCGTCGCATCTTTTTACTTTATTATTATTATTATTTTTTACTCTCTATCTCTATCTCAATCTCCATCTCTCTTTCTCCCTTCTCGGGCAGCAGTGCAGAGGAGACAGACACACACAGAGAGAGTGTGTGCGCGCGCGCAGAAAGGAGAGCGAGCAAAGAAGGGGTTGCATCTGAAAACCTGCGGGAACACAGAAGCGAAGCGAAGCGAAGATCGCGGGCCCGAGGACGACGTAGGAATAAATCGAGCTGAGAGATTAGAGATTATGCGTGAGAGAGAAGAGTAGCGGCGTCTGCGCACGCATTTTCTTTCCAAACTGAAGCCCGGATTTTATTTCCCTTCCCTTCCCTCGTCTACTTGCTTGAGTGGAGGGATCCCTAACCCTCCTGTCCCCCCACCCCAAATATAGATATAATCTCACCCTCCGCATTACATTTCTTCTTATTATTATTATCCATCTATCATCAACATCCTATCTGCGCATTTCACTGTCCGAATAAAGGGGAAAGGGATTTTTTTCTGTTTCGCTTTTTTTTTTTTTTCTCTTCTCTCGTGGTTTTAGGGTTTGAACATGTGAAAGGAGCTGGAAAACATGGCTGGTAATGGCAGAATGGGTAGCGGAAGAAGCGGCGGGGCTTCAATTAGTGCGGCCGCGACGGCATTCGGGTCGTCGGAGACCAGATTCCCTCTCGAGGAACGGGTATGTGAAGTTTATTCTTCGAGATCTTTGCCTTTGTTACTTTAAACTTTCGATCACTCGTGGTTTTATTCTGGATCTGAGCAGATATACATGTATATTTCATATTATACGATGGCAATCGCATCGCATGTGTTTCTAAAAGACGTGCTATCCTCTAGGTTATTCACTAGATCTGGGAGATTCTTCTTCTATTTGTTCGATTGGAGGACTTGCAGATGCAATCTCTAGATTGGATAACTAAATTAACTAAATTATGGTGTGCAGTCGTGTGATTTTGGGGGAAAGAGGCTTAAAAGGGATGGGATTTGTTGCTGCCAGCAAAGATTGATCTGAAATTTGCTGTTTGGATTGGGGAAATGACTTTCGAAAGAGTTCTGATTTGGTCAAGATTGGGATTAAGTCTACTAGCCATTTTGCTTCTCTCTCTCCTCATGCTCTGATCTGCTCGCAAGAGCCAGATTTCATGCTTTAATTGCCCTCATTTTCTGAGGACTGTCATGGAGTAGTTTTGCTGGATTGAGTAGAGAAATTTTAACCATTTGCCCGTTGAAATGTTTTCTGATGACATTTTAATGTATGATTCAACCTTATATTTCATCGCAGCCGTCGTCATCATTATCAAAGCCTTCTCCTCCCAACTATTTTACGGCCTGCTTCATGAATTATGTTCCTCCATTCAACCTATATTTATGTTACTTATAACTACTTCCTGGATCTGATATGTTATTTTGGGGCAGTTTTGGAACCTTCAATCACCGTTCTTTCTGCAAGCAGCCGATAATTATATAGGAATTGGAATCATTTTTTCTTTCACAAAATCAGGGGAGGTTGGTGTTACACTAGGATCTTTGGGAGTACAGATCAACCATTGTTTTCGCCCCTCTACCACTAGATAGTTTAGATTTAAGATGAATTCGACCTGTCTCTCTCGTTATTTCCATGCTGAGCAGCATATGTTCTTTCAATTTTAGTGGATTGAGAACCTGTCGTTCCACATTTTCACTGTATGACATGTCTGCCTTCACCTTCTTCCTTTTGTTTCCCAACTATTGCACCCTCTGTACTACGCCCTTCATCCATCTATGCTGCAACCAAAGAGGTCCTTTAGTAAATATTTTTTTTCTTTTCACATAACCGTACTTACAAGTTGGAGTCACTTGTCATATTCGAGTCCATAGAATGGGTATTCAAGATTCTAACTACTAGGCATTACGAGACTCGATTCCTTTACCTATTTTTAAGTAAAATTAGCTGCAATTTCTGGTAATATGTGGTCAGTGGTTTCTTTACTCTTCACAGTTGAATGGTAATGATATCAGAAGCTATCTATGTAGGACAGTGTCAATAGCACATAATTTAATTTGCTAATTAATGTATAATTTAGCTTTCATCACAACATTCGAGGAGATGAGGCAGCCATGCATGAGTTTTATAATGTTATAATCATGTAACTACCAGATCATTTATGGTATTTGTAGCATCTATATGGGTAAAGTCTTTTTGACACGTGCAAGTCGCTTGATGCTTTCTATGATTAACACAAATCAATGATATCCATGATGGATTGGAAGATGTGAAATTGGTTTAGTTAGAGGCACAGATGATTACATTTTTTTACCTTCGGGTTTCAAAGACCATGTTAAGCTTAACCTTTTCTAATGATACAGGTATTTGTCCTTTAAGAAAAATAAAATATCTCTGTTCTTTAAATTGAGAATTTTGAAGTATGCATGTATATCCATCTTATAGTGTGTTCTAATGTTTCTGAAGCTTTACCACCCTCGGCAGTGTCTAAAACACTTGTTCTATTTTCTTGTGCAAACATTTTGGTTTCTTTGCCACTAGAATATGCACCAGTGCTTAGTCAACTTAGGTGGTGCTTCTATGTAACCATGGATACTGGTATTTCCTGAGTTGTATTGTTTGTAGAAAGGGTTTCGATAACTATCCTGATCCTGATTATATAGATATCATAAAGAGTGCATTTGGATTTGTCATGGAAGCTGTGTTACCTGAGAGTTTTGCACAAGCGGACCCACAGAACATGGAAAGTATTAACTATAAGCATGCCTCACGCTGCATTCCAATGAGTTCTGGTGTTTGTTAATGTGACATTCTGATGTAGTATCTATTTCCAATGTGACTGGCATATGAGTACTGGTATAGATTTAACTCAGATGGTACATTCTTATCTATTGGCAGCGGAGAAGGTGGGGAGGCTGCTGGGGTGGGCTACCCTGTTTTGGACCACATAAGAAGGGGAAGCGTATTGTTCCGGCATCTCGCATTCCAGATGGGAACACTTCTACTAATCGTGCCAATGGACCTCAGCCTGTGGGGCTACCAAACCAAGCTACTTCAATAGCACCTTCTCTTCTTGCTCCACCATCTTCTCCAGCATCATTTTCAAACTCTGCCCTCCCTTCCACAGCTCAATCACCAAGTTGTTTTTTGTCTTTGTCTGCCAATTCTCCTGGTGGTCCTTCATCAACCATGTTTGCTCCAGGACCATATGCCAATGATCCCCAACTGGTCTCTCCTCCCGTCTTTTCTACTTTTACAACAGAGCCATCTACTGCTCCACTGACTCCTCCACCAGAGTTGGCTCACCCTACGACCCCCTCATCCCCAGATGTGCCTTTTGCTCGGCTTCTGTCATCTTCTATGGATCTCAATACTGCAGGCAAAGAGAAAGGTGTGCCTTTCATGTCATCAGGTTATGTTTCTGGTGGTGACCTTCAAGCAATGTATCCACTTTATCCAGAAAGCCCTGCTAGCAGTCTCATTTCACCTAGATCTGGAACTCCCGGTGACGGCCAATCTTCTCCCTTTCCTGAACGTGAGTTGGCCACACAATGGGGTTCCTCCATTTCTTCTCAAGATTCTCATTATCCTAGAAATGCGTCGTCTAAGTTATTTGGACTCAACTCCTCTGCTTCCAACAATTTCATGCTTCCTCAAGATTCCAGTTTCTTTTGCCCTGCAACATCTGCTCAATTTTATCTGGACCAGGCTCTGCAGTCATTCCCAGCTTATCCTCATTCTGAAGGGAGGCTAAGTCTTTCAAGAGAAGCAGATATTTACACCAGTGGTGGAAATGCACATCAAAATAGACATGACAAAAATTGCAAAACAGATGTAGAAGAAATTGAAGCTTACAGAGCTTCTTTTGGGTTCAGTGCAGATGAAATCATCAGTACACCTCAGTATGTGGAGATTTCTGATGTACATGATGACTCCTTTACAATGGCTCCCTTTGCTACCAATAAACCACATATGGAGGATTATGCAGCATCGGGATTTCTGAGTGGCTTGGCAAAGATCCAAACAGCACAGTTAAACTTGGTGGATGCCAAAAAAGGCATGCCATCAACACCAGGCCAGTCTGTTGACAGTGTAGATGGTAAAGCACAGGATCTCTGCAATGGCTCTTCAGGTGATTCATCTTACCAACCAACATGATTCTAGAAAGATATGATTAAAATGCTCCATTTTGTCATGCTATGCTGTTATCCTATTCCTTGCGAGTGAGGAAAAATGTTACCTTCTCTGTTTGCCTTAAATGATGAAATATGTAAGCAATCTGGAGATTGTCATGCATTAGATTGTTCTGATGACTTCTTTCTCTTGAAAAAGAGGATCCCTGAAAGATTTCCAGATTGCTTGTATTTTAAGAATCTAAAGGCAACATAGGGCAGTAAAACCACCCACAATAGGATCTTGACTTTAAGGAAATCCTCTTATCTTTCACAAGATTCTAAAGATCAAAATCGTGGGTGACTTGGTCTTTCTCGAGTTGAGTCAACTTGGCTGAGTTGTGCACTCGAGGCCCAGTCACCTTTAAAAATTTATGTGGGAAAAAAAAATATAAGATATAGTTACATGACTTGGTGTCACTATATATGTGTTTATATATGTGTGGTCCATGCTTGTGACCCCCTGATGTTACAAGCAACAAAAATCGCATGTACATAATGATCTGGCTTGGGCATCTCAGTTACTCGTCAGGCTGTCCCATTACTCTCATATCAATTGAATGGATCATGTAATGGAGCTGCATATACAGAAAACTATGCAACGGAAAAATGTACATTCCCTGAAGATCAGAGTTGGCGACTATCATCATCAGAGCTTACCGATCAATCTGGGTCTGATGAAGCATCATATTGCCAATTCTAAGCTGCATTAAATTTTGTTGTTTTTTCACAGATCCAAAATCACTCAAGCAGTCTGGGAACACTTGTGGGCCGAAAGATTCCGGCATCAATGTTCAAAGTAGCATAGAAGAACTTATTTCAATGACAAGAGACATCAAAATTGGCCAGCGAAGTCGGTCATCAGGTTTATCAATATCAGATACGGAAGTTGATTATAGAAGAGGTAGAAGTGTAAGAGAAGGCAATGGACTTCTTTCTTGGAATTAGCTGTCCCTAAATGGTGTTGCCTTCACTTCATGTACTAATCCGCATGCTAGTTTATCTGATATGGAGAATTTGGCTAGGGGATTCGTCTCGTCTCCGAGTGCCATAAGATCCCAGGAGTTTCTTTTGCTACAGTCTGATTGCTGTTGGTCTGTTGATAAATGATGAATGTTGCTTACAATTTCTGATTAGTCTGTATTTGACTGAACTTGGCCCTGTTAGGTGGTTCTATTTAAAAAGTATAGCATGGCTTTTGTGTGAATGCTACTGTCTTTCCGGGGTTTTTTTTTTTTTTTTTTGTTTTTTTTGTTCTCTCGCTCTTTCATGCAGTTCTTTTCTTTTGGTGGCTAAAGTAAAGATAACGGCACTTTCCTGCTTTTCCCAATGCAACTTTTGACGGACTGTTCATCAATCCCTAGATCAGGAAATGAATGACCGTCGGGGGATGTGTGCGGTTGGGTATTCATGCTCCCACGGAATCGTTCTTTCATTCAAGAGAAGTAATAGACGATACTGTAGTGTAAATGATTGAAGGGCCCACCGTGGATGGTACACTGGTTTTTTAACCAGAGATATCTCCAGTTTGTTGGTACTGGTTAGTAACTTGGGACTGTTTCTTTACTGGTGCATGTAGAATTTTGAAATTTTGAGACAAGGTAAAATTCCAAAATGAATTTCTGAAAATTCCATCCAAAAGTAAAGGCTTGGATTTCTGAATTCTGAATTCCAAGGGCCATAAGAGAGAGAAGAAGTACAGCCAGTTGTACATATTCTAGGTATTGCAGTACGTGTGATGCTTACTGTTCACTGAGTGGTGGATTTGGCTTCTGCATCTGCATTTCATTTCCATTTTTGTTTGGTGGGATGTGATCCAGTGAGAATTTTTTTGTGAGGCCCGGGGGGGGGGGGGGGGGGGGGGGGCATTTTAGAATGGGACCGGTGGGATCGAAAGATCTATATGGGACCACCCCGAATATCAAGTTTGGCTCTAATTTATGCTTCTAACCCCTTCATCCATGGCCGATAAGTCCAATCCATTCGTATAGGTATATATTCGATCCAACGGTCCAGTCCATTTCGCGTTGGTGCCAAACCTTGGGGCGTGTGAGTATTAAAGGGGTCTATGTCCATTGCAAGGTTTGGATTTGGTGATAGGTGGCCCCACCCCATAGTTCTCACGGTTTGAACCGTGAGATCAGTTCTCACCTGATTATTTTCCTTGTTTGGTATTGCCTTCTGCAGTCTACAAAAAGATCATGCGCCAAGCACCGGGTGCCATCACATAGTGTTTCTTTGCTGGAATTTATTTCTGCAGAATTCTTGAATTTTAAGACAAATTGGAATTCTTGGATGCCCCTTTAGGGCCTATCTCTTAAGTAGTATTTTGAAATTCCAAAAAAGTGGAATTTCAAAATACTAGACCTTTCTCTAGAATTTACGAATTCAAGCATTCTAAGAGGCCTCATTGGAACTCCGGCTATATCTGACGGTGGAGGTCATCTTCTTCGCCATGAAACCCAGAACCCCTAAATCCACACCTTTTGATTTAATCTCGATTTCATTCCCAAAACCCCTAAATCCACACCTTTTGATCTAATCTCGATTTCATTTTGATCTGACATCTTTCAAAACCTTACCATCATCCTCATGCTTGGATAAGAAATTCATCTCCTCTTACATCTAGACCGAAACCGAATAATCTTTGAAGCAAGCGTCTCCGAGCTCCTGATCTTGATGATGAAGATGGAGATGTTGGGTAAGGAAGATGGGAATGGGATGAGGATCATTGCAATGTGCAGAGATTTAAGTACTCATGAAATTGGAAATTTGTGAAATTCAAGTTGCATGAAATTCTTAGGCAGAAATTCTAGGTATAAAAGAAACGGAGAATTTAGGAATGTTAGAATTTATAGCATTTTAAAATTCCAGCTTCTCAAATTCTACAAATTCCAACTGACATGAATTCCAAGAATTCTTACAAAGAAACAGGCCCTTAGGCTTGAGCATTCAGAAATTCCATAAAAATACATAGGGAGTGGAGTTTTTGGATTCCCAAAGGTCAAGAGACCTTTCATGTGGTTGGAATCTAGAAATGCTAGTAAAGAAATATAGAATTGAGAAATTTCAGGAGATAGCATGTCACATCATGTCCAGAAATTCCTGAAAGAAATTCTACTAAAGAAAAAGGGCCATAATATCCTTTGATGAGGATTATAGTTGCTCTGGCCCGCGTATGCAATGTTAACTACACGTATCATGAGTGGGGTTGTTGTGTGGAGGAATGTTGAGTTATGCAAATCCTGGTTTGGCCAGTGCCAACACCATCGTATTGGCCGATGGTGAAAATGTTTTACCATTAATAAATATTATTTCAGTTTAGCTTGCACCTCATGAGAGGCATCTACTATGATAGAGCAAGTTTGTGTACATGCAATTTTCATGAAAATATGAAATTACCACATCAGTAAAGTCTGGTTTTTAAATACCTTGGAAAAGGTTTTCCATGAAAATTAAAAATTAAAGTTTGGTGGAAAAGATTTTTCCTCGATGAATTGGTGCTAATGTTGTTTGGTGCAGCTACCTGCTAATATTGAAGAGGGGAGTGAGGAAATGAAGTAATAAAGAGGGAAGAATTTTTCTGCGGAAATGGACTTCTCATATCTCCCATAGGAACTTTATTTTTAGGCCATTCAAGGAAAATCCCGACGTGGTGAAAAAGCATTTCCACGAAAAATTACATCACTAAACGCATGAAAAAAAAAAACAATGCTTCAAACGTGCCCTTTAGGGCTGTCAAAGTGATGGGCTGGGCATGCGGTTGTCCTTATCCCACCCTCAATATATATGTAGGGCCCGGAGCACTTGTAGGGCATTATTACTTAGGCCTTATCCTACCCTTGAGGACTAACGCTAGGCCATGGCAGGATTCATGGCCTAAAAGCAATAAGAAAATGAATTTTAATTTTTTTTACACTGCTACCAAGTATTATCTAATAATAAGATGCTTGGAGAATAAAACTTGTTTGTAAAAGTGTTATATACACATATAGAGAGAGAGAGAGGGAGAGAAAGAAATATATATATTTATATTTAATGTCTAACTAAGCATGTATGTGTGATCGTCTAAGTATCAAATCATTTGATGCCCAATTATCTAGGAAACATAAATGGCATTTTTTAGTCTTTTCCATTCGAATGTGTTTGGGGAAGAGAGGAGGAAGAAGATAATGAAAATTGTTATTTTCGGCTGGAGGATCGATATTGACTCCCAAATAATCAGGTAAAAATATTTTTGGCCGTAAACTAAAATAAACGTTTTGGTATAGGGTACAATCTAAAGTGTTTTTGGGTAAAACCTCTTGAAAAAGAAACATACATATCTAAGCAGCTCGATATTGTAAATCTTAGAAAATAAACTTTTTAAATAGGTTATTTCTAAAATCTCGATGAGAGTTATATTATTCTAAAAAGCACGTGACGATAATAAAAAATCAACATAATAATTTAATATTAAAATGATCGCTTATTCCTTGTCATTTTCACATATCAAAATCTACTGACTTGAATATTCATGCGTACGATGTTCATTGTACTCCACCTACACTGCATAATCACAACTATCGATCATCCAACAATAACGTAAAGAAGAATAAAAAAATCAATTTCAACGTATCTAAATATAAAAAATATGTAAGTGCATCTATTTCTCACCGAAGTTTCAAGTACATTTTCCTACGTACTTGAAACTTTTCAAAAAGGAGAGTATCCCTCACCCTATGATGATGGATAGATACATGATGAGTCAGGCCCAAATGACCCAACCCATGAGGATGAGTCAGGTCAGAATGGCCCAATGAGCCAAGGTCCAAATCAGTGGAAGCCCGATTGATCCGTTCAGGTCTGGGTTCAGATCCACATACCTTTGCCACGTCAAGGTTAATACGTCGCTTCGGAAGCAATCCCGCTTTTACCAGGTCCTGCAGAGAATATCTCACCTGCCTCGTCCAGCACGAGGGCAGTTCGAAGACTCCATTCAAGCAGGGCAAACGTTGCTGAAGAGTCGTCCCCATCTGTTAGGAGAGGACTATAAATCGAGGAGCCCTACCAGCACTTGGGGGGCAATTGATATCTTCTCATTTTTCTACTCTTGTATGCTCCTATAATCCCTACTCATTGGAGAAGTAAAATACCAACAAGTGACCTCTGCCTTTATGAAGTGGATGTAGGTCACACAGACCGAACCACTATAAATTTTCTTTCTCTCTCTCATTAATTTACTGCATTTATTACTTGACCGGTGGTGTCCGAAACCCAATTTTGGCATCATCAGTTTGGCGCCGTCTGTAGGGACAGAAAAAAAAATCAAATACTTTTGAAATTATGATGATCAGCACGAGATCGGCGAGACGGGAGGATAATCCCACTCAAGATGGGCACCCAACAGGCCCAGGCCCTTCCGGGAGTCCAGACTCCCCCAGGCGGGGAGAGGATGTTCCTCCACCGAATGACCCTGCCCCAAATGCTCCTGCTCCCACTCCTCAACAAATGATGGAGACTATGCAGTAGCTGGTGACTCAAAACTAGCAGATCTTACAACTCATACTGGCAGGGCAAGGAGGAGCACAATTTGGAGGAGTACCACAAGGAGCATCGCGCCAGGGACTTCCAAGAGCTTCACGCCAGGGAGCTCCCCATCTGGGCGCCCATCCTCAAGGTGGCGCCCAGGGAGTTCCCCAGGGCGCCCATCCTCCGGGTGGCGCCAAGGGAGCTCCCCATTTGGCCATCTCGGTGGCGCCCAGGAGCTCCCATCTGGCGCCATCATCAGGCGGCCCACGGAGTTCCCCCTGGCGCCCATCCTCTGGGCGCCTGGCGCCCAGGGAGTTCCCGGTGGAGCCCAGCTTGGAGGACCCCTACCTCCCGGGGGAGCGAATCATGGAGGACTTCCACTTCCTCCCTCTTCTTCTAATGGAGAGGATCCTCATTTCCAAGAAGGGGAGAGTGAAAACCAAAGCATGGAGGAGGGAAGTTAATCTCGTGACCCATCCAGGGAAGCTCCCAATCCCTGGGACGAAAAGATCAAGGAGATGCAGAACCAGCTGGGAGAAGTCTACAACGCCATGAAGGCGAAGGCACCGGAGACAGTGGATCACCTAGTCGGGCGAACGGACACACCGTTCAAGCCCGATGTGGTGAACTACCCGCTTCCCCGGAAGTTCAAGATGCCGTCCATGGAGACCTTTGATGGAAGAAAGGATCCATTGGACCACCTGAAGACGTACAAAATCAAAATGCAGCTGCATAATATCCCTGACGAGATTATGTGTAGGGCATTCCCAACCACACTGAAGGGTTCCGCCCGGCAGTGGTTTACCAATCTCGCCCCAGCCTCCATCGCCACCTTTGCGGAATTGAGCAAGTCCTTCGTGTCACATTTCATCGGAGGACGCCGCTACCAGAAGCCTGCCACACACCTGCTCAACATAAAGCATGATACAAATGAAAGCCTCAGGAGTTACCTCACTCGTTTTAACGAGGAGGTACTTCAAATTGAAAAGCCCGACGACAAGGTGTCCATGACAGCCTTCCTTGGAGGTCTCCGTTCATCGAGATTCATTTTCTCAGTGATGAAACGCCCGCCAAAAAGCATGCCGGAGCTACTAGCAAAGGCTCAGAAGTATATTAATGCTGAAGATACCACAAGGGCTAGGCGAGGGGAGTCCTCCAGAGCAGCCGACAACAGGAAGGGGCGAGACAGAGAGGAAATGAAGGATACAAGCAACAAGCGAAGCAGGACATAGAGGCTACCTGTCAGATACCAACTCGGTCCTGCTCCGCAGAGAGACAGACAAACATTCACTCCTCGCGATGCAGCGGTTGAACACATTGCCAGGGAATGCGAAACTGTTGAAAAGGAATTACCAGTAATACCGTAAGAGAGTCAAAGTAGTGAGGGTTTGGGAGCTTGATTTTTTCAACTTTGTTTCGATTAATGTTGTTTAGCACTAAACAATGGATTAATAAATTTCATCAGTGCTACAAAGTGTTAAAAAAAAGAGTCCCCCGCCCTCTAATCACTCTCAAAGTTGTCCTCGGCATCACCATCATCATCCACATCATCAGAGCTGCCACTGCTGTAACGCCCCAATTCCGAATACCGATAAAACCGTCAAAGTACCGAAATTGGCGCGCTACTTCCCGAAAAATCCGAGAACTTCCAAGATCGTAGGTCCGCAGTGAGGTCCAATTTAAAACTTTTGGAACAATATTATAACAACAGTTAATATTGCGGAAGCATAAAGAAATAAGCGGAAGCAATACAGAGATAGCGGAAGCACAAGGTATCATCAAAATCATATCATGTATAACGGGCTTATCCAGCCTAAAATGACAAGTGATAAAAACCAAAGTTTAATTACATATTTCCAACATTACCCAACTCACTACAAAAATCTCTCAAAATCCCAAACAAACAGACACTCAAGCCCCTGCCACTGGTGCCGGCTCTCCACCCTCTAGCTCGACCTCTTGGTCGGCCAGTCCCCATCCGTAGTCACCTACTACGGGCACCTCTACGAGTGCGTACGCATCGCCCTCAAACTCGGGGTCAGGACCTAAGCACTAAGAGTGGATCAGATCTAAAGATCTGGCAAGTCACAGTATGCTAATAATATAGAATGTATGCATCAAATGAGTAGAGACAGTAATAAAGTTAGGAGAATAGCAATGGTACAGATCCTAAGCAGTTGAGCAAGATAAATAAATAGAATCAAGATAAACATAATATAATAAACCTACACAAAATGGCACACTCACACAAGCTGGATACCGCGGGATATTATGCCGCGGGCCCTCCCATACTGAACACAGTCACGACGGGGAAAATCTCACAGTGCTGGGGATTATCTAGCCCCGCAAATAATCATCATCCATCAACACACACCGAGACCGGACTCGGTATCGCACCGTCCGTCTCCAATAATGCTCATCATGATAGCCACACAACACTCTCAATAGCTCCTACCAGTGATGATCAGTCCAACTGGCTGAGTTTAGATCAACTGAGTGAATGTCTATGCCGACTCAGGAAACAATAATGGTCTGTGTCTGTTTAGGCTTTGCCTTGTGTGAACAAGGTCCTAACAAAGTCCCTAAGAGGTCTAAGCATCCATGGATCATAATCCAGGTCTAAGTCCAGTCAATGGGTCCATACCAAGGCCCACCAAATACATGGCCTGGTCTATAACAGTCCATATGAGTTACAAGTCCATGTTCAATAACATATGATCCATTTACATCCATAATGGGTCACAAGCCCATACAATCTAACCTCTCAAGTCTAGGGTAATTCTCATCCAAACTTAGGCCATAAAAGGGCCCGTCTAGCCACAGACACGGGTCAATGTTCACCCAATCATATTACCGGGTCACCTCTAAGTATTCCTAGGTTCGGGTCCTCCATTTTCCATTTAATTAACAGGTATAAGCAATAATAAGGACAATAGAGTGATAGTAATAATATGAGGGAGATGAATCTCCAAGATAAGGATCAATGAGAGATATCAACAGTCCAATCTAAGTAAATAATCCACTTTAGATTCAGGTCTATCTCAGCTAATTCGATCATTAAGTGAAACCACAGATGCTAAGGAATATTGTGTTTGGTGTCAGAAGTTATGTGCATCACTTGGTAACGTATAAAGGTCGAATCATCTTAGATTACATAACCTGGACCTTAATTAGTGGACCCCACGAGTCAAGGTAAAGCCACACCATGGACTCGTGGTTGGCACAGTGATGGAAGTCTATTTGGATGGTCGATGGGTCCTACATATGATTGCAACAATAGAAATTAGAATCTGGGAAGTGTCACTGTACACAGTGGCTCGGCACACTGGGATCAGAGAAGTAAACACCTTGCAGGCAAAGCCTGATTGTCCAGAACTTCCTGTGAGTTCGGCTAACCCCCTGGCCTGGGTAGTTAGCCGTGCACACTAAGAATTCTGGCTGAAGGGAATGTCCCAGGTTCTAGTCTCCTTTGTTGGAATCCCGCCTTTTTGGAATCCAGCTCGGAGTTTGGCTAAGCACTTGAGCTCAATTGATCACTCAGCTCGGTCACCCAGCTCAGCTCGGCAAAATGCCTAGCTCAGTTCGGTCACCCAGCTGAGTTCGGTAAAGCATTGAGCTCGGCCAGGCATTGAGGTCGGTCAAGCTCTTAGCTCAGTTAAGCGCTGAGCTCGGCTAAGCAGGGAGCCCGGTCTGGCACGGAACCTGGTCTGGCACTGAGCTAGGTAAAACACTGAGCTCGACCATAACACTGAGCTCGCCCATAACACTGAACTCGGCCTAGACACTGAGCTCGGCCTAAACACTGAGCTGGGCTCTGCCAGTGCTGAGCTCGACTATCGCTGAGCTTTGGGTTTGAGGAGAATTTCATGATCCTATATATGGACCAGGTCTGAGATCAGGGGTCTACCTGGGCCTCACAAATTCACTAAACCACTTTCCCATGCTTGATTAAATTAGATCAAAATCCACCCTCATGGTCGCCCAGGGCCCCTCAAACAGATGTGGGGTCCTGATTTACCAAAGGTGGTCCCACCTCGGTCCCTGTCTCGACGCAGCAAGATGGGTTTTCACAATTCCACCATCCGGGAATTTGGTACAGTGACCCCAATCCCCCTGGACTTCTCCTCAAACCATCACAGAAACATAATCAAAGAAGAGAAAATCACTTCTATATTAACCATCCATCAACCGGACAATTGATCATCCAAATGAGGTGACCTCATCCATCAATGGCCAAAGAAAAACCAACAGACAGGCTCAATAAGGATCTAACATGTACATAAAGCAATTGGAATTGTAATTGCAAATCAAAGAAGGAAAACATGCAATCTAGACTATCAGCATAGGGCACTTGCCTGATCAATTGAAGGTAGAAGGAAAAGAGAGAAAACAACAGAGAACCAATTAGTAACCAGGGGTTTCAGCAGTAGGTCTCCTCCGTTGCAGATCGGTCTGGGGTTGGCCTTCTATTGGAAATTCTGGGGAGAGAAAGAGAGAGGGAGTGGGATAGGAACTGGAGGAAAGATGAGGGCTCGTTGGAGAGAAGTGGGGAAGAAGAAAAGAGAAAAGAGATAGGAATTGAGAGAGAGGAGATGAACAATGATTGCCTGGGCAGGGAGGGTTTAGTTTAAATATGTTGGATTTTTGGGTTAGGGACAAAAATGCCCTTGGGGTTAGAATAGGATTAGGGTTAGGGTAGAGGGTACTTAGGTCTTTAGGTGGGCTTCTAGAAGATTCTTTGGTGCAAACCCCCTATAGTAAACACAAATTTCTAGCTAGGGCCTCTAACAAACTAACTAACTCTAAAATTAACAAAAGACACCTTATTGACTCTACTAATTACACAACTAGACTAAACCTAGGAAAATACATAACTACCCTTATCTAAACCCATAATTAGTATAATTAAAAATACTTAGGCTAATATATAGTATTCAAATTCAAGTTGAGGGCCCACCAGGGGTGGGGCCTCACAACTACAATCATTAAGCGCCTCAGTCGGCACGAAGCCTAAGAGGTTAATATCTGGGAAAGCAGTTCTATCATGTACCGCCCCAATCACTGTCTCCACAACGGTCTCTCTGAGCATCACCCTCTCACGGGTTTGTACAAGCTCAGCCTCATTGAGCGAAGCCCTCTCGCGGGTCTTCAGAAGCTGACCTCATTGAGCGAAGCCCTCCGCGGGTCTTCAGAAGCTCACCTCATTTGAGCGAAGCCCTCTCACGGGTCTTCAGAAGCTCACCTCATTGTGCAAAGCCCTCTCGCGGGTCTTCAGAAGCTCAGCTTCACTGAGCGAAGCCCTCTCGAGGTCCTTCACAAGCTCAGCCTCTGCCTTGGCCGCCCTCTCTTAGGCTGCTAAGAGTTCGGTCTCAAGCCTAATCGTCCTCTTGCAGGCCGCCGAAAGATCGACCTCGGAAGCCCTTCCAGCTAGGGCAGCCCTCTCCTCAGCCTGAGAAGCTCTTTCATTTTCCGCGCTGCAGCGACTACGCCCGCGCCCGTTGCTGCAGCCTAGGATCTGGAGCATTTTTTCTAGCAAGTTGTGGGCTCATCTTCTTCTCTGGGATGACCCATCAGAAGTTACTGAGGGGCAGAGTCCAGAAACTCGGAGTTAGGATTTACATATGCTAAGGGATATATCATGCGCTTCGCAGAGGGGGTCCGGGGGTGTCCCCCGGCGGGGGTCGAGCTGCCCGGTCAGCTCGCGGGGGCCCAGGGGGCAGCGCCCCTGAAACAAAAATATCAAAACAGATCTGAAATAGAAACTGTCCTGTTGTACCAGGGGACCCCCTCCTCAGTCCTGGGGGCGCCCGTCACTCCCCCGGGCGCCCCCGGCTCTCCCGGACGCCTGGGCCATCACTCCCCCGGGCGCCTGGGCCATCACTCCCCCGGGCGCCCATCACTCCCCCGGGCGCCCACTTAGCCCATCACTCCCCCGGGTGCCCAGGCTCTCCCGGGTGCCCATCACTCCCCCGGGCGCCCAGGCTCCCCCGAGCGCCCATCACTCCTCGGGCGCCCAGGCTTCTCCGGGTTCCGAAGCTCCCCCGGGCGCCCAGGCTCCCCCGGGCGCCCAGGCTCCCCCGGGCACCCAGGCTCGCCCAGACCATAATAAAACCAGAAAAGAGGAAAAAGATTTGGGAGGGAGAAGAGCACTGGATCTACCAAATGCCCCCCTTTCAAACATTATTTGTGAGCGGGGCATTGAGGGGCAAATGATGAGTCAGGCCCAAATGACCCAACCCATGAGGATGAGTCGGGTCAGAATGGCCCAATGAGCCAAGGTCCAAATCAGTGGAAGCCCGATTGATCCGTTCAGGTCCGGGTTCAGATCCACATACCTTGGCCACGTCAAGGTCAACACGTCGCTTCGGAAGCAGTCCCGCTTTTACCAGGTCCTGCGGAGAATATCTCACTTGCCTCGTCCAGCGCGAGGGCAGCTCGAAGGCTCCATTCAAGTAGGGCAAACGTTGCTGAAGAGTCGTCCCCATCTATTAGGGGAGGACTATAAATCGAGGAGCCCCACCAACACTTGGGGGGCAATTGATATCTTCCCATTTTTCTACTCTTGTATTCTCCTAGCCTGTAATCCCTACTCGTTGGAGAAGTAAAATACCAACAGGCGACCTTTGCCTTTATGAAGTGGATGTAGGTCACACAGACCGAACCACTATAAATTCCCTTTCTCTCTCTCATTAATTTACTGCATTTATTATTTGACCGGTGGTGTCCGAAACCCAATTTTGGCATCATCAATACATACGAATATTCCCCTCTAAATATATTATATTACATTGAAATAAAGTAAATTAAAGACCTGGTTTAAGAAAGAGAGAAAAAAAAAAGATAAAAGAAAAAAGTAGAAATTTGTCAACATAGACCAGATCAAATCGACAAATGAGCTTGTAAAGAGACATGATCTAGTGGAAGACCTGGGAGCATAAGGTAATATTTTAAGTATCTATTTTCAATTGTGATTGTATCCTTGAAATCAAGAATCTGGCTGCTGCTCTTTAGTGCTTTATATAAATTACCTAAAACTTCGATTCTCCTGCAATTAGGATACAACAAATACACATCGTGAAAGAATTTTAAAAAATATTGGACCTTGCATTAAACTATCCAAATTCAGAAATATTGCTTAATTATCATCGTTGATCTTGATATCCAGAGGCGGACCTACATGTATGAGAAGCCCTCACTAAAATTGAAAAAAGTCATTAGGCGGACCTACATGTATGGGGAGACTGGCCGAGCCCCCACTTAATATAATCCATAGCCCCCACCTATCTTTACCCAACTCAAAAAATCTCCTTTCTTGATCTCTCTTTCCCTCTCTCAAAAATCCTTCCTCCGGTAGGTATTCATCTATGTTCTCCCTCTCTCTCAGTCTACCTATCTCTCTCAGTCTCTCTCTCTCTCTCAATTCAACCGATTTAAGGGCTTTTAGTAAGTTTTGGAAATTGATATGAATGAGAATACAATATGTATTTGGTCCCCTCAATGGTACAATCATAGATTGCAATAATAGAATTAGTTCAAATCATAATTTGGAATTAAGAATCATTGAACACTTTATCATGCTTTTCGAATTATAATCTTCACTTTTCACAATATGTGATTATGTGTAGATGAATAGATTCAGTGGTTTAAATGTATTTAGATTATTTGGATGCATTTCAAAAATTCTCAAAATCCATTAAAATTTAAAAGATGTAAAACTGAATGTATTAATATGAAAATATTAATGATTTGGATTAAAAAATTGTGACCCACATATTTATAGGTTGGATCTTTATATATTTATATATATATTTGATGATGTCAAAATAGATTTCCGACAACACCGGTCAAGTAATAAATGCTAATAATGCAATAATTAAAGAAGAAAGAGAAGGGATTATAGTGGTTCGGTCAAAATGACCTACGTCCACTTCAGAAAGGCAGAGGTTGCATGTGGTGTTTTACTTCCTCAATGAGTTGGGATTACAAGTTAGAAGAATACAAGATAGAAGGAAATAGGAAGATATCCGTTCTTTCCAAGTGCTGGTGGGGCTCCTTAATTTATAGTCTACCCTAACAGACGGGGACGCTCCTCTCCAACGTTTGCCTTTGGAGCCCTCGAACTGCCCTCACGCTGGACGAGGCAGGTGAGGAACTGCCCTTGCGCTGGACGAGGCAGGTGAGATATTTCTCCGCAGGACCTGGTAGGAGCGGGACTGCTTCCGAAGCAACGTGGTTGCCCTGACTTGGTCTCTTCGTGGGCTTGGACCTTAGCTTCAGTGGATGGATTTGGATCTGGACTTCTCACGGATTGGGTCATTTGGCCTGACCCATCATCCAGTATTGGGTCATTCGGGGCCTGACCCGTCATTTCCCCCTCAATGCCCCGTGCCCAAATAATTTTTTGAAAGGGGGCATTGGTAAATTCCAATCTCTTCTCCCTACAAAATCTTTCTTGTTCCTGGTTGTTTCTGTAGATAAGTATCTGGGAGAGTCCTCTGGCTTAGTCTACTCCAAAGTCCAGGCTATAAAAACTATCCCTTGCTTCAACTCAAGCCTTACAGCATTACTTTTCCCAAAGAAAGAAACTAACATCTGCAATGGAATTCTCTAGAGCAGAAAAGCCAATGGGAGAGAAGAAGACGGCGACAGGCGGCAGCAGTGAAGGCTATGGCGCAAGTGGCTCCGGCCCGGGCACCCGCCAGGCAGCGGGCGACGGTGGATCTGCGCTCAACGCCCACGCGGGGGGCGACGTCACGGGCGTGGGAGCCGCCGTAGGCGCCCGCTGCGCTGGGCGAGGCTGCACTACAGGGCGGCGACGTCGCGGGCGATGGCAACAGGGAGAGGGTTCTGCCGCGGTGGGCGCCCGCCAGGCTGCGGGCGCCCCCGCGCTGCTGGGCGGCCGTGGAGGCGCCCCTGCGCTGCTGGGCGGCGACTCGGGCGATGGCGCAGGCGAGGCTTCTGCCGCGCTGCAGGGCGGTGACGTCGCGGGCGTGGGCGACGCGGGCACTGCAATGGGCTTGGTGGGCGCCCGACAGGCTACGGGCACCCCTGCGCTAAGAGTCGGACGGGCCGCCCGCCATACTGCGGGCGGCGGTGTTGTCGCGGGTGCCCGCCACGCTGGGGGCACCCCTGCTAGCGACCTGGGAGTAGGCGCCCGCTAGGCAGCGGGCGGGGGTGGTTCTGGCTGGGGCGTCACCTTGGTCTCGGCAGCGCGGGATAGGTTGTGTCCTCGCCCAAAAAGGTATCAAGGGAAGGTCGTTGTTGACGACGATGGATCCAAAGTGAGTAATATCTATAGCGTACTCAACACTGATGACGACATTTTCAAGATCACAGTATTTTATTGCATTCCTCCCACTGTTATGTGTCGGCGGGCTGAAATGGACGAGCCGGCTTGTGATGGCTCATCTGGTGATATCGCCATCTACTGAGATTCCCCTGGTCTTCAGCCGTTTGCCGCATTCTCCACTGTTTCTCACTGACGCCTGGGCGGTTAGTACCCAATGGGTGGAGAGTTCTCATCGGCTTTCTCGCATTATGGAGGCAGATACATAGGGAGGATGCTTCCCCTGTAGAGTTCCATGCCGCTTATAGCTTAACCGAGTCTCCAGCCCCTAATAGGGGATGGTACTATCTTACCCCCGGGGGTGGCAAGCTGATCACAGGCTTACATTCCAATTGCCACAGTTGGAAATCAAGCTTCTTCTTCATTGGCGGAGAGTGGGCCTCTGAGACAAACCGAGCATTGGTGCCCATACGATGGGCTGAGGCCAAAAGATTAGGTATTCACCGACTGCTCTTTCCTGTTATTTTTATGCATCCATATGCTCATTTCTTCTCTTTTGTTTTTTGTAGAGTCCCCAGTGCTTTTTGCGGATCAGGAGCGGAAACTGCAGGCTATAAAAGATAATCCTAATAAAGATTTGGGCGATCTCCTCTCCAAAGAGAGTGGTAAGACTGGTGGACCCTCTCCAGGGACTTCTTCTTCCAAGAGAAAAGGTACTTCCTTTTGCTTTAGCCACAAATTTCTCCTTTTTTTTATCTAAGCAATATTTGTGCTTCTGCAGTGATAAACAGAGAGGCGATTGGAGCTCGCCTTTCTAGGAGAAATACCCCTCCTTCCAAGATAGCAAGGGTAGATGACTCAAAAGGGAATTCTCCACCATTGACTTTCAAGGCGAGCTCTCTCTTATCTACTTCTTCAGCGGGGCCACTAGTAGCGTCTCTTCGACCGGCGACTCCTTTGGCCACGCCTGCTACTCAGGACCATTCTTCTCCAGCTACACCTTCTGCCCCTGGTTCGTGTCCCCCACCTTCGGGAACTTCAACTGGGGCATCGACTCGGTCTGGTCCCATGCCTGGTAATCCATCGACTATCCGGGAAAGGCTCTGGAGATTTGTGTCGAGTCCTCAGGTTGCACAGGTTAATTCTTTGGGCGTAGAGGGAGTTATAGATTCATTTCTAGAAGGTTTGGTTCAGGTAAAGGTTTATTATTTCCCCTCTCCATACCTTTATTTTATGTATGCTCTCTCATTTTCTTTGTCTCTTATTGTTTCAGGCCTCCACTGCGTCGGTCGTCTTGTTTTTCAGGGCCCAATCTCTTAGTCGGCTGAAATAGGAAAAAGAGAGTATGCGAAAGGAGCTCTCTGCTGCTCAAGGAGGGATTGCTGCCCTTGAAACTGCTGGAAGGGCTTCCAAGGTTGATCTTACAGCGGCTTGCGAGAGAGCGACCAGGTTTGAGACCGAGCTTTTAGCGGCCCAGAAGAGGGCGATCGAGGTAGAGGCTGAGCTTGTGAAGGCCCGCGAGAGGGTCTTGCTCAGTGAGGGTGAGCTTCTGAATGCCCACGAGAGGGCTTCGCTCAGGGAGGCTGAGCTTGTGAAGGTCCGCGAGAGGGCTTCGCTCAGTGAAGCTGAGCTTGTGAAGGCCCGTGAGGGGGCTTCGCTCAGAGAGGCTGCCTTGGAGACAGAGATGAGAGCGACACATGAGAGAGCTTCTCAGGCTGAGCAGGACTTAGATGATGGTATCGCTGATGCCTTTATTGACGGCTATGAGGAGCTCCGAGGGAAGATCTCTGCTGCCTTTCTGGATATTGATTTCTCAGGCTTCGTGCCGACTGAGGCGCCTGATGATGGTAGTGGGAGTTCTGACGATGTTGAGGACGATGGCAAGGATGATGGAGATAGCGATGAGAGTGATTAGTGTCAGGGTGCTTTAACTGTTGCCTTTTTCTTTTCTTTTTTTTTTTTTTAGAAAGGCAGTTGATGGCCTAACTGTTTGAATGTAAATGCAAGAATATTTTTTCCACAAAATGTAGAATGTTTTATTCATCCATTACTTATTGCTTGAACAATGTCAATTGAAAATAAGAAAAATCAACTTAAGCCCCACACATTCACTACTCTGGTTCCCATAGAATGCTACTGATAGTACCTCTTCAAGTGTTCCGCGTTCCATGGATGGAGTAAGACTTTTCCGTCAGAATTTTGGATTCTGTAGGTGCCTGGCCTTACTACTTCTGTGATGAGGTACGGCCTTTCCCAGTTTGGTCCTAGTTTTCCTTCGCGAGAGTCCTTTGTGGCGAGGATCACCTTTTTTAGGACTAAGTCTCCCATTTGAAAAGAATGAGGCTTCACCCTCGAGTTGTAGTACTTTGCCATGCGCCGCTTGTACTCCGCGTTGTAGACCATAGCCATCTCCCTTGCCTCCTCTATCAAGTCGAGGTTGATGCGGAGTCCTTCCTCGTTGGTGACGGGGTCATGGAGATGGACCCTTAAGGAGTGGACCCCTATCTCGATAGGGATGACTGCCTCGGTCCCAAATGCGAGAGAGAAAGGGGTTTCTCCGGTAGCAGTTATTGGTGTAGTTCGATATGCCCATAACACCCTTGGGAGCTCGTCGGCCCAAAGCCCCTTTGCTCTTTCGAGCCTTGTCTTTAGATTGCGAAGGACTATCCTCACCATGACTTCTGCTTGCCCATTTGCTTGTGGGTGTGCCGGACTGGAACGGGGCTGCTTTATCTGGAGGTCGGAGCAGAAGTTGTTGAAGAGTTTGTTATCAAACTGCTTGCCATTGTCACTAACAATAGCGTGAGGTATCCCAAAGCGACAGACTAGGTTTTTCCAGACGAAATCTTTTACCTTTGAGTCTGTTATTTTTGCTAAGGGTTCTGCCTCCGGCCATTTTGTGAAGTAGTCAATGGCGATGATTACAAACTTACATTGTCCTCTGCTCAATGGAAGTGGGCCCAAAATATCAATGCCCCATTTGGAGAAAGGCCATGGGCTCAGAATTGGTGTCAGCTCCTCTGGTGGTTGCCTCGATACAGTGGCGAAGCATTGGCACTTATCGCATTTTCTGGCGAATTCCTTGGCGTCCTTCACCATGGTAGGCCAAAAGAATCCTTGCCTGAGTGCCTTGTGGGCCCGGGAGCGTCCTCCAGAATGATTCCCGTAGATTCCTTCGTGAATTTCACGAAGGGCGTAGTCAGCATCTTCAGGCGATAGGCAGCGCAACAATGGTAAGCAATAGCCCTTTTTGTAGAGAGTATCTTGTAGTAGAATGTACTTGGAAGCTCTCATCCGGAGTTTTTTCGCCTCAAGGGGATCATCCGGCTCTGTGCCCTCTTGGAGGTACGCCCTTATGGGGGTCATCCAGTTTGACTCATCCGTTGTACAGTTGATGTTTGTAATTGCCACATCTAACTTGCTAGGCTCTAACTGGTGCCCAATGAGTGTTGGTTCGGCAAATGAGGCTTCTAGTGACGAGGCGAGTTTGGCGAGTGTATCTGCAGCCATGTTATCCCCTCTAGGGATGTGACAGATCTGGAAGCTTTGGAAATGAGGGATCAAATTCTTCACCATGCCGAGGTAGTCCTGCATTCTTGCCTCCAGTTTTGAATCATTGTAAGTGATTAGGAACTGGGTGTTCATTTCGATCGCCAATCTCAGACCAGAGAGGAGGGCCTCATACTCTGCTTCATTGTTAGAGGCAATGAAGTGGAGCTTCACCGCGTACTTGATTGGCGTACCGTTAGGGCTGATTAAGATGAAGCCAGCTCCACTTCCTTCATTTGTTGCCGAGCCATCAACATATAGTTTCCAAAGTGGCTGTGGCGAGGGAATCTGATCGCCTGGGAGAGGCTGGATACGCAGGGGTTCTTCGGAGCTCTGTGAAGCGGTCTCCTAGGTGCCAGGAACAGGTTGGGCACCCGGGTCTGAGGGGGTGGCCCCCTGAGCGCCAGGAATAGGCTGGGCACCCAGGGGACCTTGGGCGCCCGAGGTAGAGGAGGTATGGGCGCCCATGCTTGAGGAGGAGGCCCCCTGGGCGCCAGAAACAAGCTGGGCGCCCAGGGGGCCTTGGACGCCCGGGGGAAAGAGGGTTTAGGCGCCCAGGGGGCCTTGGGCGCCCGTGGTCTCTGTACCTGGACGAGGCTGGGAACCCTGTGTGCCACAAGGGATGTCTTCTGTGGGTGGCAGATTGACTTGCTCGCCGAGGCTTGATGGTGACAAACTGGTAGATTCATTCGTCTCGCCCTCAGTGTATGTGAATTCAGCTACAAAGTCGGCTAGGGCTTGTGCTTTGATTGCCGCTCTTGGCTGGTACTGGACATCGAACTCACCTAGTTCTACTGCCCATTTGACTAGTCTCCCAGATACATCCGGCTTCCCCATTATTCTTTTCAGGGGCTGATCAGTAATTACGACAATTGTATGGCTCTGAAAGTAGTGTCGTAGGCGCCTTGCCATTGAGATGAGGGCAAGCGCCAGTTTTTTCAAATCAGAGTACCTGGACTCTACCCCTCGGTATGCTCTGCTTACATAATAGATGGGCTTTTGCACTCCATCGTGGTTTTTGATGATAACAGAGCTGACTGCTGAGGGGGAAGCGGAGAGATACAAATATAACACCTCGCCGGGTGTAGCATGTGAAAGAAGAGGAGGAGCGGCTAAATAGGCTTTAAGCTTCTGGAATGCCTCCTCAGCCTCGGGTCCCCATTCAAAATCTTTTCGGAGGAGTTTGAAAAAAGGCAAGCACTTGTCTGCAGATTTGGAATCAAGTCTGTTAAGTGCTGCAACTCTTCCATTGAGGCGCTGCAGCTCCTTGGTGGAAGTGGGCGGCCTCATGTCCATTATAGCTTTAATTTTATCGGGGTTCGCCTCTATTCCCCTTTGGTCGACCATGAAGCCCAAGAACTTTCCCGATCCAACGCCAAAGGCGCACTTCTCATGATTTAACTTCATGCGATAGAGCTGGAGAAGATCGAAAGTTTCTTGGAGATGGTCGATGTGATCTTTGGCAGCGAGGCTCTTCACCAACATGTCGTCCACATAAACCTCCATGGTCCGCCCGATCTGGGAGTGAAACATTTTGTTCACCAGGCGTTGGCAGGTTGCACCTGCAATTTTCAACCCGAAAGGCATAACCCTGTAGCAATAGGCTCCTCTCGGGGTGATGAATGACGTCTTTTCTTGATCTGGGGGATGTATGTTAATCTGGTTGTATCCAGAGTAAGCATCCAGGAAGGAGAGTAGTTCATGTCCTGCTGTGGCATCAATGAGGAGATCAATCCTTGGCAACGGGTAGCAGTCCTTTGGACATGCCTTGTTAAGCACGGTGAAGTCCACACATAGGCGCCACTTCCCATTCGCCTTTGTCACCATCACGACATTTGAGAGCCATTCAGGGTATGCTACTTCCCTGACAGCCTTGTTCTCTATTAATTTCCCGACCTCTTTGTCCATTGCTTGGGCCCTTACAGTGGAGGCGCCCCTTAGCTTTTGTCGAACAGGCTTATGGCGAGGGTCGACATTGAAGCGGTGAGTGGCGACTTCGGAATTAATCCCTTCAAGATCCGCATGTGACCATGCGAAGATATCCATGTTACTCATCAGAAAGTTTGTCAGCTTCCGGACCAAATCTTCAGAAAGAGAAGAGCCAATGAATACTCTTCTGTCAGGAAGGTCTTCGTTTAAGACGACAGGGGTAAGTGCTTCAACTGGTTCTCCTCTCTCTATGGTGGTGTCGTCTCTCGGGTCCAAGATTTCAACTTGCAACGCCTCCTGCATTTTCTTGACCCTCATTGAGGAGACGTAGCATTCCCTCGCTGCTACCTGGTCCCCTCTTACTTCCCCGATTCCTTTCGGGGTTGGGAATCGGAGGATGAGATGGTAGGTGGAGAGAGCGGCTCTCAAGGCACTAAGAGCTGGTCGCCCTAAAATAATGTTATAGGCTGAGGGGCAGTCTATTACCAGGAAGTTGACCATTATAGTGGAGCTTCGGGGTGTTGCACTCGTTGTGACCGGCAGAGTAATTGCCCAAAGGGATATACTTTCTCCCCTGAAAATCCGATGAGGGGGCCTTTGACAGGCTGCAACCTCTCCCGGCCCAGCTTCAGCTCGTCATAAGCTCCTGAGAACAGGATATCTGCGGAGCTGCCGCTATCCACCAAGATCCTACGCACCCGAAAATTGGCGACCGTCATGGTGAGCATAGAGGGTCATCGTGGTGGTGCTAGATCCTCTCCAAATCCTTATCCGAGAAGGATATGATTTCGTCGGTAGCTCCGTGCCTGGGCGCCTTGGACGGGCGTGTTTCATCATCTGGATGTCTTGCCTTTCTGACATGAGCTTTCATGGCAAAGTGTGACTTTACACACTCCGCTAGTCCTCCTGCAATCGTCCTGATCTCCCTAATCGGCTGCTGGTCCTCTGGATGATGAGGTGGTGGTGGAGGCAGTGCTTGCCCCCTGCCAGCAACATACTGGCGCAGATGACCACGCTGAATGAGATCATCGATCTGGCTCTTGAGGTCATAACAGTCATCAGTGTCGTGGCCATGGTCGCGATGGAAGCGACAGTACTTGTTCGGGTTCCTGCGGTTTGGAGGGGACTTCATCTTCCCCGGCCATTTTATTGCAGGGTCATCCCCTACTTGGAACAAGATGTGTTCAACAGTGGCATTGAGAGGAGTAAACACTTGCCTATCTCTTTGCGGAGCAGGACCGAGTCTGTCTCTGGCGGGTACCCTCTCTGTCCTGCTTTGCTTGTTGCTTGTTTCATTCTTTTCATCTCTTTCCCGCTCCTTTCCATTGTCCACTGATTTGGAGGACTCTCCTCGCCTGGCCTTGGTGATATCTTCGGCGTTCATGTATTTCTAGGCCTTTGCCAGTAGTTCCAGGAAGCTCTTTGGAGGGCGCTTCATTACTGAAAAGAGGAAGCTCGATGAGCGAAGTCCTCCTAGGAAGGCAGTCATGGACACCTTGTCATCGGGCTCCTCGACCTGAAGTACCTCCTCGTTAAAACGAGTGAGGTAGCTCCTGAGGCTCTCAGTTTTTTCCTGCTTTATGCTGAGCAGGTGTGTGGCGGGCTTCTGGTGGCGACGTCCTCCGATAAAGTGCGAGACAAAGGATTTGCTCAACTCTCCAAATGTGGCGATGGATGCAGGGGGGATTGGCAAACCACTGCCGAGCGGAGCCCTTCAAAGTGGTTGGGAACGCCCTGCACATAATTTCGTCGGGGATATTATGCAGCTGCATTCTGGTTTTATATGTCTCCAGGTGGTCCAATGGATCCTTCCTTCCGTCGAAGGTCTCCATGGACGGCATTTTGAACTTCCTAGGAAGTGGGTAGTGTACTACATCGGGTTTGAACGGTGTATCCGTTCGCCCGACTAGATAATCCACAGTCTCCGGTGCCTGGGCCTTCATTGCATTGAAGACATCACCCAGTTGATTATGCATTTCTCTGATCTTTTCCTCCCAGCGATTGTGAGGCTCCCTGGATGGACCTGGGAAATAACTTTCATCTCCAATGCTGTGATTCTCACTTCCCCCTTCTTGGAAGTGAGAGTCCTCCCCGTCAGAGTTGAAGGGAGGAGGTGGAAATCCTCCATGATTTGTTCCACCTGGAGGTGGGGGTCCTCTAAGCTGGGCTCCACCCGGGGGTGGAGGAACTTTGTGATGGGCGCGGCCTTGAGGATCGACCAAGAGTATCCCTTGTGGGGCAACTTGGGGGGCTCCTGAAGAGGCATCATGGAGGTTCAGCTGTACTCCTCGGCCATGGGGGCCGTGATGATGTACTCCTCGACCTTGGGCGCTATGATGAGGGGTGCCCAAGTGAGGTGCTCTACCCTGGGCGCCAAGGGGATGGGCGCTTGGGTGAGGTGCTCCTCCACCCTGGGCGCCAGGGGGATAGGCGCCCGGGTGAGGGGATTGTCGCTGTGGAGCCTGCCTCAGGATTGGTACTTCTTGCTGTAATTCACCAAACGGTGCTCCTCCATGGGGTGCTCCTCCAAACTGAACTCCTCCCTGTCCCGCAAGCACGAGTCTCTGTTGGTTTTGGGCTACCAGCTGCTGCATGGTCTCCAACATCTGCTGAGGAGTGGGAGTAGGGGCAAGAGTATTTGGGGCAGGGTTACCCGGTGGAGGACCATTGTTTCCCTGCCTGGGGGAGTCTCTGCCTAGAAGGACCCGGACCTGCAGCTTGGATGGGATTGTCCTCTCGTCTTACCGATCTCGTGCTGATCACCATAATTTCAAGAGTATTTGATTTTTTTTCTCTTCCCACAGACGACGCCAAATTGATGATGTCAAAATAGATTTCCGACAACACCGATCAAGTAATAAATGCTAATAATGCAATAACTAAAGAAGAAAGAGAAGGGATTATAGTGGTTCGGTCAAAATGACCTACGTCCACTTCAGAAAGGCAGAAGTTGCCTGTGGTGTTTTACTTCCTCAATGAGTTGGGATTACAAGCTAGAAGAATACAAGAGTAGAAGGAAATAGGAAGATATCCGTTCTTTCCAAGTGCTGGTGGGGCTCCTCGATTTATAGTCTACCCTAACAGACGGGGACGCTCATCTGCAACGTTTGCCCTTGGAGCCCTCGAACTGCCCTCGCGCTGGATGAGGTAGGTGAGGAACTGCCCTCGTGCTGGACGAGGCATGTGAGATATTTCTCCGCAGGACCTGGTAGGAGCGGAACTGCTTCCGAAGCAACGTGGCTGCCCTGACTTGGTCTCTTCGTGGGCTTGGACCTTAGCTTCAGTGGATGGATTTGGATCTGGACTTCTCACGGATTGGGTCATTTGGCTTGACCCATCATCCAGTACTGGGTCATTCGGGGCCAGACCCGTCGTATATATTCACAAATTGCTCAAACTCCGTAATCTTTCTATCCACTTGGAATATGAGTTTGAAAAAGGAACCTTAAAACACTAGTATGAACGTCATATAAATTTTGATGATAGAAAGTTAGTTGATGTAATTAGATGTTTTGTAAATGTAATATTTTTTTTCTTTTGCCAAAGTTAATGTTAAGAAAGAATGATAAAACAATAATTGGTATTTTTAAGTGAATATTATAAGCCCCCCTCAAATGAGAATCATGGGTCGCCACTGTTGATATCCCTACCTTCGTGAAATTCACGTGAGCACCTAAAATGCCAAATGGGGAAAATACGATTCCTCTTGGCTCTCTCTTCCTTTTAACTCTCGTTTATTCAAGAGAACGATAAGCATACTTGGATTCTTATATAAAGATATACAACTTCTACGCTACATTTGCCATTACGATTTAGAAATTCTTTCACAAACTCCATATCTTTACTTTTCTTCTATCAATAATGGACTTGATTATGTTTTTTATTTAGCATTAGAAAAAGGACTAGATGGTGCAAACCACAATACTCCTCCTCTGGACAATTGTATGGTCAACCCTTGCAAAGAAACACTATCAAATTGGTGTCAAGAAATAATCATTATATATATATATATATAAAAGAAAAATCAAATAAAATAATAAGGTTATTACCTCTCCCATCTCAGAGGCAGATTTTACTCTCATAGATAAGAGACTCAACTTGAAACTTGAAATAAGTTTTGCCAAAATCTAGGATATCCTAAAGATGCAAAGATTCTTGATCATATCAAAGATAGACATGAGTTTAGACGAGATAATTTAGCAAACTCTATTTAAAATTTAAAAGGACCACCCCCAAGATTTTAGAGTAGATTCTCTTTAGATCAAGGAGATATTTTTAGAGAAGCAGGACAAAATTATAGAAAGTGAAATTATATAAATACAACCCAAGAATAAAAATGCATATCTTAGAAAATCCCCAAATTTCATAAGATTGAGTATACAATGAATAATGAGATGGGGTTAATTTAGACTAACATCCAGGGACATCTAATGAAAGATGAAGGTGTCAATTTTAAGCGGCTTAGATATCAATAAGTCGGCCCGTAGTGGAGTTCCACTCATTTAAATTAATAATGCTCGTAGGCTTATATATAGGCTTAAAGTGGATTCAGACGCTTCACTTATAGGTCAGTTTGGTTATCTTGGGCTTTTTTTTTTCTTTCTAAGTTGACTTATTGGCAAGGAGTGATGATATCTACTTGAATACTCAAGGATTGATCCTTGGGGCTGTTTGGGAGCTTTACTAATGGAGTTGAGTGAAGTAAATATTATTTTGAAGAAAAGATAAAATATAAGGGGATTTTTGACTTTTTATATAGAGAAGTGAGTTTTTTTTTTTTTGGAAAAAGGAGATTATTTTTTAATTTGTTTTTGTAAGTATAGCGAGAAACTTGAATTAAAGCGTTTTTTATATGACCTTTAAAAAAAAATGAGAACTTTACTTTACTTGACACTAACGGTAGAGTTTCCAAACAAGCCAAAGTGAGGTATATTAAAGTAACAAGCACGGGGTTAAAAGGTGAGATTTTGGAGTGAGAGAGAGGGAGGGACTAGGGCAAGAAGCACATTTAATTATTATTATTTTTATCAAAAGTATTAAACCATAAGAAAAAGATTGTTTAAATGGGTTTAAATACGTGAATCGACCCTAACCTAGCCCATTAAATTGGTTTAGATGGGTTGACCCTACTTCAACCCAATTTTTGATTTTTTAATTTTTATTTTCAATGCAAGTGAGGTTTGCGTGAATCATGACATTGACTATCCCCCGTGTAATGCATTGCAGGCAGGGTCGGCTATGTAGGTCAAATTCAGTACAGGTTCAAGTCGAATTTGAATTTAGTAGTTCTGTCAACGCATCAATGTGAATGGTTGTGAAATGTGAATTGAGTTGTGATGACTGATGAGAAAGAACTTGGTGGTAATAACTTTTCAAAGGTCCGATCCCTCTATGATAATTATATATATTAGGTTGACAACAACAATAACAACAAATCACAAACCGAAGAATAGAAAGCCAGGAGCTTTTTGCTTTTGCATAAATAGGCCCCTTCCCCTTCCCGTTGTTTAGAATTGTCACCGTATGAGTCCCGAAAGCTGCAGGGGAGGAGGAGGAGGAGGAGGGAGGAGGGTTTAGGAGAGGTTTGTTTTGAGATGGCGGAGAAGCAACTGATCGTGGCTGTTGAAGGCACTGCAGCCATGGGCCCCTTCTGGAACTCCATGCTGACCGAATACCTTGACAAGATCATCAGGTCGTCTATCTATCTGTATCTCCCTTCTTATTTATTTATTTGTTTTTCAAATTCCGATACTGGATTACTGGTTTTGGGGGGAATCGATTGGAAGGGAAGCTATCAAATCTCGCTCTCATCAAGGGTTAACAAAATCTCATTGGATTGATTTGGTAATTCAATCCAATGTTGAGAACCAAATAATCACTTCGATTGGTGGGGGCTTGTTTCTACTCCTTCTATATGTTTTAGTTTCCGATTTCATTCCTATGATTATTGGCCTTCCGACACGGTAACATCTCGACTTTCTTTCTTTCCTTTTTTTTTATTGACCTTTCATTTCAATTCAAATTATATACGCTCACAGGCTACTGCTGGCCGCAATCGATTGATTGATCAAATGAATCCTGGAGTGGATTCTTGAACCAAGGAATACTGAATCATCATCCACAGCCGGCCACACTTTTACTTTTATTTCGGTGTCATTGTCATTGTCTTTCATTCTTTGTTTGTTTTAAAACACATTTTGAACTGGTAGAGGTGGTATTTGCGCAGGTGCTTGTGTGGGAGCGAGGGGACAGGCCAGGTAATATCATCATTGAAGCTATATCTATATCAGGTCTATCGGGTCGTTCTCTTCGTCGTAGGCTTTGTTTGTTCCACTTTTCCAATCAACCCCATTTAAACTCCCCTGTCCACTCCACAATCGTAAAATTTTCTTTTATAAAATAAAATTTATTTATTTATTCCATTCCAAAAGTCTTTCAAGTGCTTGAACAATCTTTGATGATGCAGTTTTGATTTTCAGAGCAATGACGTCCTCTTCCTTTCTAATTTGATTATTTTGAGATGCAGAAGCTTTCTGGCGCAAGTGTTGAGCTTGCATTGGTTGTGTTTAATGCACATGGACCTTATAGTGGTATATATATGAACCTCATTACTCCCTCCCTCTTGAATAATGCGGTTCTTTATTTTTCTTATTTCTTGAAAATGTTGATGTTTTATGTTAAATATGGACTTCACAATTTACAAAGTATATACTTGAAAATGTTGACCTTTTAGAATAAGGTTTCTCTTTTCCTATTATTGATGCAGCTTGCTTAGTACAACGATCTGGCTGGACCAGAGATATGGATGTTTTCCTCCAGTGGTTAGCAGCAATTCCATTCACCGGTGGTGGTTTTAGTGAAGTTGCTATTGCAGAAGGGATTGCTGAAGCATTGATGGTACGTACACATAATGTTCATCTCTATGTGTTGTAGTTTTGGAGATTGGGCACGTCTTGTTCTTTTCTTTTATGCTGAGTGCAGTGCAATGGTTTCCTTCACCATGTAGATGTTCTCTATAACTTCAAATGGAAACCAAACACAGCCAAGTGTGGATTGGCAAAAGCACTGTATCCTTGTGGCTGCAAGCAACCCCTATTCCTTGCCCACACCAGTCTCTCGTCCATCTGTTCAGAAAATGGAGCAGAGTGATAGTGCGGAAGTGCAATCAGAAAGTCGCCTCTCTGATGCGGAGACAGTAGCCAAGTCATTTTCACAGGTAGGTAAGACTGTTTTTTTTTTTTTTGATAACATAGGAACCCGCTGACCCCCCCTTCAGTTGATCATTGGTAAACCTATGGATACATAGAACCACCCACTAGCCCTATGTATCGGTTAAGGCCTTAAAGGGATTCGAAGGCATGACCTCTAGGTTAAAACTGGACTTCCTAACCACACGAACATTTTAAGTGTGGGTAAGACTGTTGTTTACTTCTTATGGTTTCACTTGTTTACATTTGAAGAAATGCTATCTCAACCTTTTGCATGCAGTGCTGCGTTTCTCTATCAGTAATCTCTCCAAAGCAGCTTCCAAAGCTGAGAACAATATATAGCGCGGTATGCACAAACACTTTCTGTTGAGTTCACCACTAATTTCACTCTTTTCCTATTAAGCATGCTTTGGATGTACTATTAACATCGAAAGTCATTGTTTTTCTTTTAACATCCTGCACTGATTTGATTATTTACTGGTGGGATATGTCCCTTTAGAAAGTCAATGGTTAAATTTCTGACAACATTTTTGTTTGTTCATTTGAATAATCGGATCATTTTGATATGGGCCATGTCTTTTATTTGTTCGACATTGAACCAGTTTGTGTGGTAGTCTTAAGAAAGCAAACCCCTGATTATCTTTTCTTCTATTCTCGAGCATCTGCAGATATTCATATTTTCACTATGTAACAAGGTTCATGCACTGTGTTGGTTGTCAAAATGCTACTTGTTTGGTATGGACCCTACATGACAACGAAAATCCTACTTGACAACGAAAATGTGTTGTAAATTGTACCATCCGTGTCCTATAATGCTAGTCTGTGATAGTCAACTCAGACAATGGGATATTAACCTGATCGACGATGTGCATTTGAGGTACAGAGGATTTATTGCTACACAGACAACTAGATAACGTGCAGATATTGTTTGCAGATGGTATGGTTCTAGTTATTCAAATAATATCGATCGTTCAACCAGTTGACATGTTATTTACTGCTTAAGATGCCTTCTTGTCTATTGATATTCATAAATCTAAGTGCTTTACGATAAAGAAAGTCAGGCATTCTACTGACTTGACAACACTCTAATACAGGGAAAACGCAATCCTCGAGCAGCAGATCCAGCTGTAGATAATGCTAAAAACCCCCAGTTCCTTGTTATGATTTCTGAAAATTTCATGGAGGCTCGCGCAGCTCTTACTCGTCCGGGAATAACGAATTTGGCTGCGAATCAAAGTCCACTGAAGTTGGATACAGCTCCTGTCCCTCCTATTTCGGGATCTGCTCCAACTTCAATCCCTTCAGGTTCCTTTTTTTTTTTTTTTTCTTTCTGTTCTTTTCCTCCCTCTATATCCGATGTAGTGTTTTTGTTTTGCTCCTAAAAGAGTATTTCGCATTATCTGATAACCCATCAAAATTTAACTGCATTTATTGTTATGTTAAGTTCCATCTGGTTGCCATTTCACTGTCCGTGGAGAAAAAGATACTTGGGTTTGATCCAGCTTATTTGGATTATCTATACTTATTATTATGCTAAGTTCCAACTGGTTTGCCGTTTAATTGTGAATGGAGAAAAAAGTTACTTGATTGGATTTAGCTTATATAGATTATCTATCTAGATACATTGGCTTTGCTTGTCTTTGTTCTGTTACAAATGAATATCATGTGATAGACATCATGCTCGTCTTTCTTCTCTTAGATTTGAATATCTAGTTTTTCTCTCAAAGGTGGAACTGCTTGATCGGTGTCGTTATCATTCAAATTTCTTGGAAAATAGGGGTATTAAAAAACCTGTCTCAAACTAGTCAATGGCATGAGCTTCTTTGCTCGTTGCAGTCCTGAACAAAACTGTACTCAGTTTCTAACCATCCCTTTCCAAATTCCACTTCCAGCTTCATGTTTCCTCTCACCTACAGTGGTTTTCCTCCATTAACATTTGGTAACACAGCCAACTAAGCCCTGTAATGTTGTCCTCATTGAAACAGACAATATTAAATCTCGCTCTTTTTTCTTATTTGGCTTGAATTTATACCCCAAATTGTCAGAAAACCATCATAAGCTCCCATTATTTTTTCAGGCCACCTTACCTGCAAACCATTTCTCATCTCCCTAGTCGACTACTGCAGCATGCACTATTTGTTACTTGCGCATCTGGTTGTCAGCCTGTTGAGATCTGAGAGTTTTGCCTTCCACATTTCAGTATAGTATCTTCAAATGAATGAAATCTGAAGAACTTCCTCGCCTTCTTCTTACTGCTTGCTTGGAACTACCAGTTCATACCTCTTCCCTACTAATTTACTTACGGGTAAACCTGAGCAGGCCGGCCTGGGTATTGGCCTAGCCCAAGCCCGGCCTTGTTGCACGTGGGTAAACCTGTGCCTGAGCATAGATGAAACCCAGATTGCCAAGTACAAGCTGGAAGGATTGTCCCTTGATCCAACCGAGTAATTCCTTTGTTAAGACTGGAGACATTGCATGGAGGAATTGAGTTTATAAGCCGTACAAAGATGGAATATATGGATTGTAACTTCAATGGGCGTGTAGAAAGAGTTGAAACTACTGTGAGAATTGAAGACCATGAGATACCACAAAATGATTCTTTCCGCTACCTTGGCTCTATAATTAGTAAGGATCGGGAGATTGATGAAGATGTTGAACATGGGATAAAAGTGGGATGATTGAAGTGGAGACTTGCTTCTAGAGTACTTTGTGGCCGACGAATGCCAACAAGATCGAAGGAAAAATTTTACAGGACAGGGATTAGACCAGCTATGACCTATGGAGCATGATGTTGGCCAATCAAGAATCAACATATGCACAAAATGGATGTAGCAGATATGAGAATGTTGGGGTGGATGTGTGATAAAATTAGGAAGGATAAAATTAGAAATGAGCGCTTTCGAGAGTATTTAGGGATAGCAACAATAATGGATAAAATTAGAAAAATCCGTTTGAGATGGTTTGAGCATGTTCAACGTAGGCCGGCAATGGCACCGATAAGGAAAAGTTTGGCTATGAAGGTTGATGGCCCACCGAGGGGAAGGGGTAGGGCAAAGAGGACGTGGATGGTGGTAGTAAAAATAGACATGGAGAAGTGTAACTTATCTGAGGATTTGACTCAAGATAGATTGGAATGGAGAAATAGAATTTGTGTAGCCGACCCTAACATAGTTGGGACAAGGCTTTGATGATGATGACAATCTTCGACTAATTCCCTTAAAAAAATGGGAGAAATGTCCAGTGGTGATACCTGTGCATCAGGGGAAATTTCTTTTGTCCCGTAATAAATAGCCAAAGGGGCTGATATTATATGTAATAAAATTCGTTCATGAAAAACTGGTTTGTAGGCAGTCTGCATATAAATATGGTCCTCTAACAATTAAAACCCTAATCTTATATTCTAGTAGTTGTAATCCCTTATACAACTTGGAATCCTATCTAAGTAAAGAGTCGTAAATAGAAAAAAAAACTGAAATGGATAAATATAGAAAAAAAAAATATAGGAGACTTGTGGAAGACTTGCACAAAGTTGTGCACTTGAGTAAGGGGTGTGCAGCCCCTACTGGGGCTGTCTGGCTCCATTCAGTGCTGTCTTGGACCTGCAGGGACTGCCGGATAATTCCGGGAAAATCAGAATGTCGATGAGCCCAATAAGTTGTAAAATTTGCATATCAGTCTAAGAAAGGGACTGTTTTTGCAAAGACTATTTTGGGGTCAATTCGATGCCAAAGCTTCTAGACATGGGCATGGGTCCCAGATGCATGATCAAATGCCTCTAAAAACTGCATAGCTTGGTCCACTACAGGTTCTTTTTTGTCCTGATCAATGGATGTGGGCTGATCCACATCAAGCTTGCCACCTCGAATCAGAGCATATTGTTGAAAGGTACCTAACTTTCCCTTCCCCACCAGTATGACAGGTTCCACCTCTTCAATCCTTGCATTCAATTACATTTTCAACCTTTGATTTGAATACATTAATGAACAATTCCTATAGAAAAGAACAGAAAGATGGGAGTGTGCTGCTGATGACCTATAATACAACCAGGAAAAAAAAAAACCATTAATGAGAAGAAGATTGAGGTGAAAAGCATGACATGTTTAAGGTCCCCAGATAATATTTTTTGGGAATCTCTTAGAATTTAGAAAGCTAACCACTTTTAGCGAATGTAGGTGTGTACTTTTGTATGTGAAGTCTATTTTATAAAGTGGAAGAAATGATTGTATTTAATATTTATTTGGATCTGTACTCGAAGAAGCACATGGATTATTGTCTGGAGCTTGATAAGAATCCATGTTAATAGAAGTAGGCGAGATCTCTGCTAGCATAATTATGATGGAGCTGATGAGTGGAAGGAGAACTAGAGAAGTCCGTTGCCTAGGAGAATTAAGGCGTTGAGACTTCAGAGAGAGGTCTGTCTCATTACTTCTCCATTCTTCCGGATGGAATCACCAGGCTAGAACTGGAGACGATGTTCTGTTGAACCGAAAGGATAGTGGATAGTTTCATTTATTAAGATAGAGCAAGCAGAAAAGGAATATGGTCTATGCATTTGCTGGTTTGCATCTGAATGGGAGGCATGCAGACCATTGACCTTGTCTCAGGAAGTTAATGGGGAGGCAGGACAGTGCTTGCCCAGCTGTATCTATTTGGAATATAGAAACCTGAGGATTATCCAGCACAAATTCAGACATTGATCTATCATAACTGCGCAGGAGCAAAGGTGTCTGACCCTCATTCAGATGCCATCCCAAAGCAAAATAAATCCCAGAGAGCAGCGAGGGCTTGCTTTTGAGGGTACACATTTGTATTATCTTTGACTTATCATGGTCGCACTTGATCAACTTGGCGGAGTTTGTGATTGCCGCACTTAAGTTTTGCCATATCAACAATTACATTTTTACAATTGACAAGTGTTCATTTTCTGCCATATGATATGTACTTTAGTTGGTTCTATCTCAGTGAATGGATCGATGATGAATCGGCAACCAATTCAACCTGGCAACATTCCCACCGCAACTGTAAAAGTGGTGAGACTAATTTGTCTTTGTTTAGTTTTGCTTGATTTGGTGCCGTAGAAAAGAAATTCTTTTCATTACCTCACACTTCATTGGAATTTGTTATCGCAGGAGCCAAGCACTGTGGCTTCCATGGTACCTGGACCTCCCTTTTCACATCTAACATCACATGGTGCCTCTCAAGGTGTCCCAAGCCTTCAGTTTTCTTCACCATCTCCCACTTCTCAAGAGATGATAACAAGCGGTGACAGTGTGCAGGAATTTAAACCTATGGTTAATGGTATGCCACAGCCACTGCGTCCTGCAGGCCCTGCTGCAGCAAATGTAAGCATTCTGAATAATCTTTCTCAGGCACAAGCTCGCCAGGTGATTAGCTCTGCCTCTCTAGCTGGAGGAAGTTCTATGGGACTTCAGACGATGGGTGGAATGACAATGCATATGATCTCCAGTGGAATGTCATCATCTGCTTTGCCTGCTGCTCAGACTGTATTGTCAAGTGGGCAGTCAGGTATTACTTCAATAACTGGATCAGGTGCAATAGTGGGGCCTGGACAGGTCACTCAAAACACAGGTCTTGGTTCATTTACATCAGCAACATCTACTATGTCAGGAAACTCAAATCTTGGTATGTCACCACCACTGGGTAATCTCCAGGGAGCCGTCAGTATGGCTCAGTCAGTATCTGGTATGGGCCAAGGAAATCTTACTTCAGGGGCACAATTAGGACAGAGTGGAGTTGGTATTAACCAAAATATTATGAATAGTCTCGGTCCATCTGGTATGCCATCTGGAGCCGGAACAATGATTCCTACCCCAGGAATGTCACAGCCAGTACAGGTGGGATTACCTTCTTTAGGTGTAAACAATGGTTCTGCAGCCAGCATGACTTTGCCACAACATGCATCAGGGCCTATGCAATCACAGTCCAAGTATCTGAAAGTTTGGGAGGTAAGCCCTATGATCTCTATTCCTTACCAGGATGACCAACTATGTAAAATGTTGATGGCAGTCAGTATACTATCTCACAGTATAACTTGCCCACTGTTGGACCAGACTTAGGATGGGAGTATGGGACCCTAAGAGACTTGCACATGCGAGGTGATGGGAACTCGCACATGCAAGGAGACACAACTCACACATGCGAGGTAATGGGACTCGCACATGTGAGGAGACACAACCCACACGTGAGGTAATAGCAACTCACATATGCAAGGAGGGGGGAGGCCAGGTTTGAAGCCTGGACCTCCCAATGAGAACTTCCGCTTCTTACCGCTAGGGTAAGGAGCTGTTCTCTTCTTCTTTCTGAATTAACTGTTCTTATTATTGATGGCAGTCAATATTGTGTTTACAGTTTAACTTGCCGACTCTTTCTTCTGAATCTACTGGTCTTCTACCTTTTCTTCTCATACAGTTTAAGTTGCCAACTCTTTCTTCCGAATTTACCAGTCTTCTTCTTTTTCTTCTCGAGTTTAGGGTAAACACTACGATATTCTATGATTATCGAATGATTAACCAGTATTCTTCTTACTTTCTTCTGGATGGTAGTCAATATTCTTCTTCTCCTATCAACTATGTTGATGGCAGTCTTCCTAAGTAAATTATCTGTCAACGTCTTCACCTCAACTATGTAAACTGTTGATTTCAGTCAATTTAACTAGTTGTCTTCTTTCTTTCTTCTGGATGGCAGTCAATATTCTTCTTCTATATGGCAGTCTTCCTATGTAAATTGTTGATGGCAATTAAAATTCTTCTTCTTAGCCAAACTTAATGATTATTTGTGAAGGGCCTTAAATATATTGGGGATTTTGGCGACAGGTCCCTCAACATTTCACTTTATGGCGAAAGGTCCACTATTTTTTGTCATAGAGGCAGAGGTCCTTTTTTTAAATTTAAGCACTTAAAAAGTCCAAACGCCCTCCTTGTATATATTTTGTGCGCCCCTAAATTAAAAAGGTTCCAGTTGAGCAACTGTCTCTAGAAAAAAACGTTTTGTCTTCCCAAATCAACGAATTCGAGGAGAAGAGAAGGGAAAACCGGTTGAACGAAGGAGAAATCATCAAAACATATTCGCCCACTCCGACGACAGCAATATCTTCTCGTGTGAACAAAACTGTGGAAGGAGATCCGTCTCCATATCTGTACCCTTGTAATCTACTTCTGCTATGGGATCTTCACCAAAATCATTCCCGTTATCCTCTTTGTCATCGTCGTCAAATTCTGAGACAAAAAACTTAACTCGGTCCATTCCGATTGAAGCCGCCAACAAGGTCAAGCTCAACAAGTCCGAATTGCTGTCCATCATGCACTTTGGGTGCCTAGGTAACGCATAGGTCAAACACACCGTGTCGAGTGACAAGTTCTTCCACTTGATACAAAGTTGCTTAACGAAATCATTGTACATCATCTTCTCAACGAAAAGAATGATGGTGGTGAACACACCAAACTTGCAAAGAAGCATGATTGATTGTGCCATTGAGAAGACTGGAAGATGAAAGAAACATATAAAATCAGAAACATGAAGATATTGTGGAAAAACAAATAAAATCCCCAAACTCTTATCTGACTTTACCAATAAGTATAAGAAACGAAGCAAACAGATAACTTTATCTAAGTTTGTGAAAGAAAACAGATAATATTATCTGACTTAACAAAAAAATGGATAGCGACCAAACTACATATAAATTTATCTGTATTTCTTTTGTGTGTATAATACAGATAATATTATATGCCTTGTACCTACCTAAGGACACACAACTACCTAAGAAAGGAGATTATGTAGCCGGAAATCTATCAATTTTCATTCCCTCCTATTTGAATTTCGAAATTTGCTTGGAAAGGAGCGTGAACTAAGGAGAAAACAGTAATGATAAATGAGCTAATAAATGGAATTGAGCTAAAAACTAGGAACAAAAGGCATGACACAGCTTGGGACGGTTAGAAGGGCATATCAGTCATGAAAAAGATGAGTTGGCCTCATTAAGGACCTCCTCCTGGAATAAGTCCAGCCGCATGGGACTACAGGCCTTAGACGAAAATCTTGTGGACTGCGCCTTCAATTTCTATCATACTAAGGACCTCTGGCTAATTTTTCCAAATATATTCTTCCATGTTTTTATTGTTGTTTTTCTTTTAGTGATTGTGTTTCTTGGCTGTTTTTCATTTGTATACTAGGAGTATAATGTTCATTTTACCATTAATTTAATCTTCACAATTTGGTTATTGTTGAAAGTTTTATTTAATTTCCATTGATATCAAGTTCTAATTCTGGAATAATTCTTGTATTCAGGGAGCTTTATCTGGACAGAGGCAGGGGCAACCAGTGTTTATTTGTAGACTTGAAGTATGCTTTGACATGCATAATCTTATCTTTTCTTTCTTATTCTTGTTTTGTCACTTTTTTGTTCCTTGCATTTATGATGTCTTTGGGGAAAATTTTTGATATTTGCCAGTATGCATTTGAGATGAAAAAAAATGTAAGTGACGAACTAGATACAATTTCATATATGTCTGCAGGACTAGACCCAGGATATATGCATATTGATACGGATATGTATAATCAAAATGCTCCAGATATGCATGCATGACTAGACTTGTAAAGCAAATTGCAAAGATCATTAAGAGGTTTCATTAATCACTAGACAACCCTTTTAAAAATAGGAACATTAAAAAGAAAAGAGGTAAAATATGACTGATATTAACCTCTCAGCTGTGTCTATGGGATACGAATTGGACAAAATGTTAATGTTTATTGATTCCATACTTATACATCAATTAATAAAATTCAGAGTTCTCTTCCATTCTAGATGTGTGGTGCTGTTCGCTTGATCTTAGGTGCAGAATCCAAGATCATGTTCAAGCTTCGGCTTGGGATTCGATCTTTGAAAACAAATCAATCTCCATCGTTCATCAAAATTTCAGTTTTAGAGTTTTGGTTCCGATCAATTTTGGTGTCCAAGTTTATCAGGACATCCTATAATTGCCCGACAGTTTCTTAAATGGGTAATCTCTTGCACTTTTGTTGGCTTTTGGAGCAACTTGCCAACGTTATTTGTTAGAAGACGGTGATGATGGCATTATATGTGTCTTCATGAACATTACTCTTTTACAATCTTAGAAGATATTAAATGAAATATTAGCACCTTGTTTTTTTTTTAGTTCTCTTTCATTTTCTCACAATGCTGTCTTATTTTGCCTCGACAGGGCTACAGGAATGCATCAGCATCGGAGACGTAAGTTTAGGATGTGTTATTAAACTCTTTTTTTCTTGGAATGGTTAATGCTCTATTTTGTTTATGAATATTGTGCATCCTAGTTTTGTTTGGTTCACATTTTTTATGTTTAATTCTAAAATGGTCTATTGAGTTAAATAAAAAATTTCCAAAAATGAGATTTTTGGATGAACTGATTTATCGCTGATTTGTGGATCCGAAGTGCAATTGAGATCACTCTGCTTGGTTCCATTGTGGATGGACTTGGACCAAAGCTCTCAGACTCAGCCACCAAGCAATTTGAGCCATTTGATCTGTCAACTTCGCCACTGGATATTGATGGTTTTGTTGTTGTTGTTGTTGAATTCTTAGCAATTGTAGGCCAAGAGCCAAATGTCTAGGAACCTTTGACAGATAATCATTACCACATTGTTCATCCTTGGGACTAGTCGGAAAAAAAAGGAAAAAGATTGATGAAATGTTGGGCCCAATGCTTGCCCAAATTTAAAGGCCACTAGTTTGACCTTGTGCATTGCCTGTAAATTTTTCTTGGTTTTACATGATTCATTTTTTCCATGACTTTTGTTGATACCATCTTGCTAGTTTGCTTTGATTGAGGGAGGCAGTGACCATTTTATATGCATCCCTGTTTAAGATTTGTCTTGCAGTAGTCACTTTTTGTGCGACCGTTTTCTAATATTTGAATATGGGACATGCATCAAATTTTGCTTCCAGTTTATATGACATCCTTAATATTGTTATGCACTCTTGTGATGCAACAAGGATAAAAAAGGCAGTTGCGGAGGGCATATTCCTGTCACCTGGAACGATACGTATCTGGCAATACATATTGGTTATTGCTATGAATTTAATTTGAGGTGAAAAATTCAAAAAATATCAAAAAATTCAGAATATCTAATAGATTTTGTATTTTAGTTGGGACAATGCTTTGATGATGATGATGATAAATTTTGGTATTTTTCGTTTAGTAACTAAATATATTGGACCCTTAATTGTCATGCAGGTCCTATATCACTGTGATTTTAAAAGAATACTGATGTATTTCTTTGCTCTTGTTCATGTTTCTCAGTTATATTAAGTTGAGTCCTAATAAAATGTTAGTTGTCAAATAGGTGAATCAAAATTTAATCACCATTTCGCATTTACTTATTAGTAATTTGTTACATAATATCATTACTCATGACAATAACAATCAATGGTAAATATATAGCAAAACAATGATAGATAGATCAGTCTAAGTGTTCCAATAAAAATTAAAATATAAAAACTTTAAGCATCTACCTTGAGATTGATGATTATTTTTAGGAAAAAAAACAGTTGAAAAGAGCTCAAACAATGCATACACAACTACAAGCAATTCTATGCTCAAAACATTCATTATGGATGATTTTAAGATCATCGCTAATGACAACAAACCAAAAAAAGAAAGGCTCGAGTTTGAATATTTTCATACCTAGGGAAAGCCCTCTAGCCACGACTTGCATATTGGCTTCAATCCTCAAGTGGTTTTTTGGTGGATTTCTTTTAATAGGAAGGCAAAGAACTTACCCCACAATCTTCTCCTTTGGATAAAAATTGAGGGACTAGATCCGACTCAATAGAGATATAGACTTGTATCAAACAGACCCTATGCCAAATATCCTTGATGACTGTAGAGATCCATGACTATGAAAAAGAGAGATGACCAAGCAACTCTAAGCAGAGTTTCGAAATATCACCAGAATCCGATAATACTTTGATACCATACCAATGAATAACTATGAGAAACTAATCAAGAAGATTTCATTGGATTCCTCCTTTTATATCCTTTAGAATACCACGTATAGAATGATTACAATGTTTTGTATCCCTTTAACTGGATGATTTACAACCAGACATGCTAAAGAAATACAATCAAGATGATTAATTTTGGTCAACTTTGACAACCGTAACTAATGCACTCAAAATGCCTAGGCATTAGAGGCGCGGCAAATTAACTCGACGCGGCATGAGGCCTTTTTGCCCTGCACACACGCGCTTGTGCAAGATGCTCAACGTGGCATGGGGACTTCTCTCTTTTTTTGTTTTTTTGTTTTTTTTTTGCCCTGTGCGGATTCAAGCCCAAGACATGTTAGCTCTGATACCATCTCAAGTTGTTAACCAAAGCACCCAAAATGCCTAGGTATTAGAGGTGCGGCAAATTAACTACTTAATAAATAAGACAGTTTGGGCCTTGAATAGGGTACCTATTCATCTTTATAAAGGAGGATTGATACATATCGCTGCATATAAGGCCAATATGCCAATATATGGACTCATACACATTGGTACTTAGGCAAACCGTGATAATATCAAATTTCGCAATGGTCTTGGCTGATATGATATGCATTGGACAATAGTTTGATCCATGGATTCAATGACTCTTTTATTGCTATTAGTTATGTGATAGATTTTCTCGTAAGTAAGAATTCTTTGTTGCTATTTGGAGTTTGTTTAGCTTCCTTACCGTTGTTATTATTGCTATTAGTTATGTGATAGATTTTGTTGGAAGTAAGAATTCTTTGTTGCTATTTGGAGTTTGTTTAGCTTCCTTTGCCATTGTTATTATCATCACACCCTCTTGTATGATTGTGATTTTCACTATAGTAGAAATTGCAATGAATTGTGTTCTTCTGCATTGAGTTCTCCTTTTGGTTCATTACAGTCTGGCAGCAGATTGGCCTTCAACAATGCAAATTGTTCGTCTTATATCTCAGGATCATATGAATAACAAGTAACTTCAGAATCTTTCTTATGTAATTACTTAATTTGAAAATATTCATTTTATTGGTTTGCATATTCCGATCTTATTTTATTCACTTACTTGTAACACATGCACATCTTTGCCTCTCTCTTTATTTTCCTTTTCTCTTCAATTTAGGCAATATGTTGGCAAGGCAGATTTCTTGGTTTTTCGGGCATTGAATCATCATGGTTTTCTTGGGCAACTACAAGAAAAGAAGCTTGTGAGTCATCTGAAAAATTCTGTTGCTTTTAGCTTTATGGTGTATTGTTTCGATTGCCAGTCATATGCATCTGTTTCCTAGTTCTCTCTTCATTTTAGTGATTTGTTGCATCCATAGATCAGCATCTTCAAAATGATATAGCATCAGTATTTGCTTGCATTATGTATAGTTACTAAAATCATAATCAAACAATACATAGAATGCTGCAGGTTGCTGAGAGTGATCATACTGTAGTAACTAAAAGCGACAAGAAGGAATGTACACCATGGGATATTAGAGGCTTAGAGCATTTTCATTGGTATCTTGCATAGTCCTGCTTGTAATCTATGCTTTGTATTATTGTATTGCTCATTCATGAACAAATCTTTGGTTACTTTAGCTAATATGGAAGCAGTTGCTTTAGTAAAATTTGGTTTAAAAGGGAAAATCACCTTATAATCTCTTAAATTCCAGGACAAGGTCATGGAATTTCTGTTTTTACCCACATCTTTTATGTCGTTCGCTGTACATTCCATTTAGTGGAGACGAAAAAGAGTGCTTCTGTTAGTGCGACAGTTGCTGGAGCTATACATTCAGTGTGGCACTGTTATTAAAATCTGATCAGATATGAAACAGGTTGAATTGGTTACCGAATGAAGTTTTGTGAGATCGCTTAAGAAGACAGTTTACAAGTAATTTGAGCATGGTTTAAAATCTCGGTATCGGTCGCGGTATCGGTCGGGCCTAAAAACCAATATCGTCGCGGATATCGGTCCGTCGCGGTGTGAATTTTTTTTTTAATCCAAAAAAATTCGCAAAAATATTTAAAAAATCCAGAATATTAGAAAATGTTGGAAAACAATATTTTTTTCCATTAGTAACAACAATAAATCAAAATCTCGGTCACCTTAAGTTATGAGTCCTGTCTTTGTCGCTGTTCGCTTTATTCTCCATTATTTTATATAATGCAACCATTATTGATGCTCATGATCAATAAGATGAAATATCATAAATTTGACATAATGCAACCACAATTTTTGGCAAAAACTCATACTTTTTTGTTCCAAAAGTATAGATCTATTTTAAACTAACACATTATCAATGCATTTGAACACTAATATGAAAAAATATAATTGATTTCAAGAAAAGCCCCAAATTTTGGAAATAAAAAAATTTAGATCTACACTTTAAAACACTAGATCTAGGGAAAAATAAGTGAGTAACATCGAATCTAACTCAATATAAAGCCTTTTGTTCATTAATTAGTGTATTACACAATCTTTACTACTATATCATTCCAAACATAATTAAATAGGTTTAATATCATATCTAGCAGCTTATGATAATAATAGACATCCAAGCACAAAAAAAAGAAAGACAATTAGCAAAAGAGTCCTAGCTATCATGGTCAAGTAGGATCCTTTTGTCTTCTTGATTGCCACTTTTCTAAAACATTCGCTTCGTAGAGGGGGTCCGGGGGTATCCCCCGGCGGGGGTCGAGCTGACCGGTCAGCTCGCGGGGGTCCAGAGGGCAGCGCCCCCGGCGGGGGATCGGGGGCAGCGCCCTCGAAAAAAAAAAAAAGGATATCGGCCGATATTTTTAAAATATCGGCCGAGATATCGTCACGGCCGATATGAACATCATATCGGCCGATATCTCGCGAGATATTGGCGATATGTAACTCGGTATCGCCGATACCGATATCTCAGCGAGATATCGGTTCGGTGTCGGCCGATACCGGTTCATATCGGCCGATACGAACCGGTATCGGCCGGTTTTTAAAACCATGAATTTGAGTATCCTTTTTCTTTGAATATATGGATCCCGTCATGTTTGTGTGTATACAATCAGAAAGTTAAATTGTGCTGTGTCACCCAAAATAAAAATAAAAAAGCGCTATAGTTTATGGGAGATAGCTATCCCATGCGCATGGTTGTAATAGTTTCTGATCTACATGCTCAATCATACAAATATTTCAAAGCAGTTTTCTTTCCTAGATTCAGTAAATAGTTCTTTTTCATGATGGTTGGTGCCGTTGTAGTTTCAGTGGCAATTAGCTACTAGGTACAAATTGTAGTGGTAGGACTGACGCTGAAGCTGGCTCTCTTGTGGTTTAGTGTGCAGTCATCCAACTAACTTCTCAGACTCTGCTGCTTTCTGTTTCTGATAAGGCCAGCCGCCTAATTGGCATGCTTTTCCCTGGGGTGAGTTGTGGTTAATATTACAGCCAGTAATATTGTTGTTATTATTAGCACTCAGACTAAGTTTTGTTATCTGTCGGTAAGGATATGGTTGTGTTTAAACCACAAATATCTAGCCAGCAGCAGCAACTGCAACAACAGCAACTGCAGCAGCAGCAGCAGCAGCAGCAGCTTCAACAGCAGCAGCTGCAACAGCACCAGCAACAGCAGCAGCAGCAGCTCCCACAGCAGCAAATGGTTGGTGCAGGCATGAATCAAACCTTCGTTCAAGGACCAGGCAGGTCGCAGATCATGTCTCAAGGACAAGTACCATCCCAAGGGCCACCAAGCATGCCTGGCAGTGGATTTATATCTTAATGAACCATGCATTATGTGAAGGATAAATATATATATATATATATATGTATATATATTTATCCTTTTGATGACCCATTATATAATAACTCCATGAACCATTTTCTGAACACCAGTCAGAAGGAATGATGCAGTCATGTAACAAATCCTAAGTTGTTTGTGATTCCAAACCCAAAAATCATGAATGAAACAGAAGACTCTTGGCAATTAGCGATTAGTGCTTGATCCACTGTATATAATCTTCATTCTCAAACCAAATTGAAGAAAGCGTACGACTTTTGCAACTTTTATTCAAACATTTATGAAGAAATTTTCAAAAGCAAGTGTTGGACGACCCCTTTACATGTATATATGTTATCAATTATATTCTAAAACAGCTTAATAACCCTAGTTTATTCTCATTCTTTCCTCCACCATCAACCAACCAGTTGGGAAAAATACTGAATTTACTGTTCATGAAACCCTAAAATCAATCCAAAAACCTCATCCATCTTACTACAGAACAATTGATTTCCTAATTTCTTAAAAACTCATGGCGATAAATTAATTAAACCAAAGCAGTATGCTGCTGGGACTTGGAAAAAGGGGCTATGGGTCATGTGGCCCACAATTTTTGACATTGATCCCACCAGCTGTTAGCGCACTGCTGGGCGACAAGATGGCTGCGTCTTTCCTTTGGGTTTGGGCCCATTCAGGCCCACTTAATTGAGGTCCATGAAAAAAGCCTGTTTGCTGGAATTTCTGTAGGAAATTTTCTAAAATTGCAAAGTACCCTGGCAGTCATAATGACTATTAAAACAGCCTGTCATTGAGTTTTACAGTTAGTTTTGGGGCTGTTTGTGCCTGGATGGATATCCTAAACGGACCATTGAAGGCCCGATTAGAATCCCTTATCTTTGTAATAATAATAATAATCATATTATTTGGCTTAGGTGAGTTGTTGGTCATGAGTGATATTACTTTAAACTTGAAAACCCAGGAGGATCTATCCTTGTGCATGTGTGCGATGCTATGGTGCGAATCCCTTCCCTTCTAGTTTCAACACATCAAGTTTCAGATTTGTTTTGCCACGTATTTTAGGACCATCTTAACCATTAATTTTAGATCTCATGCTTTTCTCTCGATCAAGACCTGTTTGAGATGGATCAAAACCTCTCTTGCTTGATCAAATCGATCTAAGTGATAGAGTGCTTAATCATTCACATGATCAGCCAAATCCTAGCCATCTGCTCTTTCGTCAAAGTTTTTGACGGTTATACATGTCATTTTTAACTTTAGATTTTAAAAAGTTTGAAGGCAACTTGAAATTTGTAAAATCATAAAATGGATTCGAAAACATTTGAAAAGCCGAGAATTATTATTGAACTCTGCCTTGAGTCTTGAATTTGAGGTACGAAATTTATAACAAAGATATAAATATGTGAAAACACATTTAATGGAACAATAATCGGGTTTCAGTGAAAAGAGATTATTATATTTTGATGATAAGTTATTTCATTTCAAAAGTGGAATTGGAAACCTGGCTGCAATTGTTGGGCTGATCGCGCCCTTCTGGTCTCCAATTTAACGAGCCAGGTTCTGACACTAGGCTGTCCCAATGGGCAATGACTGGGCTATAGAGCTTTGGCTTGAAATGTTCTTGCGCGTCAGAGTCATAGAGGGGTGGGTTTGATGCAGGTCAGTATCACGAAGCCCTCAATTCTGGATATGAATTTCTTAGATTTTTTAATAAATTGGGACACAATAATATATATATATGTATATTTTTTTTTTCACTACAAATTTTTTTTTATTTAACTTGTGTAGCCACATTAAACTCCTAACTAGGGTGCCAACACCAATCAACAATGGCCATGTCCAGTCCATGAGTACGACCGTGAGTGGATGGCGCCCGCGGAGACATTTGGTTGATGTCTTTTATTTGATCTTCCTTCTAGTTTTTTTTTTTTTTAATCTAAATCATTATTACATATATTATCTCCCTCTGAGCCCACAATTTAGATCGATGAATTGTGTAGGTCCCACAACCACAGGTGTTCAGTTGAGACTTGAGGGGAGAGGAGAGGAGAGGGGAGGAGGGAACGTTATATTTATATAGAACTGGTGGAGCCTTGCACGTGCAATGTACGTGCACCGAATACACAGTTTTACTAAGAAAATTTTTAAAAAATAAAGCTCTTACAAAATTTAGTAGAACTGAAATACATTTAAAAATCAATTTTCAATAGAAAATGAGTGATTGTAAATTGCCAGGCCCGTGCAATATCCAAATACAGTTGACACTATTTTTTTTCTATATATTTGAAAACAATAAAACGATGATATAGTGAGAAAAATGAGATATCAAAAGACAACTGATATAGAATTTATATAATTTTTCGAGGATATAAATCACATATATCTATATATTTTATCATGAATGTGTACAAAGAAATTTAAATTTACTTTATTTAACCCATCAGGTCGACTTATCAGTTTCCTGGTAGACTTGATCTGTTAAAGTTGGAGTCTAGTCGAAAGCATAGTCAAATCGATAACCTGCAGTTTTATAAAAAAAATAAAAATAAAAACTAAGAACCAGATGAGCTTACTGTTTTAATCAATTACCATGAACATTATATGTTCACTACAAAATCATATTTTATTGAGAAAAAATATTAAATATATCATACCTAAGGACATCAGAATAAAAAAATTGAGATGGTGGCTTTAGTCTTAACTTACAAAGAATCATAACATTTCACACCGATTGTCAAGAATAATGAAGTAATCCGACTTGTCCTCAACCGACAGGGATCAACAATGGTGGAGCTATGATAAGAACTCTGACGGGTAAGATTTGCAGAGCACCTGTTGATCAATATTAGTATTTAACATGTGCTTTGTTTTATTTTATATGACGGACCACTATCAGGTAAAAAGAGGCAATACCTCTCTAAGAGTCAGCATCTTCTTTTGCTTGATACAAAGTGCTATATTTTATACCTAGTAAGAAAATGATCATAGAAAGTAATCATAGAAGTTCAGTTAAATGGAAGCCTATAAATAGATATATCCATAGGGAAAAAATATCAAAAAGTAAAAAACTACAAATACAAATCTGGCAAAAGAATTGGATTTTCTTTTTAAGAAATACATAAGAATGTAATCTAGGTATTCTAAATCAACTCTTCTGCTCTGTTCTGTATAGCGGATGAGAGTGTTGATCAAAGAAAGAAAAATTCGAAACGAACAAAGACAAACTGAATTTGTTGCAACTCAGCATCAAATACTTATTTTAGTTGTTTACACTTAAAACGATCACTTCATTCACTGACTCTGAAGTGAGTAGTAACGCTAGCATAACAAGCAGTTTCTATGAGATTCTCGTTTTTTCTTTAAGGAAATGCATGACGCTTCATTGAAATATATGAAAAGAAGAAGAAGAAGCTTGCAATGATGAAAGAAATAAATATGTTAGAAAATGATCAAAGTTTTTCAATTTAAACCTCATGAGTAAGAGCAATAATAAATAAATATATTCATGCCCTTAAAATGCCCTTTTATAATATTTTTTTTTACAAAAATTGTATATTAAGAAACTAAAAATTGTACAGAACAACAACAATTTTACGATAGCAATCTATAAGACTCACCACTAAATTACATTTATGGAATTGTCTTTAGCAATCACTAATATTAGAAGAGCAACAATATTTAGTAGTAGTTATCACATTATCCAACTTGTGATTATTCTTCCAACAGGGGTATAAATCAAGATCAATACAACTGTTATGTCAGAAGTGAAAAATAATAATACGAAGTGGGGCCCACATATTACATTTTATTGGGCATATCTATATATACTACTCTTTTAGAAGGGTAATATTAATATATAGATTAAATTATTATTATCTTAAGTGGGGCCCACATCTTGTATTTGATTGGGCAAGTGTGTAGTGAAAAAAAAAAGTAAAAAGTTGTACAGCCTACTTTCTTTTATAATAGTAGATATTATTATTATATAGGTGGGGCCCACATAAATTCTTCTCTTTTAGAAGGATAATAATAATATATATAATTAGTATCTTAAGTGGGGCCCACATCTTACATTTGATTAATAATATATAGATTAGATAAAGATAGATAGATATAGATTATTATTATTTTATAAGTGGGGCCCAAGTTTTTCTCTTTTAGAAGGGTAATAATAATATATAGATTATATTATTATTATCTTAGGTGGGGCCTATATCTTGCATTTGATTGGGCAAGTGTAGTGAAAAAAAAAGTAACTTACTCTCTTTTATAATAGTAGATACATGTAAATAGAGATAGAGATAGAGATATAGATAAATAGATAGAAGATAGAAGATATCTCTATAGATATAAATATAGATAGATAGATAGAGATAGATATTTGGGGGTGGGCCCCACAATGGTGTAGTGAAAAAGTTTGCATTGTAATATTTGGGGCCATTTCTCATAATAATATATTATTATATTATATTATAATATTTGGAGGTGGGCCCCACAATGGTATAGTGACAAAGTTTGTATTATAATATTTGGGGGTGGGCCCCATAATGATGTAGCGAAAAAAATTTGCAATCTCTCATCTTTATAATAGTAGAAGATAGAAAATATAATATAATATAGCTAGAATTATATTATAATACTTTGGGGTGGGCCCCACAATGGTGTAGTGAAAAAGTTTGCATTATAATATTATAATATTATATTATAATATTTGGGGGTGGGCCCCACAGTGGTGTATAATAGTAGAGATATATAATATATAATATATATAGTATAAGGTGGGCCCCACTATGGTAAAAAATATATAGTATAAGGTGGGCCCCAAATGGAGATATAAATATAGATAGATAGATAGAGAGAGATAGATATTTGGGGGTGGGCCCCACAATGGTATAGTGAAAAAATTTGCATTGTAATATTTGGGGCCCTTTCACATAATAATATATTATTATATTATATTATAATATTTGGGGGTGGCCTTACAATGGTATAGTGACAAAGTTTGCATTATAATATTTTGGAGTGGGCCCCACAATGGTGTAGTGAAAAAAGTTTGCAATCTTTCATCTTTTATAATAGTAGAAGATAGAAGATATAATATAATATAGATAGAATTATATTATAATATTTCGGGGTGGGCCCCACAATGGTGTAGTGTAAAAGTTTGCATTATAATATTATTATATTATATTATAATATTTGGAGGTGGGCCCCACAATGGTGTATAATAGTAGAGATATATAATATATCATATATATAGTATAAGGTGGGCCCCACAATGGTAGAATATATATAGTATAAGGTGGGCCCCAAATTTGCATGATTCTCTTTTTAATAATAGTATAGATAAATATAGAGTAGATAGAGTGGATGATGAAACGACATGATGATGATGAGATGAGGAGATGAGATGAGATGATAAGAAATGGGCCCCACAATGGCCAGACAAAAAAAAAGATGCAACTTTCTATATTTTATAAGGAGGCTAGCTCCCCTAAGCTCAAGCTTAGAATAAGGTAAGCTCAAGTGTGTGGTGGGGCCCACTTGGGGACCCAGATGGGGATGGGTGTTGGGGGATTTCAAAGACTTCCTAGGATCTTCCTCCCCAACCGTAATTTCTATCATCTCCATATGGGGCCAAGAGTTTAATGGTCAACAATCAATTCGGATTGATATATAGTCAATCCAATGGTCCAGTAAATTCGGGATCTTATCGAAAGTGGGTGGACATGTGCAATTTCAAGGGGTCATGTGACCAAAGATGGGCACCATAAGCACGAGCTTACGAAATTTTCTCCCTGAGCTCGAACTTAGGGGAGACTTTGGCCTTTTATAAGAGTAGTAGAAATGGAAGCCTTTCCTGTCGTCTGGAGTTGGAGTTGAACTCTGAGCTGTGAGCGGTGAGCAGCTGAATCCGTATCCTTGTGTGGAGGGAGGGAGAGAGGGTCCCTGCAGCAGCTGTATGCCTGAAGCGTTTGTGCTTGAGAGAGATAGAGAGAAAAAAGAAGAGCAAAGAAAAGAGAATGGACACGAGTCACAGGAGAGGGTTTGAAAAGAAGAAGAAACAGCAGCAGCAGCAGGAGGAGGAGGAGGAGCAGAATAAAAAGCAACCTCGGTCTTTTGGCGTCTCAGTATCGAAAGAGAAAGAGATTTATTTTAATGTCGTAGGGCGCATAGTTGAGAAGGGTTTCTCTGCCAAACCCCACCAGCAGAAGAAAGCAGTGGAGGGTCCTCCTCCTCCTCCTCCTCCTAATACCTCTATGCCTAAACCCACTGTCCTTCCTTTCCCCGTCGCTCGACACCGCTCCCATGGACCTGTATGCATCATACATGACATGCACCGCCCCCTTTTAATCTATCTCTATATTTCTCTCTCATTGATTTCGTTTTCTTTGAATTGATTCACAACACTATACTATCATCTCATTTGAAAACTGAAAAGAAGAAGAAAAAAAAAAAAACATTTTTGTTTTTACAATTTAGGGCATTAGGGCTTACTCCCCAAACTCAAGTAAAAAAAGAAAAGAAAAAGAAACCCTATCTATCTATCTATCTTTCTGTCTGTCTATTTCCCCCCTTTCCGTTGGTTCTCATAATTGAAAGAACCCCTTTCCACTTTGCTCATGTAAATTTTATTACATTGTTGCAAATAATATATTTATATATATATATAATGCTTGTGCTTGCTGTTTTGCTGTCTCATATGAGTACTACCATGACATGGGAATCATGCTATACAAAAGATGTATCTCCTACTTGTATAAAAGGACTTCAATTTTGTTCTTAAAGCTCCCCCAGTTGGATTCCTAGCTCCAGTCACCTGTAATTGATTGTCACAAATAACAAAAGAAACCGTTGAATGACTTGTAAATCAAGTCTTTATTGAAATGCAACAACTGTAGGTTCATCCAGGGTCCTAGAGAAGGAGAAAAAAAGGGAAAGAAGTGCGTCTTTTTTTTTTTTTAATTTAATTTATTTTGACGGCTGAAGGCCATATCTTCTTGCTTGGCTTGACTTATTCTTCTTATTCATAGAAAGAAGCAAAATAGGGAATATAATGAATTAACTGATTATTCAGTTACTTTTTACAGCACTGGGCTCCATTAGGGAGTCAAATGGATGAAGACGAAGATGGAATTGAAGATAGAGATGATACTGATTTTGACCCTGTTGCAGCCTTTGCAAATCCAATCAACAGGAAACATAAGAAAGGATTGGACTTTCGCAAGTGGAGAGAGTTGGTTCCTGAAGATTATCGCCCAGTAAACCAAAAACAGAAAATGGAAAATACGGTGCTGCTGGCCGAGTTTGAAGAAGGAATGGGAGTAGGAGAAGCACCTAAAGATGCGCTAGGAGACAGAAATACTAGCCAACCAGGTTTACCTGATATCACTCCCTTTAGCCATGAAAAAGTGTATAAGGAGCTGCATCCCAACGCTAATGTGGGTATGGTTAGAAGTCCAGAGGCCATGGATATTGATTCAGGAGTTGTAGATTCAGTCTCTATCTCTGATTTGGATCATCACCACATGGGTTCCTTACCTGTTCAAGAGTTCCCCAACGATGATGGACTTGTAACTCAGAATGTCGTGCCTAACAAATTTCTAGACAGTGAACAAGGATCTCTGTCTTTTATGGATGACATCGATGCTGAAAATCGTGCCCACATACAAAATATGTCACCAGAAGAGATTGCACAAGCACAGGCAGAGATAATGGGGAAAATGTCACCAGAAATAGTAGAGATGTTGAAGAGGCGGCGGCACAAGAAACGGGAGCAGAATAGTGACAAACCAGACCTTGACACTGGACACCAGTACACTTCTGTACGTGATAAAACTCAATTGCCTCAAGACTCTGGAGCTGCTCGTCCGTTTGAAGGTACTACTACTAACAATTCAAGTATGGCGGAAGCACCATCTACCGGAAATACATCTAATGGGCCAGATAATGGTGATTGGGCATCATCTGGTGCATCTGATAGCAGCTCTTGGAATCTTTGGACTGAGAGAGTTGAGAAAGTAAGGGCGTTGAGGTTTTCATTGGATGGTTCTGTTGTGGACAGTGATTCAATCCAAGTGCCTATGATGAGTAAGCAATCATGACTCACACTGGGAGTACCAGTTACTTAATTGAACTATTATTAATGTTTTCAGTGGTAGCATCTTCAATCTCGTTGCCGCCTTTTTGATCATTTCATCTTGCACTGGCAAAGTTGTTATGTTCTGTTCCATATCTGCCTATGTTGTTTATTGTGCTGGATTGTGTGTTTCTTAGTGTTGACATATCCTCTTGAACAAATGTAGATAATATTTTATGCTCCCTAATCTTGTTACTATTCATCATCATCTTTATACCATGGCCTCATCCTATCATTCTGAGGTTGGTAAAAAAGTTTTATTCTAAAACTCCTCACTTAAAAAAGAAGAGAGAAAAAATTATGCCGACGTATCGCCCGCTATGTAGCGTTTTGACCGCTATGCTCGCTGCAACCACTATTTTGATCCTTGGTTGAAACTCAGAGTCAGACTATTCCTACTTTTATACTTGGCCAGCATAACACTGATTAGGGCGTTCCTACGGTCATCTTGGCCAGCATAATCCTGATTGAATTGATTAATTTTGAGTAATTTATTCAAAGGCTTTTTTTTTTTTTTTAAATGCCTTTTCTATTTCCAGTGGACGCTAATTAGCTTGCAATCCTTTTCAACCTCAGGCGAACGCATCTCATACAATGTTGATAATGTAACTGAACGTGATTTCTTGAGAACTGAGGGGGATCCTGGTGCTGTGGGATACACAATCAAAGAGGCTGTAGCCCTCATTAGAAGCATGGTCAGTTTTACTTCTTCTGAATAATGCAATAGCTTATGAAAAGCAACTGCCGAAACCTAGCCGCATTCAAGTTAGGACATGCAAATCCTTTTTTTTTTTTTTTAAATTTGATAATGCCTGTAGATTCTGTTTCTGGTCTAATGATTATCAAACAGAATGTGAAAATGTTTAATAATAAAGGTTAAAAATTATACCATTTACATATAATTCATATGGAAACTGGAAATTGACAGTAATAAATAACCACGATGTTTATGAAGGCTTAGGCACTAGTACAGAGTCTTTGAATTCACCAAAACATGTATGCATTTTGTGATCTAGTCGAAGTATAGGCATTTATCTTATTTTTTATGTAGAAGTTGTTGGGTGTTTCTAACACTTCCGCTATTTTGTTTCCTTACACTTTCAAATGATTTCTCATGTAGCGTATGACATTTGCGAACATTGTTTTTTACTACTTTTGAATTGCAGACTGTGATGTTGATTGGTGATAAGACAGCAATGCTGAGATTTATTGGTATATTATGGACCATCTGTGTGATTTTATTACTTAAAAAAACCTTTAACACTGCTATTTTAAACTAATTGAATAACTTTCATTACTTAGAAATGAAAAAAAAAAAAAAATGCCACTGAAGCAATGAAAAGATGAAGGGTAAAAAGAATTTTTGCAATTATGTGAGATGGTTACTGTTAAAAAAATTGAATATTTACAATTATATGATATGGTCCTGATAAAAAAAAAAGGAAAAAGAAAAAGAAGAAAAAAAGAAAAGTGATATGGTTCTTAGTTAATGTTTACAACTATGTGATATGGTCCTTTGTTCCTAGGGAATCTCGGTCCACCTCAAAGGTAGTCATTACTCATTGTTATGGGCTTTTAAATTTCCCTATAAACATCAGAAATATGACTTAGAGAGTGAGGAAAGCTCTGATTAATTTGCTACATGGTTTTAAAAGTTAGTGGAGGCTTGAGTTGACTTGGCTTGGCCACTAGCAAGTCAATGTTGTCTCTGGTACGCTTATTGTCATTCATGGTGAGAAGCATACAGACATGAGAGAGAGAGAGAGAGAGAGAGAGAGAGAGAGAGAGAGAGAGAGAGAGAGAGAGAGAGAGAGAGAGAGAGAGAGAGATTAATGTCGTCCCTTAATGGTCGACTGAGATATATCTTTATAGGGTTTAATCCCTGATTACATTCTAATCATACTTATCCAGTAAATAAACTTGGATTTAGATCCATACTAATAGCTAACAACTAAACTACATAGAAATGGGCCTGCTATATTGGGCCTGGAGGCCCTGGATTGACACCCCCCTCAAATTGATGCGGGAGAGTCATAAAGCAGCAATTTGGAGACAATAAATTGATGGCGAGGCTGAGGAAGTCCCTTAGTGAAGATATCTGCAAACTGAAACTCTGTAGGGACATGAGGTAGACTGATAACATTACGCTTGTATTCGTCTTGAATAAAGTGACAATCGACTTCGATATATTTTGTGCGTTCATGAAGAACATGATTCTCAGTGATTCTGATTGCCCTAGTATTATCTGCATTCAAGGAAGTGGGAGAGGCCTGTGCAGATTCAAGTTCCAAAAGAAGTTCCCGAAGCCATAGGATTTTAGAACAAGTAGAGGACATGGCCCGATATTCATCCTCTGTGGAAGATTTGGAGACCCGTTCTTGTTTCTTGCATTTCCAAGAAATGAGAGCTTGACCAAGGTACATACACCAACCAGTGGTGGACCGTCTGGTATCCGGACAACCTGCCCAGTCAGCATCTGCATAAGCGGTCAGAAGTAGACGACTATCCTTTGGATTATATAAACCACGAGCTTTAGTGCCCAATAAATACCGGATAATTCACTTCACGGCTGTCAGATGAAGGTGGCGAGGAGACGTCATGAATTGGCTAACAAGATTGACAACATAAGATATATTAGGCCTGGTGATTGTGAGATAGACAAGACTGCCGACGAGTCTCCGGTATGTATGTGGATCAGGAAGAAGATCACCATCATCTTTACTCAACTTAAGATTGACTTCGAGTGGCGTATCAACTGAGGAAGATTCATCAAGATCAGCAAGCTCAATAAGATCTGTCGCATATTTGTGTTGATTGATAAACAGGCCTTTGGGAGACTGATGTACTTGTAAGCCCAAAAAATAATGTAGAGGACCCAGATCCTTCATTCATATGGAATGAATCCCGGGAAGAGGCTTGGAGGGATTTTAACATAGCATCATCAGTGCCGGTGATGATGATATCATCAACATATAGAGGAGAACAGTAAAGTCAGTAGATGCGTGGCTCAGAAAAAGAGATGGATCGTAAGGACTTTGAGTAGAGCCAATCGTGCCTAACCGATCTTTGAATGTTTCGAACCACGCTCGAGGAGCTTGCTTGAGACCGTAAAGAGATCTGCGTAAGTGACATACAGACTTCTTAGACGGAGTCACCCTCCTTGTGGTATCCGCATATAGACCTCCTCTTTCAAGGCCCCATGTAGAAAGGCATTCTTGACATCCATTTGGTATAATGGCCAAGATTGAGAAGCAGCAATGGCGAGAAGTAGCCGAACAGTTGTTATTTTTGCAACTGGCGCAAATGTCTCTTCATAGTCAATGCCATACTCTTGTCGGTTGCCAAGTGCCACAAGGCGAGCTTTGTGTTTATCCAAGGAGCCATCAGATTTTAGTTTGATCGAGTAGATCTGTTTGCAGCCGATGAGTTTAACTGAAGAAGGACAATCGACAATTTCCCAGGTGTGATTCTGGGTCAATGCATAGTATGAATCTAAATCCAAGTGTATTTACTGGATAAGTATGATTAGAACGTAATCAGGGATTAAACCCTATAAAGATATATCTCAGTTGACCATGAAGGGACGACATAAATCTCCACATCTCTCTCTCTCTCTCTCTCTCTCTCTCTCTCTCTCTGAGCAGTAAATACACTTGGATTTAGATTCATACTAATAGCTAACAACTAAACTACATAGAAATAGGCCTGCTATATTGGGCCTGGATTGACACTTATGTGGCTGTAAGGCAGCATGGGGAGTTCTGTCTCATTTTTTGTTTGGATCGTGGGGGGGGGGGGGGGGGGGGGGGGGGGGGGGGGTTGTTGGTTCGGAAAATTGTTTTGTTTTTGCAATATCCAATGATAAGAAAGATCAACGTTACTGTTCATCAAAACATAAAGAATGAACCCCAAAACAATTTTGGTCACCTGTAACCACATAGATAAGCAGCCAGATTAAGTTTTCTCATTTGTACACTCGTGATAATCACTCACTTGGGCCTTTGCCATCCTCATTGTAACATAGGAAAAATGAGTGATGAACTGAATACTTACTCCATGTTTCAATCAAGAAGACAGTCAAGTGTTTGTTGCAAATATATAATGCCCAAGTGCTTGAGTGGAGTTATTAACCAAATGCACCTTTTCGACTTGACCAATTGATTTTTATACTCCAAAAGAGATCTCACCAAAGCAAGAAACTAGAGGCAGAATTTCATAGATAGATATAGAGTTGGGATATGTTTGAAAGTTATTGTCATTGTTATCTTTCTTGTGAAAATATATTATGATAATTTGGTGGGAAGCAATATGCGTAATTGCATATAGTTGGAGGAATGTAGCTACATCCTTTTTGTAATTATTTTTTCCCTTAGTTTTTGTGTTTTTTTGTTCGCTCTTAGGGCATGTTTGTGCAAAGCTGTTTGTGTAAATGGAATTGCAAATCCCACTTTATCCATTTTTTGTTGTTAGGTGCAAGAGGACTCTCCGCGGAAAAGATAATTTGTGATTTTTCAGTGTGAGAGGAGGATTATTTTTTGTGTGATTTTTCAGTGCAAGAGGAGAAACCAATTGCCTCCCTCCTCCTAGACTTCAGCTTCTACGGAAAAGGAAACCGGGTTTCCTCTTCCATGGCTTTATGCAAACAAGCCTGTAGTCTTTTTGACATCAATTCTTTTACCTGTTTCCTCTTCTGGATTTCAGATTCCAGGACAAAGGGCCCTTGCATTGCAACTCCTTGCTTCTGTGCTTGAGAAGGCTTTATACAACTTGCAACAATGTGATGTTGGGTGTAGCGTGGCAGCTGCTAATTGCATCGACTGGCAGGCCGTCTGGGCATTTGCCCTTGGTCCGGAACCTGAGCTTGTTTTGTCCCTAAGGTAAAATGGTTGTCGTTATCTAATTGGTGTGATTCCTTCGTATATCTTTTGAATTTTATGTTGATTTACTTTTCATCTAAGGTAGTTCATTTAGAAGAAATTGTCTTCACAGAGAACTTCTTTACAGATGATCACATGTAGCTAGATGCTGCTATTATCTCCATGAGTGCCCTTTCTGTGAATCCAATCCGTCCAATCAAACCGACCAAAGTGGCTTGGCAGGCATCTGATTGATCTTTCAATGCCTGCTACTTAAATGGTGGTGGTGGACAAAACTGGTTGGATTCATGAATGGTGGGTCCCATTTTCCAGGTTTCTACTGGTGACTTGAAAAATGGGTGGCCGGGATTTGAAAATTATCATTTTCAATTGCATAAGACAAGTTTAAGGATTATTACGTGAGGACTATTGAAAAGGAAAATGATGGAAAACATGGGGTTTTGAAACTTCAATGGAGATCATTTGACTTTTCTCATTGAGCGATGGAGTCGAGAGATGTGCAAAGTTGAAACATGCGGATTTGAAACTCTATTGGAGATTGACTTTTAATGTCAAATATATTAATTTAACTATAAAGGTGAGAATTTATCATCATTATCACCATCATCATCGTCATTAACATTATCATCATCAAAGCTCTGTCACAACTATGTTGGGGTCGGCTAGATTCATTCTGTTTTGCCATGATCTATTATGGGCCAAATCCTCCGATAGGTTGCACCTCAGATTTATCCTTACTACTTCCATCCATGTCCCTTTTGGCCTATCCTTTTCCTTAATGGCCAGTTTGTCAATCTACTTGTAAAATAAAGGCAAAGTAAAGCCTCCATTTCCCAGACATCAAAAGACCCCATAGGTCATATTAAAAAGTACACAAATTCAAAATTCTCCCCTACTTAAAAAAAAAAAAATGGTAAAAGAGATTCCTTACCAATCCACTAAAAACAAAAGGCCGTCATAACCCCCTTATATTTTATTCTCTCTTGATTTGATTCTTTATACCTTTGTTTTATGAGAAAATTACCAAACGGGCACCATCAAATTGGATAGGGAAAATTTTCTCACTTGCACTGTTAGCCTGCGTTGGACATGTTCAAATCATCTTAAACTTGTCTCTCTTAATTTATCACCTATTAAAGCTACCCCTAAATGCTCCCGATTACTATCATTTCTGATTCTACCTTTCAATGCTCGCAATTACTCTCATTCCTGACTCTACCTTTCATAGTTTTACCATGCATCCATCTCAACTCATCTCTTCTACCCTCATTTTTTGCGGGTGTTGTTTCCTAATTGGCCAACATTCTTTTCCATGGGTCATAGTTTGCCTAATCGCATCCTTGTAAAATTCTTCTTTCAATCTTGTTATCCGCTGATTACAAAGAACTCCAGAAGCAAGTCTTCATTTCAACCATCTAGCTCTTATTCAATGTTCGACATCCTCCCCAGTCTCTCCATCCTTACTAATTATAGAGCCAAGGTATTAGAAGGACTCTCGTTGTGGTATCTCTCAAGCGTTGATTCTCACAAGAGTTACATTTCTCAGGAGTCACGACATCCCTACTAAAGCTGCAATTCATATGTTATGTTTTTGTACTACTTGTTTTAAAGCCCTTGGATTCTAAAGCCTCGTACCATCTCTCAAGTTTCACATTCACGTCATATCTCATTTCATCAATCAACACTATTATCTTTTGAGAAAATTGAGAATTAATATGAAAAAAATAGAAAAATCATAAATTCAAGTATCATCATGTTAAATTCAGTATATTCATTTTTCATCAAGTTTCTAGTTTCAACCTTGAGAAGAATTTTCTAAATTTCAAATAGCTAACTTCTCAGCAAGGTTCCAACACTACAAGGACATCCTTAAAAAACCAACAGCAAAGATTGCTTAGACAAACGTGCTTAGACAAATGCAACAGTTCGACCTCATCATCCTCATTGAGTGCATCATCATCATCATTATCCAAGCCTCTTCTAGCAGGTCCAGCTATCTTATGCCTATTTTGAAGAGTTAATTGGGGTCAACCTTAGTGATAATACTCTAAATTCTAAGAACCATTAAAATTCTTAAAATTGCAAATTCCTCTCCTTTTTTTTGTGCTACTAAGGTGTACGCCCTCTAATATAGGGTGTGGCGGAAGGCTCTTCTTTGTCTGAGGTGTATTCCTCAAATATGCCTTATAAAGTGAGGTGTTTGCCCAAAATCCAAGCCTCTTTTCAAGATTATGCCTCCGGGCTTTTCTAAGATGCCTCACCTTGGGGCATGTCTTGGTATGTGTGTTTGAAAACACTGATTTAGTCAAAGCACTGATTTAATCAAAGCTACCTTTGCATGTACATGGATAACAAAACAGTCCTTATGAAAGGTTAAAATGTTCAAGGATCTAGGAAAATGGGGAGACTAGCGAAGACCATAGATGAAGTAGTAAGCAAAGACACAATGGATTGTGGCATGTCTTTAGATATGGCTGAGTGGAAAAGTAGATCTTTCAAAGCAAGTTACAAGATATAAGTATGATGATGAATCAAAGCTATGTTATTTGTTGTTGACGCATTTCAAATTAATCATCTTCATCATCATAGTTTTATCTAGGGTCGGGTTGGAAATTACAGAATAGTTTTTTTTTCTTGAGCGAATGAAGAACAAAATGCAACTTAAAGACTTTGTACTACAATGAAAGATAGCTCTTTGAAGTCTGAACCCATAGAGAAACCAGCTTAGCTCTGAACCTAAAGTGTGCAAATAATCATTAGTAGTGCAAGTGTTTACTAAAAGTACTGTGGGGTTTGTTTATCTTAGGGTTTGTATGCTTATGGTATAATAGGATTAACTCTGGTGAAGAGTCCATATCGTTTCATGGCCATTTTCGTTGTTACCATATTAATTATTATGATCTTAGTTGGAGGCTTTATGTTTGCCGTACACATAGTTTTATTCCTTTTTATTCATTGGAGCCTGATCTCAGGATGTCTTTGGATGATAATCACATATCTGTGATTTTAGCCTGTGCAAAAGTTATTCAATGCATACTCAGCTGTGATGTTAATGAGAGCTTCTTCAATATTTCAGAGGTAGGATTGAAGTATTATTTATTCTGCTTCCATGAAATTGATTTTATCACTCGTTGAACTTTTCATTTTGCACCGAGCTTCATTGAAAGAAATTTAGTATTTTGAGTTGAAGGTTTCTTCACCTTACTCTTTGCTAAACTATTTAAACTTCTGTTTACAGAAATTATCTACTTATGAGAAGGATATTTGCACTGCTCCAGTATTCCAAAGTAAACAGGAAATTAATACTGGTTTTTTAAATGGGGGTTTTTGGAAGTTCAGCACAAAACCTTCAAACATTTTCCCATTCAGTGATGAGAATGTGGATGATGAGGATGGAGGAAAACATACTATTGAGGATGATAACATTGTGGCTGGACAAGATGTTGCTGCAGGTCTCATTAGGATGGGGATACTTCCTAGGATACGATATCTTTTAGAGGTATACACAGTTCTATCCACATCCCTCTCTCTGATATTGAAGCATGCTTTACCATAACAAAAAAGGATGTTGAAATGAACTTTTTTTCCCTTTCTGTTATCTGAGGGTGATTCTGGAATCTGGATCGCATGAAGTATAATTTTTCACTGAGGAACTGTTCTGTTCTGCTTGTGATGTGTTTTTTTTTTTTTACTCCCCACAAAATCCTGTGGTTGTTAAATTGATGCAGTGACTCTGACATGTCAATTTCTGTTGCATCAGATGGATCCTGTTGAGGCTTTGGAAGAATGCCTTATTACCATTCTTATTGGCTTGTCTAGGCATTCCCGAGCATGTGCTGGTGCTGTCATGAAATGCCCAAGACTTGTTCAAACTATTGCCAACCAGTTTGCTAAGAAAGTCACAGTGGAGGCCCATCCTTCTATGATAAAATCTGTCATCCTTTTGAAGGTAGGCAGTCAGTCATCACTCATCTGTAACAGAATGGATGATACTAATACTTATTTTTATGATAAATCATGTATTGATTAATATGCCGTAGATTTTAAGCACCTCAATCCTGCTTGACCACTTATTTTATTTCCAGGTGTGAAGTTTAGCTCTTTGTTTCTTCTTAATAATATTTATTTTGTTTCCTATATATTCGGGGCGCTTTTCTATAGCAATTACAAACCCACTTCATTTTCCCCAAACGTGAGAATTGTGGACTTGGTGTTGATTAAGGTTGGATTTCAAAAGTGGACAATGTGTCGATAACATTTTATGGATGGTGATTGATAGATTGAGATCGCTGCTCTGCACTAAGGGCTGTAAACAGGTTGGGCAGAACTAAACCTGGAACAAGACCCAACATATTAACTGGTTTGGATTTTGGATCCAGGCCCATGTTCAAGTTGTCTTTTTTCTAGGATCCATAATTGGATCCCGTTGGGTTGAGGTCGAAAACATATAAACATTGTTAAACGTGCTATAACTATATACTACTACAATAGTATCATCAGTTTTCATCCTTTCAAGTATTTCACTGCATAAAGATCAAGTAATTAGTCAATTGTGTTGATGGAGGATGTATATTTTAGTTGCATGAAGAAAAGGTTTCCATTATGAGGGTGCTGCTGGTTGGTTTAATAAGCGTTTTTCTTTTCCATAATTCTTGATCTATAAAAACTGCATTCTTAACTGACCTATTATTTTGTATTTCATGATGCATGAACTCTGAATAGTATTGTGTCTATTATATATCCTCTGCTATGCTTGGCAACGAGCTTCTCTTGTCGCTAAGGATGATTTGGTTTACTATTTAGTTTTTGTTCACTAAAATCTGGAATAACTACGTATGGTTGTTTTGTCCAGGTACTGGCTCAGTCTGACAAGAATAACTGTGAATATTTCATAAAGCATAGAATTTTCCAAGATACAATGTGGCATTTGTACAGATACACAGATTCCATAGATCAGTGGATAAAATCTGGAAGGGATTGTTGTAAACTTACTTCTTGGTTGATGGTTGAGAAACTCCGCTTCTGGAAGGTTTGCATTCGTTATGGGTATTGCATATCTCATTTTGTGGATTTTTTCCCTATGATTTGCTTGTGGTTAAGTCCTCCAACGTTTGACAAACTCATTGAGAGCAATGTCCTTGTTGAGTATGCTTCCATAACGAGGGAAGCATATGCCACCCTGGGGGCTCTGGCGAAACGACTACCATATCTTCATGCAGTAGAGCAACTGGAAAAGCGAGTCACTGAGTCTTCCGATGATAACATGGAGAGCTGGTCTTGGAGTCATGTAGTTCCAATGGTTGAGTTTGCTATGAAGTGGCTTAACGTGAAGAATGATCCATACCTTTCTTTGATTTTCAGTAACCAGAAAATAACTATTAACCATGTCATCCAAGATTCTTCGCTAGGCTGTTTGCTCTGGGTGATTTCAGCTGTCATGCATATGTTTTGCAGCATATTCGAAAAAATAGCGCCAGAGGATTCAAGTAATCTATGTGAAAGTCATAATCGCGTGCCATGGTTGCCAAAGTTTGTTCCCAAGATTGGCCTTGAAATTGTGAAAAATGGTTGGCTTAAATTCTCAGATGCAAGTAATGTGGAACAAGAAAGGTTTCCTACCGGAGGACAGTCTATTATTCAGGACCTGTGTCGTTTCAGATATCATAATGATTTTGAAGCATCATTAGCTTCTGTGTGTTGCCTTCATGGATTGATCCGGCTTATAGTTTTGGCAGACAAATACATCCAGGTGGCCAGGAGCGAGAGTAAAACTCCATACAGTCAGGGTGTTTTGCGAGAGGATAAAATTGTAGAAGATGGGATTGTCATGTGGTCTCATGATGAATTGAGAAGTGTGCTGATTATGTTCATGAGTTTAGTTTCTTCAGAGTGGCATGTTGTGCAGTCCATCAAGGTGTTTGGCAGAGGAGGACCTGCTCCTGGACTTGGACTTGGCTGGGGTGCTTCTGGTGGAGGGTTTTGGTCCAGAAATATCCTGCTAGTGCAAATGGATGCACGATTGGCTTTGTCTTTACTTGATTTCTTCCCGATAGTCATGGAGAAAAACCTGCTTGTGGATGTAGACTTGAACACCTCGTTGCAAAGAATTAATTCAGCCCTAGGAGCATGTCTGGTTGCAGGACCGAGAGATAAAGTTTTATTGGAGAAGGCGTTTGATATCTTGCTCCAAGATACTGTTCTAAAGTACCTTGATTTTTGTGTTCGTCATTTTCTTTGCCGTAATTTAGGGTTCAGATTGTTCAGGTGGGAATATAAAGAGTGCGACTTCTTGTGGTTTAGTAAGGTCTTAAATTCTCACTTTAGATATAGGTGGTTGACTATGAAAAAGAAATCATCCATTAAAAAAACCAGTAATAAAAGCAATCCTGGCCAGAAAAAAACTGAAAAGTGTGAGACTCTTGACACAATTCATGAGGGGATTGATGCTTCTGAAACAACTAATCAGGATTCAAATTCTTTAGTAATAGAGTGGGCACATCAGAGATTGCCACTTCCCATGCATTGGTTCCTCAGCCCAATCTCAACTACTGATTTTGATGAAGCTGCTCGTGATTTTCCCATTGTTTCTAGTCAAGGTCAAATGTGCTCACCTATTGATGTTCTTGATATAGTGAAGAGTGGTCTTTTTCTTCTAATTGGTCTCGAAGCAATAGTCTCATTTGCTTGCTCTGATGTCTCCTGTTCAGCAGTTCAAAGCATACCTTTGGTTTGGAAATTACATTCTTTAAGTATGGCTCTATTTGTCAAAATGGATGTGCTTAAAGATGAGAGAAGTAGGAATGTTTATGAAACTTTACAAGAGCTGTATGGGAAGCATCTCGATCAATCTAGACATCAAGCGAGAAAGCCCCTTCAGGGTAAAGATGGGAATTTATTGCCAGAGATTGGGAATAAAGGTTGTGCCGAGATCTTGAAGTTCAAGACAGACATTCATGAAAGCTACACTACTTTCGTTGAGACTCTGATTGAGCAGTTTAGTGCCATTTCCTATGGCGATGAGATTATGGTCGGCAAGTAGCACTGTATCTGCACCGCTCTGTTGAAGCACCAGTTCGACTTGCTGCATGGAATGCGCTGTCTAGTGCTCATGTCCTGGAACTCTTGCCTCCTATAGAGAAGTGTGTTGCTGAAGCAGAAGGATACCTTGAACCTGTTGAGGTATGGCTCTCAGTTATGACATTTATCCTGTGTTAGCAGGTGTGCAATATCACCATCCCTCATACCAAACACTACAACACTCTATGATCATCATTGTCATCATCTGTGATCATCATCACATCATCAAACCATCTCATGTCATTTTTCTGTTTTGGCTTTGGAAGTTTGACTTTACCAATTTGACTTCACCACCCATTCCTATCTAAGCCTTTTTTTTTTTTTTTTTTTGCATGTCATTCCAACTGCTTCTTTCCAGGTCTTTTATTTTCTATTTCCTTGGAGCAATTTGATATTTATTTCTGCAGCTCTTTCCAATCATGTACTTCGTGCCCAAACCATCTCAGACAACATCCCTTGATTTTCTCTACTACTGGAGCTGCATGTGGATTCCCTATTACATGCTCATTTCTAGTTTTTATCTTTGCTTGTTATTTTATACATCCATTTGACTTAATCATCTCAGCCATGTGTGTTTTTATCTTCTTGTCGTTTCTTCATTGCCCAACGCTAGCTTTATACAACAATACAGTTCTCACTGCCTTCCCACAAATATTTTTCCATTTGAACAAATTGGCACTCAACAGCTGCACAATATTCGCTAGTCTCCACTTTACTCACCCAGCACTAAGCATAGTTGCAACATCCACTTCAAGCCAGCAGTTTCTCCTAGAATCAGGAATGAATAGCACTGATACTAATTTTCAGTTTTGGCTTACCTGTGTTCCATACTTTGAAATCCAATGAGCTTGCATTCCATATATTTTGTATTCGTTTACAGATTTTAAACAAATTAACTCAAAAAACTTTTCTCAATGATTCTAGATTATCATTTACCTTTTGTCTAACTAATTATTACCTTGTCATCCGTATATTTTGTATTTGTTTATAGATTTTAAACAAATTAACTCAAAAAGCTTTTCTTCATTTATCATTTACCTTTTGTCTAACCAATTATTACCTTGTCATCTATAATCAACATACATGAAGGAACTTCATCTGGATTTTTATGTTAAGCAAAAAAAAACCGGACTATCTAGTTAGTGGACTTCCTTAAGACACATTAACTTCAGAAAATTAGATTGATGCAGTTTTTATCTTTTGAAAATTTTTTATGTGGTTGACAAGATTACAGTATTTGTGCCTAGAAAAATATTCACCTACGCTCCCGGACTATCTAGTTAGTGGACTTCCTTAAGACACATTAACTTCAGAAAATTAGATTTATGCAGTTTTTATCTTTTGAAAAAATTTTATGTGGTTGACAAGATTACAGTATTTGTGCCTAGGAAAATATTCACCTACGCTCTGCCCACAGCATCTCGTGACCATGCATGCATGGTGGGTCCTACTGATGCGGAGCACAGGAGATGATTTTCCTTTGTACTTGCATGCAATTTGATTTCATCTGCTTCCAAGCTACAATATAAATGAACTTTACAGCCATTATTGAAAATTACAAATCGTTTTGTGTTGAATGACTTGAAATCATAGAAATTACATCATTACAAAGATTTTAATGAATGGTAAGCTAGATTATGTTATTTGACTGTGCTAGTAGCATACACCTTGATTGGAAGGGGGGAAATGAGAAACTTAAAACATTTTGGGATTACAATTCAGGACAATGAAGGAATTCTGGAGGCATATGTCAAGTCTTGGATTTCTGGGGGTCTTGACAAAGCTGCACTGCGAGGATCTATGAGTTTCAGATTGGTGTTGCACCACCTCTCATCCTTCATTTTTGAAATCAAAGCTGACAGCAAGATATCTCTTAGGAAGAAACTGGCAAGGTCCCTCCTGCGTGATTACTCTCGCAAAAATCAGCATAAGGTATGTTTGTTCTGCAGAAGCTGAAGAGAATTTGCTTGTGGTTCTATTTAAGTTAGATGAGATAAATTAATTTCAAACATAGACTTCATAGTGGCTGTTTGGTTATCGCGATGCGCTGGCTGTGGAACTTCCTGTTTGCATTTCCAGAAGTAACCTCGATTTTGCACTGTAATGCAGTCACAAAACTGCAAAACCACCTACTTTCTGGTTTTGGGACATGTGACAGGAAAAACTTTCACAAATCTAGGATATGAAAGCCGTTTCAATAAATAAATAAAATATGGATATGAGGAAGGTGTTTTGCTGTCTCACCATGTCTGGCAGAACTTTTTTGAATTTGACTATTATTTAATAGCTTTTAATTGGCTTGTCTGGATCCATGGAACTCTTGCATGAGAATTATATACCAGAGACCACAGTAGTATACTTAACCTGAAATCCTAGGATGAAGGAACTCCTGTTGTTGAGAGTTGCTGTTATATGGTTGACAGTTGAGAGTTCCTAGAACTTGTTTCGATCCCTGTAATGAGAATATCCTGAAAGGCTTATCTATGTGGTATTAGGATCTAGTTTTTGGATCCCTATTAAGTTTTTCAAATCCAAATGTATCCTTGATCACTTCGGCTGTAGGTAACCTTTGATTGCGCACTGAGATCCAGGGTTCCCAATATTTTTTATATATTGTTTTGGTTTTGGCTTAGATGCACTAATTTAACTGACCTTTTATTTTTGCTTGTTTAATGTACTGCTGTCCAGCAGTTATTCATTTTTAAACTAGATAAGTGACCTGTACCCACAACGATTTGAACCCTGCCCTCCTCTATAATGGAGGGGATGCCTGGCTGTCACTCTAGGCCATTGTTCATCAACTGATCTTTGCCTTTGAAATGGATTATAAATGCAGGATATGATGTTTTTCTCTTCCATAATGCAGGATATGATGTTGAGTTTCATCAGATACAAGCTGTCCATCCCTCAAGAATCTCAAGTAGAGGACCCTTCAACACTGACATGCGACATTGGGAGGAGATTTGTGGTGTTGTCAGAAGCTTGTGAAGGAAATTCCTCGTTACTAATTGAAGTTGAGAGGCTAAAATCCACCATGCAGAACATCATTGGATTGTTCTGACGCTGAAGTGAAACAAAAAATCATATCCGGCTTAGCTGTCAAATTGGGAAAAGTGTGATAGCCTGTGTGTGGGGGCATGCCAGTGCAGGGCATGCATTGGAAGTAGAAGTTGAACTGCTATTTAATTACCTGAGTTGTCTAATAATCATGAGCAGGCACATTGTTGGTAGAGGATATGATCATATGGAGTGTTGGGTCATTTAGAACTAGGTTTGTCTGTTTGGTGACTTGTCATCTGTATTCTAGGTCGGTCATCATTGACTCTGAAGATCATTCCACAAGCATTGCTGCCAAGAAGCAACAGTTTTCTGAGGTTTACATTTTAACAGTAGGTTGCACCTGAACAGGTGGGGTTAGAAACACCAAAATGTGTGAATGAACATTGTTTTTGTCACATGTATATTCTTTGTCTTTTCCTTGTAAATTTTGGACTTGATGCTCGGCTCTCTCTCTCTCTCTCTCTCTCTCTCTCTCATTAAAAACTTAATTGTTTGGTTTCTGTAATATATATATATATATATTTTATCTCTGAAGCGCAGGTTATATCTGACTTGAAAAAATTATTTTTGAGCAGTTAAGCGGCCAGCCCTCTTCTGATTGATGGCTGTTTGTGTAGAATGTTTGGATCCTGGTGTGGTCTGAACCTCGATCTGATTCAAGTGATGAGCGCCTAGATCTGTATTTTGGATGTGCTGAGAGTATTGAATCCCTGGACCTGGTTATAAGAAAGGATTTGTATATATGTTCCTTTTGTTGGAGTTGAACTCATTAATTAACACTGATCTCATTCTTGTTATCTGCTCTTTACAAGGACAGCAGGACTTAATAAAAAAAGTCTAATATTCCTTTAGAAGTTCAAAAAAAAAAAAAAAAATCAATATTCTTGTACGAGTATCAATCTATTTGTGGACTAAAGATGTTAAAAAAACTTGCCTCCGGAAATCACGGGGCTCAACTGTGGACCCAATAGTTCACTGCCAAAAAATTTCCCTTTATGGTTATATTCGGAACCATTCAGATTTTACAAAGTGAGCCTTATTGGATGGATAGTATCACTGAATTTCTTGTAAATATTTTTTTTTTAATAAATTATGCTTGTGAAGTTCCATTCCATAACATTAATTGGCTAATAATTTTGTTAGATACCTGTAATCATCGTTCGACTTTATTCTTCGGTCTACCCTTTTCTTGCATAGAGGAGAAACGAGAAGCCTTTTCTCATTTTTTTTTTTTTTTTGGCCACTATCGTTCAACAGTAATTGGCCATTAACTTGCATAGAGGAGAAACCTTTCCTCTTTTTTTTCCTTGGCGGTGTTGTTGGATATATCTAAACTATCTAAGATGAGTCTCCCTTAATTTATATTCACCTTGAGTGGACTGGAATATATGCTTTTTATAAATTTAAAAAATCTACATTTGAATATTTAAATTGAGGCTTCAACCACGCTTAGAGTTAGAATTGATGCTGTTAATGGGCTGAGCTGGCTTGAATACTTGTGGTACACTGGGCTGATCAGATGGGTCGGTTTGGATTAACCTACGTAAGGTTCAGGTTGAAGTTGTCCGAGCCATTTAATAAAACGGTTGGACGTCAACCCTTAGACCCCTGTTAGTGTTAGTGTTAACCCCACTAATGTAGATTAGACCCAATTCATTTCCTTTTTTATTTTATTTTATTTTATTGTGGGTAAAATTAATTCATTTCCTTGTTTATGTGTTCCTCATCATGTCGCAGCTAGCTGGTTTGACTCATCCACCCACTAATCACTAATGCATACCGTCCTTTTCCAATCTTCTGTTGTAAATAAAACATTGTGATGCAACTATATTACATGCAGTGAAAAGGGTCGGCGTACACTTGGAGCTGAGTTTCCCAATTTATTCTTATTATTTAGGGCCACCGCCAACCGTCATGATGAGTTGTAAAAGATGGAATGATTAGACACATCCAAGTGGGCCACGCATACATCGCAGTCCATGGCCCCGTTCGGCCACATTGCATACTTGCATACCATTCTTACATTTTCTATTCCTACTAGTGTGGGAATGAGATGTAGGGGGGTTGGTTTTAATTGGAAATTCTGCGTAACATTTGACATTTTTAAAAAGTAAAATAAAATAAAAGTAGCATGCGATCCATCCATGAATATGATGAATACATTTACAGGCCAATATTTGCTGGATACAACTTTGGGGTACCAAAAAAATAAAAATAAATAAAATTCTATGGCGTTAGATCATCAAATCTTCATCCCTGCTCGATAGACGGACGGACAGACAGACCGGACAAAACAAAAGCAAAAACAATGGAGAGAGTGAAGGAGCAGATCTAATTTCACCCATCTGTCATTGCAATTTGCAAGAGAAGGGAGAGAGAGAAAGTTCCCATATCTATGCCACTTCCGCAGGGCCAAAAACCCTTCATCTGACCGGAGAAGGAAGAATGCGAATCGCTCAATTAGTTCTAAACTAGATATATACGGAGAGAGAGAGAGAAAGAGAGCTGAAGAAGAAGAGAAGAGAGGTTTTTGATTGATTGTTTGTTCGTTCGTTTCTTATTTTTCTTTCCGATCTTAATCTTCTCATTCAAACTATCAGATCGGACAAGAGAAAAAGAGAAAGAAAGAGAGGAAGAAGAGGAAGGAAAGTAAAAGAGAAAGAGAAATTTTTTTATTATTTTTTTTTGATGGATTGGTGCTTTGGAGCCAGAAGGGTGCGACAGATGCAGAGAGCCCTTCGAAATGGCAAGGTAACCATCCTCTGCCTCCTCATGACCGTCGTCGTCCTCCGCGGCACCATTGGAGCTGGCAAATTCGGCACCCCCAGGACAGGACTTCAACGAGATCCGCCTCCATCTCTCCTCTCGCAAGCGCATCGAACCCCACCGCGTCCTCGTAGAAGCCATTAGCAGCAGCAGCAGCAGCAGCAGCAACAACAACAAAGAGGTGGTGATGGACGACGTCAACAAGCAGGCGAAGGAGGAGGAGAAAAGAAAAGAAAAAGAAGAAGAAGAAGAGGAGGATGAAAAGCCGGATCCCAACAAACCCTACAGCCTCGGCCCCAAAATCTCCGACTGGGACGAGCAGCGCTCCAGATGGCTCCTCAACAACCCGTCCCGGCAGAATTTCATCAGCCCTGGGAAGCCGAGGGTGCTTCTGGTGACCGGATCGTCCCCCAAGGCCTGCGAGAATCCGGTGGGCGACCACTACCTCCTGAAATCCATAAAGAACAAGATCGACTACTGCCGCCTCCATAGCATCGACATCTTCTACAACATGGCCCTCCTGGACGCCGAGATGGCCGGCTTCTGGGCGAAGCTCCCCCTGATCCGGAAGCTCCTCCTCTCCCACCCGGAGGTGGAGTTCCTCTGGTGGATGGACAGCGACGCCATGTTCACCGACATGGCCTTCGAGCTCCCCTGGGACAGATACAGGGAGTCGAACCTGGTGATGCACGGGTGGAACGAGATGGTCTACGACCAGAAGAACTGGATCGGCCTCAACACCGGCAGCTTCCTCCTCAGGAACTGCCAGTGGTCCCTTGACCTCCTCGACGCCTGGGCTCCCATGGGGCCCAAGGGCAAGATCAGGGACGACGCCGGCAGGCTCCTCACCCGCTTCCTCAAGGACCGTCCGGTGTTCGAGGCCGACGACCAGTCCGCCATGGTCTACCTCCTCGCCACCCAGAGGGAGAGGTGGGGGGACAAGGTCTACCTGGAGAGCGCCTACTACCTCCACGGCTACTGGGGGATCCTCGTCGACCGCTACGAGGAGATGATCGAGAACTACCACCCGGGGCTCGGCGACCACCGCTGGCCCCTCGTCACCCATTTCGTCGGCTGCAAGCCCTGCGGCAAGTTTGGGGGACTACTCCGTGGAGAGGTGCCTGAAGCAGATGGACCGGGCCTTCAACTTTGGAGACAACCAGATCCTGCAGATTTATGGCTTCACCCACAAGTCACTCGCCAGCAGAAGGGTCAAGAGGATTCGCAACGACACCAGCAATCCTCTAGACGTCAAGGACGAGCTGGGTCTGCTTCATCCTTCTTTCAAAGCTATCAAGCTCAGCAGCAGCAGCAGCAGCAGCGACAATTAGCGCCTGCTGAGTCTTTCTTGTTCCCGTAGCAGGAATGGTTCTGGTTCTGGTCCTAAACCTGCTCTCCTACTGTTGCTTCTCTCTATTTAGGTGCATACCTTACCTGCATACATAATATAAATCTATATGAGATGGATGATATTTTGTATGTGTTGTTGTACTCTTCTTAGTGGCATTTGGATCTGTCTTTGGTTGTTGTTAATCTGATTTGAACGAATGCTTCTTTATTCATTTCTACCAGTTTATTTGTTCCCCCCCTCTTTTGGCATGAATTTTTTAGTTCAGCAGTTTTTTGAAAAATGTTTGCTTAGTTGATCCTTAACTATTGCTTAATCCTGAGCAACAAGATAATCTGTATTAGAATTCAACTATTACCTGACCTCTGATGAATAAACTCTTAATAGTGCCAATGATTGGAGCGTTAGGAGGATTTGTTACAAGATCTTATGTCTGTTGGCTTCAAGTTCAACAACTTTGAGTTCCTTGCAATCACTTTGCATTTACAAATCGTTTATTCATAAGAGCATTAATAGGTACAAGGGTGGTGTAAATGGAGGAAAAAGCTGCAGCGACCATAAAGCTTGTTAATGTAAAAAGAGTGTCGTCTCACTTGAAGCTACAATATTGAAATAGAATCTTGGGAAGGACTCCATCATTTCGGATAATTTTGTTCGGGGTACAATGTAGTAATTATTCCATTGATGGAGAATTAAAATTAGTATGCTCTGTAATAAATGAAATAGTGGAAATTTGAGATTTTTTTGATATCAAATGAGCAAGGACAGTTATAAAAAGTGTTACATAAAATGAATATGTTAGGAGATATGTTATATGTGTTATCTTCCTCTGAGGATCATAAAGAGTATCCCAATATGCTTATTTTTTAAAAAACTTTTTTATCAGTAACAGAGCAACTTGCATTGCCAATAAAACAAAGAGGAACAGTACAAGGCAGGCTAAAAACCCAAGAAGAAAGAAACAAGCTATAATTGCATTATACCCTCCTTAAACAGCAAAAAACTAAGACAAATACAACAACCAATCAAATGGAAGAAACTACACAATCAACCCCCTGTTTGGGCACACTATCCGCTGCATCATTAGCTGAATGACCACTGTAATGAAACCCCACCTCGACAGGTGAGGCAAGAGACTTGATCTCGTTAAGGTGGAATGGGAATTTTTACTGACCTCCATTACCACTAGTAGGTTGCATTGGTATAATTGCTATCCGCTGTCAACGGAAAATGAAACAAGGACAGATACGATGCCAGCGCTTTTAAGATAGCCAAAACCTCAGCTTTGTAGGAAAGCAAGATCTGGCCTTTATCGTCTTGGAGAATGCAACCTATACCAGCTAGGCCCGTCTTACCTGTAGTTGCTCCATCCACATTAAGCTTCAAGAAACCCAGAGGGGTAGACAAATGCTCGCGGGTAATAGACTGTAGATGAGCCACACTGCAAGCTGCTTCCCAATTATGAATAATGTTGTCCACCAATAAATTCTCACATTCCTTTCTACATGTAGCCTATTTGCCTAATCTCATAGAGACAGAAAGGATGATATCCTCATAAGACGAATTCAAGTTCTAAAAATCCGGTTTCGATCTTTCCAAATGGACCACATGATGGCAAATGGAATGAGCTTCCAAATAAACCTACTGTAGCCAAACAAAAAAGGTCATAACCTCTAGGCACCCATAAACTTTGCCAAAGAAGAAGGGACACACCAAGCTAACCCCCAAGACTTGAAGAAATGACTTAAAGCCTAATGAGAATTTGCATGAAGAAAGAGATGATCAGTGGATTCTTCCTCACCACATAGATGGTGGGTGGGTGCAAGAGATATTCATGGATGAAATACCTATCGTTCTAAGATTATCGTTTCATAACCTCCATAGACATCTTTTCTCATCTTGCATTTCTATCTTATGAAAGATGCATTTAGCTGGTTGAGTGATGGGTTAAGCCTGTTCAGGGGTAGGGAGATGGACAAAAGCAAACAATCAAAGACCCAAAGCCGAAAATAGTCTGGGAAAAAAGTTGAAAAGAAGTTCAAATGGGCATTTTTTAATCGAAAACTTTTGGTGGAAGATAGTTTGTGAAGTAAACAACAAAGTATTCATATTGATGGAAGATGTTTTATAAGGTAAAAACTGTGTATCAGCAGTCTAGAAATGATATGAATTGGTTATTGGAGCATTTTTATTGCAAAAAAAAATTAAAAAATCTAGAATATTAGAAAATGTTAGATTTTCATGTTGACTTGTGTTTTCAGCATGTGTAAATTCTCTAAATGTTGTGCAGTTTCTTTATTTCAGTTTGATTCTATGGGAACTAAATTGTTTTGAATCTGTTAAAATGTAGTTATGTTATTATTTAACCAGTTGCTGAAATTTCGACAAAATATTAGTCAATTGCGTGTAGTTAATATGTTAATGGTCATGTAGCACAGCTGGTTAGAGCATTGGTTTTACAAGCCAAAGGTTGTGCTTGCCAAGACTGTTAATTGCTGAATCTACTCTCCTTGTTAGGAGATAATACCCACAAAAGATTAGCAAACTGTGATGCCTAGATAAGAGGATACAGTCACAAGTACTTCCATCCAAGGATCAAGGATAAGGCATTGCACTTCTGAATTCTAGGATAGCACATATTAAGATTAATGTGCAGTTGCGTAGCAGAATAAGCCATTCCAGGTTGACTGGATAGATGACGATTAATAAGCAAAATGTTACTTTTATTTTTGGAAATTAAAATATTTCTAACTAAAATAATTATCACTATTTACTTATGTTCCTTGAGAAGAAAACTTGTAGAACTTTATAACATAATGGACTAAGATTATTAGGATATTCTGAAATTGTAACCAATAAGTATCTGTACAGTATCCAGCACCAGTACCAATAATATATCCCGCCGATACAGGTTTGCATTACAATCGAAGCAAGTGGATAACATGATAACTAGCTGCAAGTAGACAAATAGAGTTGTATCGCATACATGTCCAGTTGCCTGGTTGCAAAGTAGACAGTTATTGTTATTTCAGGTTAAAATCACATAGAGAACTACTAAAAAAAGAAAGAAAGAAAGAAATTATTGTCTGTACCAGTAAGTTATCGGTCTTATAAGCAAGTTACCAGCTACATCAATATACAAACTTGTTGGCGAATAAGTACAGCTTGTCAAGGCCGATACAACAATTGCTGGTAAGTATTAGTGGTTACATATATGGTATCTAGAACCATGTATGAATAAAATTGACAAACATGGATTGGATGTCCTAATCTACTCAAAAAAGGTCTGGGAATATTTTTATAGAGTAATTACAAATTGTCGAGTTGCACTTCTTTTATAGGGAGAAAATTGGGCTCGTTATAGACCTTTTTTGCTCAAAAGGAAGACTTCCGTTTCTACTCTCAACACTAGCAAAACATGGTTTTTCTCAACTGAGACCCGCGCTTACATTTCTGCCCACTTTTTCCACTAATCCAATGTCAATGACTTCCTGATGGTAATTTCTTCATCTTTGAAGTTGATATGGTGCGCAGCTCGGATCTAGATTTATGGCCTGACTCTATCTCATCCTTTAGGGCCTGTTTGGATAAATGAGGAGTGAGTGAAATGAAGTGGATTTTACATGTGGAGTGGAGTGAAGAGAAGTAGGTTGAAGTTAAAATATAATACTTCATTTCACTCCATTTGGATGCTTATTTTGAAGTTAAGGTTTGAAGTAGAATCTACTTTTACTAGAGGAAATGGAAGTAGTTAGAGTTGAAGTGAAATGGAGTACATATGGCTCACAACATTACTTCATCTATTAGGCCAGACTCATCCAAATGGGGTAGAGTTGAAATTTTAGACAGTTAGGGCCCATTTAACTTCACTCTACTCTATTTCTTGCCTATCCAAACAGGCCCTTACGGTTGAAGGGCTAGACATCAACTCTGATGCGCTCATGTGGAGAGAATGGGATGACAGCCCGGGGGGTTCTTGCTGTAGAGATTAGCACGAACCTTAATATTGTTTGTAATAGATTCGTTCTTCTATCTTGCTGCCCTACTGTGAAATGGAGCCAGTTTCTCTCTCACAAAAACATCTCACAAGGTTGGGGGTGGATCTTGCTGCAGAGATTGATTAACAAGAACCGTAATATTGTTTGTATTAGATTCATTCATCCATCTTGCTACCCTACTATCAAATGGAACCGGTTTCTTTCTCACAAGGGGATTAGGTGTTTTTTGGTGCAACCTGAATAATTTCTTAACCCAATGTACAGACAGTTTTTCTTTGTTGATATGAGTTGAAATTGTTTGACACAATATGATTTTTTCAATAAATATTTTGGCAGTTTGTTATTTTTTTTTAAACCAAAGGCGATTGTTATTTTTCTACTTACAGCTTTGATATTTTAAGTTTTCAGCTTAGTTTGGTGTTTTTCAGTTGAGGTTTCTAGTCCTTTTTTCATTTCTGGTACAATGGATGATTTTCTACAATTCTATATCTAAGTTATTGGTTTGGGGCTCAAACGAGATTTGGCAGATAAACCCAACAACTCCAGAAACGCCATTCATGAGAGATTCAGCGGGGTTATCACAGGCCTTCAATTTTTCCCTAAAAGCATTTTGATCAATGGAGTATGGGACTTTGATTCGAAGAGTTTTTTTTTTTTTTTTTTGTTCGCTTGGATATTGTGTATGGAAATACTAGGAGTGATGGGCAGATGGTTCTTCTGAAAAATGAACAGTGCATTCCCAGTCCTACCCAGCGTTAGCAAGAAATCCTAAACCAGTTTAAGTTTGTTCAATAAATCAAGTGTTATAGTTACATGGAAAAAAAAAGATAGAAAAAGTTATGGAAGCTGTCATGAGATTCGATGAAAAACCGGCATTCTGTTGAGGCTGTCCTTGTTGACTTGTTGCAATCGTTACATGTAAATTTGATTGTTGATATTTTTAAATCTAGGATGCCCTTCAATGCTCAGGTGGTTTTTTATTTTCCTGTTAGTTCTAGTATGTCCCGGGAAAAAAAAAAAAAAAAACTCCTCCGGTTTAGCCCACTGGGTTGCATGATGTTCATGAAAGTCCATTGGATAGAAGATGTATTTGAGAATTACCTATAGTCAAAACGGACTCTAAAAGATTATCCTAGGGCCTTTGATTCATGTCCCTAAAATCTAATGGTTTTTTATGCATCATTTTCTTATGATTAATCCAAATGGTGAGAAAAGTTAGATTAGTGCCAAATTTGACTTATGACTATTTATGGGGGTAGAGTGTGTGAAGATATTAGATTGATTTAAGGTGGGCCTCGTGACCAAAAAAAAATGAGGGGCAGAAGAAATGGGCGTTTGAGATCGGTCCTGTGAGGACTGGCAAAATTGAGAAACTTGCTTTTGGTCTAATTGGAGTTTGAGCTTTAAGAGGAATTGTGCTCTTTCAATTTGTGTTTCTATTCTTGATATTGCTTCCCATTGGTGTTATGGCATTGATGATTTGGTGGTATCTAGTGGCTTTTATGGAGACCCAAGTACGCATAACTGGCATTTTGGTGTTCACAAATGGGCTTGTCAGGTTAGATTTTTAGCTTTCTATACTAATCTATGAATTTAGCTTTCATTTAGCTCTTGTAAGAGAATCTTTTGAAGCTTTGCTGTTAATTGTTAAAGAATTTTGAAAAATTTTAATGAAGAGGAACTTTTAAATTTTTTTTTTTTTTTTTCCGTTTTTGTGCTCGAGTAGTGAGATGCCTAGGGAAGTCGCATTTTTACTTTACTACATTCATCATCATCATCATCTATTAATGTGTATGCCGTGGCGTGGGGTTGGGCTTTGCTCTCATATTCTGGACTCTTTGAGTTTTCAGATTCCCTACTGAAGGTAAAGGTTTTGGACCCTGAGTGGGTCCGGCTTGAAATGGTTATATCATCGGCTGATGGAATCAAGTTTTGGGCAGTCTGGAATTACGACTTCCAAACACGAATTTATTACCACTGCCTGTTTTGGAATGGACCGAGACAGCATAAGCAATACCATCTCTCTATTATATTTCATATATGATTCCTTGTATGTACTTTTGCCGTGAGGTGCGTTGCCATGTCATGTGTACGCATTTTATTAGATAAATAAAGTTGATTAGTGTGAGATCCAGACCGAGCCTGCTGTGGACCAAAACTTGATTCTTTGACAACCAACGACAATAAGTGCGAGTGCATATTATTATTGCTAACACAGGGCTGGCATTTATGAGATTGGGAAGGAACGTGTTCTGGCCTGCCTGCCTGCCTGCCTATGGATGAGAAGTAGCATATTAAAATAAGTTTTTTAATTTCTTTGAGCAGCTTGGCCTAATATTGTCATTTTCAGAATATAGAATAGACCCTGTAGTGTGGCATATCACTGTTTTTCAAAAACCAACGTACGCACCGGCACATCTATTTTGATTTTGAAGTTAGTTTTCACATTGATAGCAGCACTCGCTTGTCTGTCTCAGATTCTGATTCAGAACCAAAATTTTGGTTCTGGTTCGACTGATGACGGATTTGGATTCAACCAACCAATATGTAGCTCGTAGCTCGTGTTGTGATCCATGGATCATGGATGGATCCATCCTATAAATAAACAATAGGATCGGGCCATTTACCTCACCCTAATGCATTGCAGGCCTACTTTGTGAGTCGTTAAAGCAGTTTTTCTGCTCAGCCGTGCTGCTGGGTGTTTTTGTTGTTGAGCCAGGATAGGAACCAATTGTAGCACGTAGCACAGCACATGACGACACATGCTCAAGGTCTTCTCTTCTGAAATAGATGGCATCACGACACATCTGTCGGTTGCCCCCCCCCCCCACCCCTAAACAAACGATACAGATGGCGACAGTGGTGTTCCAGTTACTTCCC